>ML686088.1:159992-216116 GCA_007922175.1 Pelusios castaneus
GCCACCCGATTCCCCCAGCTGGTTGGCTGTCAGTAGGAGCTTCGATTATCCGGGCTTTTTGATTATCCGGCTCACAGGCGCCGGTCATTAACCCGGATAATCGAGGTTCTACTGTATATTTTAAACACTGCCAGTCCTAATACAGATTCTTCAAGCACCCCAGGATTAACATCCTTCTTTGATGAAAGATGATGGTTTATTCTCTGTTTGTTTTGACTTTTAATCAGTTTATAATTATGACAATTCTATACTTCAGTATTATAGGTCCCTTAACAAGCAAAGGGATTTCAAAAAAGGCTTTTTCAAACATGCAGATAAATAACTTTCTCTCCTTTTATCTGCTTTCTTATTATCACTCTGAAAGACCAATAGCTTTTCCTTTACAAAAATATGCTGTTTTGTCCCTATCATATCCTATTTCTGTTCATATTTTATTTCAACCAATTTGCCTGCTAAGGTATGCTGATCTGTAACTTTCACAAGCCTGTCTATTGAAGAGAGAGACACAATGTTGGTTACCTTCTGGTGCTCTAATATAGCAGCTGATTTTTAATAATAGATTACATTGCCTTAGTAGCTCAGCTACTTTGCTCTTTGGAACCTTAAGATTTCTGTATACTGTATGATCCTGGGGACTTGTTGCCATTTAATTTATTCTTCCAGCACCTCTGTTTTGACATGTCTCTGCTAGTGCTTCATTTCACCTGAAAAGGGTATGTCTAGCATAAGTATTTCTTCACATACTCTGCTGCAAACTGATGCACAAAAATGGATGGACAAAACTTTCAGAAGCACTTCAGTCCTATTTACAGAAGCAACGTAAACACCTGAGGAGTCTAACTGCCTCTCCTTTTAATGAAACTTTAGCTCTGAAGTGCCTACCTCAGCTTTGAAAACTTGGGAAAACTTTATCCATTCACTTTTCTGCAGTGTCACCCTGATTTCTTTTTTTTCTCCATAAGTCTCCTACTGATGACTGTGAAACTTCTGCAATACCTAATTTCCCTTTGTTTACCTATCCTTAGTTCCCTTCATTGCCATTTTACAATCTGTCTGCCACAGTTTATTTTCATTAGGGGTTTGCTCTATTTGGACTCCCAGTTCTGGAAGGATTCCTTTTTGGCTTGATGTTTGTCTTGTATCTTGCTATTCACCTATCTAGTTCTGAGTGAGATTATGGGACCTCATCTGACACAAGGTTATTCCTGATGTAGGAAGTTCAGTTCTATGTCAGTTGTTCACAGAATGTAACTTCTTAGGTATGTTTGCTTAACTATAGCCATAAGTGGTATATAGCTAATTGGTTCTTAGTATGATTAGGCAATTAATATCTTGACTTTGACAGATGTTATATTGTAAGCTTTGAGAAAATTGCACTAGCTTTAGTAGCAAGAATTCTAGACTGATTGACACTGTGGGGTTATTAGGAGAGGAAACTGCAGCAGGTGATATAATGAGTTACATTTATTTTAGCTATTGTGTGTGAGCGGAGCTGGAAGAACTGTCCTTAGCAAGCAGAGTAAATTGTCTTTTTAATCATCAAAATAGCTTCAAAATGACTGTGGAACCCAACAGAGTAGAGTTGTAGATAGTGTTTAAATGCTCCAAGGGACTCAAATAATAGAGTACCCTGAACCGAACAAACTACTCAGAAGCAGGTTCTGCATTGTAGGGCACTAACCATAACTCTTTCCCCTATGAAAAGCACAGGAAAAGGACAAAATGATGACATCCAGTATCATTTCTGAGCAGTTCTTCTGTTAGTCTCTTCATTTGGAAAATAGCTTGGAGAGTCTAGGAAATATTGTGAAGTTTGTAATGGACTCTTGACAGTGTCTTCTCAAATATTTATGAATGAAGTAGTCTGAATCTGAAGTAGTAAGTCTCCTTTAAAATTAACGTAATATCGTTGATTGTGATCTCTTTCATCCTCACCATTAGTGAAGAATGGGAATGGAATTTGCTTTTGTTTCTAGAGTTATTCTTCTACTATATTTCTTAAAACCAGTAAAAATCCCGTGTTTCAGTGTACTCATTTCATTCAGGTCAGAGATTCAGCTGGTGATAATGTAGTGCTGCCTTATCAGGGCAGAGTATCTTACCCTCGTCATCTGAAGAATAGTTTCTTCAGTTTTGTAGAATGGCACAGTTTTTCCTTATCCATTAAATGTGGGAGCTGACACAGTTGTTGAATTTATGGAATAGGAGGCCTTCTCAGAACCATGTCACTCTAGCTGTCTATCCACTGGGGAGACAAATTGGGTGAAGTAATATCTTTTATTGGATCAGTTTCTTGTTGTTGACATCTCAATAGCTTGTCTCTTTCACCAACAAGAAGCTGGTCCAAGAAAAGGTATGACCTCACTCACCTACATTGTCTTCTAATATCTTAGGACCAACATGACTACAACAGCTCTGCAAATATTCATTCTTTGATCAGACAGGAAAGGAAATATGGGAGATCTGGGCACATGCTCGCTCCATTCTTTTCAGGTGAAAGAGGACATCATAAGTAAGTTAGTATGAGCACAACAGAGTCCTGTGGCACTTTTAAAGACTAACAGATTTATTTATCGCATGAGCTTTCGTGGGAGAAAATCCCACTTCGTCAGACGCTTTGAAGATGGGAAAGTTACAGAATGGGTAAATCTGTTAGTCTTTAAAAGTGCCACAGGACTCTGTTGTCTTTCTACAATAGACTAACATGGCTATCCCTTTAGTATGAGCAGTATTGCTTAGCTTTCCCTCCACTCTAGTACCATGTCAAAATAAATAGACAAGGAATTGATGTAGAGCATTAGTGGTGCCAGTTAGAGCACGTTAGTGGTTGAAAGGATTACAGAATAGGGCCTTTGTGCTCTCTCTCACCAACCAGAGGATGACAAGGCAGAGTCAAGATTTTGGGGGAATATGAAAATGGTCAGGCTCGGGCAAACTTGGCTGCTTTGTGAAGCTTTGTTAAGACTTGTTTTTATAAACACTCTCAATTCAGAGCATCAGGATTCCAAAAGTGTACTAACAAAAAGTTCTTGGGTGGAATTTTCAAAAGTGCCCAAGTGATTTAAGAGTACAAATCCCATTGGAAATTAATGGGGCATATGCTCCTAAAGCACCTAAGCACTTTTGAAAATCACACTACTTGTGCCTACAAAGAGCTGAAGGCAGTATTTTCTTAAGGAAAGGGGATTTGCGATTTCTTTGACAATAACTGAGGAAGAGCACAGTCTTCCTTAAATCCATAAGGACAATTCTTCAGTTTTTCATTCCTCTCAAGGCTCAGAGGAAATCCCACTTGGGAAAACATCTGCTCAAGTACGCCAATTACACTGGCAACATTTTTAGAACCTATGATTTGCAATGTATGGTCTGAGACTCATAGCAGCTGCCATATGGTGGAGCCTTGTAGGAATCTGAAACTTTGCAATAATTTACAACACCCCATCTGAAAGCCATGTTATCCAAGAACAGAGAGATTATTCAGATGCAGGAGAAAGGGGAGAACTGAAATCTCCGTTTCCCACTTGGTGGGAAGGAGCAATCTGGCAAGGAAGTCTGTGCTTGTGTGGCGTTTGTTTTCTTTTGGGTAAATACACATATCTAGCTTAATGGGGACACTGGTCTGCCTCTTTCTAGTCTTCTGTTGAATTATGATAAGTAAATAAAGGGCAAAATCCTTATCACTGATCTGTATAACACATCACCAATCTTAGTCCTGTTTATGCACAAGTAGTTCTCATTGTTTCTGTTGTGAGAGAACTTTGAAACTGAGATCTGCCCATGTGGATCTGTGGAAGATGTTTTGTCCCCAATGATGAATATGTCACCAGCAATGTATGTACTTGAATTGTCACACTAATTAGACTGAGGGACACCTTAACAAGTGTCTTTGCCGCTTGCAGTTCCTGATGTCCAGCTCTGCCTGTTCCAAATCTGCTGAAACAACCCAGCATGCACCACAGTGGTGACATTGCAACCACTATGGCACTCTACTGGAGATATATTAACTGATTCTTGAAACTTTTAATTTAATGACCCTGACGGATAAAATAATTCAACCTAGAACATTCTTCTTAACTGAGGGCAAGTTTTATTTATTTTGTTTAAAATGGACAGGCAGGCAAGTGAAATAGCATTGATTTTTCACATACATTGTCCACTTCTTCCATCTGCAGGTGGTTGACTTGATTGTGTGCCTTGGTTTGAAAAGCTGTGACAACAACACAATGCTAAAATGATATGTATATATATACATGGCCTTTTAAACTCTCTATAATTGAATCTCTTCCTTATCCAACTCCCTTTAGGTCACCTCCAGAGGAATTTTGTGGTGGATGCGTTGCATATGCTTGGGAGATATAGAAGTGTTGAGATGGCCTGCTTTGTGCTATGAACCTTCTTCTTCAAGCACTGCTTAGATAGATCCATGCTCCTGGCTAGCACATGCTCCCTTGGCATCCAAGTTGGAACCCTTTAGAGACCGTGCCCTGGTGGATCTGAATGTTTGGAGCCAGGGTATAAAAAAACCATGGGCTTGATTCCTGTCAATTCTTCACTGATCATTGCAGCCATGAGCTTGGAAATCCTTCCTGTTCTTGCAGTTTAATTTAGGTTTTTAATAATTAGCAGTTAGCCTTGATAATTATAGTATTTTAGCTTTTTTTTTTTTTTTTTTGGACAGTTAGTGTTAGGATCTGCATTAGTGATGTGGTTTTGTGAAGTGCCATCTGTTTCCTTGGGTCTGGTAAATCTCTTTCAGCAGTTTAGTTCTGATGGATTGGAAGCTGTGGGGGGCTTAGATGGGTGTGCTGCTTTTGAAGAATTTTTTTAGCTCTACATATTTATTTTCTTCTATCTCTACATGAAGAATGATTTCCAAAGTATTTTCTATTTGTGTGGCCATTGCTACTTAAATTTGTGCCTCGTGAGAGATCTGCCTGACATAGCTTTTAGTAGAGGAAGACTTTTAGTAGATAGTTCTTTGACCGAAGAAGAGACCCTATTTTAGGTTAGAGTCTGTCAAGACCATGTACAAATGCAACAGCAACACATCAATTTGGAAAGTCAGGTATATCTTTGATAGTGAACTTAACAGGAAAAGTTTTTTTCACTGTGAACTTCCAGCAAGATTACTGTTCTATTGTTCCCTTCATTTTGGCCCACTTGGAACAGATAGACAAGTGTAATCAAACTGAAGATGAGGGAGTCTCCCGTCAAGTTTGCTGGATGAGCTACAATCACTTATAGTGGGTCCCGAGATGAGACCAATGACCAATTTCTGATCTATAGTCCAATCCACAAGAGCAGCACATGAAAATAATAGTAGGTGAATAATAGTAGGTGAACTTTTAGCTTGACATCTCTCCTATCTCTCCTTGGTTGCAGCAGTTCACAAGGTCTCAAAGTCTTCTAGTCCAAGGCAGCAGAGCTGTCATCTTTAAGTCCTGTCATGGGCTAAGATCTTCCAGACATTGAGTAGTAATTGCAAGACTGGAGACTGGCTTTCAGAGGTCATTGTAACATTACCTTTGTTTGCCCCCCAAATGAATCACAATCCATAATTCTCCATAGAAGAAGGCCTTCAGTATTGTATTGTCAGATATACGGGCCACATGACTGCATCATCTCAGCTGCGCTCTCGCTGGTTCACATCTCCCCACCTATTTCTGAGTCATCACGTTCTTGGCGCTCATATCTAATACTGAGAATGGATGGAATTGTTATTTCAGTCTTTGAGAGAATGTTCCCAACTATCTACCTGTCTCTTAAAACTGCATTCCTTGTGGTTATAACATTAGCCACAAGAGCCATTGCGATCCAAGCCCTCATGGCTAAGGGGATCATGTGTCCATTACCCAAAATACTGACTAAGGTGATATGAACTTCACCTAAATCAGTCTGTGTGCTCAGTGTGCTTCTGTACACCTCACAGTTTGCCAAGGGAGGCTGGGCTTGAACAAATTAGATGTGAAAATGGCTCTGAGCTGCTGTTTCGGGAGCATTTAAACCCATGCAAACCTCTGAATTTATGCTGTATGGAGATAGGCAATCTCTGGGAAAAGACTGATAAAAATTTATATGAAGATTCATTGAGACCTTGCTGGTATGTCAATATGCAATTCACTTAGGATATGATCAACCAGTTTTAAAGCAGTTTCTACAATATGCCAGAGACATTCCTCTATTTCAGTGGCTTAAAGATGCTTCTTGGAGCTCTAGTTGTGCATTTATTTGGAATTTTCAGAGAGGTCAGATACTCAGTTTCGGAGAGTAGCATAGTTTGCTCTGTAGAGGCTTGATACTGCTAGTTAATCTTCCAAGAGTGGGGATCCGTAAGCCAATACTGAAAGGGGAAAGAGCAGTTCTTTAGCTGTAAGTCGTTCTTGAAGCACATAGAATCATAGAATAATAGGGTTGGAAGGGACCTCATGAGGTCATCTAGTCCAACCCCCTGCTAAAAAGCAGGACCACTCCCCCTAAATTATCCCAGCCAGAGTTTTGTCTAACCGAGCCTTAAAAATCTCCAAAGATGAAGATTCTACCACCTCCCTAGATAGCCCATTCCAATGCTTCACCACCCTCCTAGTGAGAAAGTTTTTCCTAATATCCAACCTTGACCTCCCCAGCTGTAATTTGAAACCATTGCTCCTTGTTCTGTCCTCTGTTACCCTCGAGAACAGCCTAGCTCCCTCCTCTTTGGAGCAACCCTTCAAGTAGTTGAAGGTTGCTATCAAATCTCCCCTCAGTCTTCTCTTCTGTAGACTAAATAAGCCTAGTTCCTTCAGTCTCTCCTCATAAGTCATGTGCCCCAGCCCCCTAATCATTTTTGTTGCCCTCCACTGGACTCTTTCTAATTTGTCCACATCCTTTCTGTAGTGGGGAGCCCAAAACTGGACACAGTACTCCAGATGCGGCCTGACCAGTGTCGAATAGAGGGGAATTATCACATCCCTCGATCTGCTGGCAATACTCCTACTGATGCAGCCTAATATGCCATTGGCCTTTTTTGCAACAAGGGCACACTGTTGGCTCATATTCATCTTCCCGTCCACCATAACTCCCAGGTCCTTTTCTACAGCGCTGCTACTTAGCTGATCGGTCCCCAGCCTGTAGCAGTGCATGGGATTTTTCCGTCCTAAGTGCAGGACTTTGCACTTGTCTTTGTTGAACCTCATGAGGTTTCTTTCGGCCCAGTGTTCCAATTTGTCCAAGTCTCTCTGGATCCTGTCCCTGCCCTCCAGAGTATCTACCATTCCCCCCAACTTGGTGTCATCCGCAAACTTACTAAGCACGCAGTCTATTCCATCATCAAGATCATTAATGAAGATGTTGAATAGAACCGGCCCCAGGACCGACCCCTGGGGCACTCCACTCGTTACCGGTTGCCGACCAGACATCGAGCCATTGATTCCTACCCGCTGAGCCCGTTGATCTAACCAGTTTTCGATCCACCTTACGGTCCACTCATCCAACCCATACTTCCTTAACTTGCCAACGAGAATGCTGTGGGAAACCGTATCAAAAGCCTTGCTAAAGTCAAGGTATATCACGTCAACGGCTCTTCCCGCATCCACAAATCCAGTCATCTCATCATAGAAGGAAACCAGGTTGGTCAGGCACGATTTGCCCTTGGTGAATCCATGTTGACTGTTCCTGATCACTCTATTTTCCTCCAAGTGTTTCAGGATGGATTCCTTGAGGACCTGCTCCATGATTTTCCCAGGGATTGAGGTGAGGCTGACCGGTCTGTATTTCCCCGGATCCTCCTTTTTCCCTTTCTTAAAGATAGGTACTATATTTGCCTTTTTCCAATCCTCCGGGACCACCCCCGTTCGCCACGAGTTCTCAAAGATAATGGCCAGCAGCTCTGCAATCACTTCCCCCAACTCCCTCAGCACCCTCGGATGCAGTTCATCCGGCCCCATGGACTTGTGCACATCCAATTTCATTAAGTGTTCCCTAACCTGACTTTCCATCACCGAGGGCCACTCTTCTCTCCAGTCTGCGTTACCCCGTGTAGTAGCCTGGGAGCTGGCCCGCCCTGTGAAGACTGAAGTAAAAAAAGCATTGAGTACTTCAGCCTTTTCCGCATCATCCTCCACGAGGATGCCTGCCCCATTCAGTAAGGGACCTACACGACCTCTGATCCTTTTCTTGTTGCTGATATACTTATAGAACCCCTTTCTGTTATCCTGCACATCTCTTGCTAGCTGCAACTCCAATTGTCCTTTGGCCTTTCTGATTTGATCCCTGCAGTCCCGAGCAATATCTTTATACGCCTCCCTTGTCATCTGTCCAAGCTTCCACTTCTTGTAAGCTTCCCTTTTATGTTTCAGCTCCCCGCAGAGTTCCCTGCTAAGCCACGCTGGTCGCCGTCCACATTTGCTGTTCTTTCTGCACATCGGAATGTTATCTTCCTGTGCCTTTAACAGGGTTTCTTTAAAATACAGCCAGCTGTCTTGGACACCTTTCCCCTTCAGATCAGCTTCCCATGGGACCCTGCCCATCAGCTCCCTAAGGGAGCCAAAATCTGCTTTTCTGAAGTCCAGGGTGTGTGTTCTGCTTCTTTCCTTCCTTCCATTGATCAGGATCCTGAACTCTACCGTCTCATGGTCGCTGCTGCCCAGGTTGCCATTTACTTCTACTTCCCCGATCAATTCTTCTCTGTTTGTGAGCAATAGGTCTAGAGGTGCAAGGCCCCTAGTTGGTTCCTCCAGCATTTGTACTAGGAAGTTGTCTTCAATATTCTCCAAAAACTTCCTGGATTGCCTGTGCACTGCTGTATTATCTTCCCAGCAGACATCAGGATAATTGAAGTCCCCCATAAGAACCAGGGCCTGCGACGATCTGGAAACTTCTGTTAGTTGTCCATAGAACGCCTCATCCACCTCCTCTTTCTGGTCTGGCGGTCTGTAGCAGACACCCACCACAACATCCCCCTTGTTGCATTCTCCCCTAAACTTAACCCACAAGCTTTCAACCATCTTGTTTCCACTTTCATAGTGGAGCTCCGAGCAGTCATACAGCTCTTTTACATATAACGCTACTCCTCCCCCCTTTTTCCCTGCCTGTCCTTCCTGAACAATTTATATCCATCCATGGCAGTGCTCCAGTCATGCAAGTTATCCCACCACGTTTCTGTTATTCCAATTATATCATAGTTCCTTGTCTGTGCCAGTACTACCAATTCTTCCTGCTTGTTTCCCAGGCTCCTCGCATTTGTGTACAGGCACCTAAGATACCGGGCCCATTGCCCTACTTTGCCCTGTCGATTCTCCCTCCTGTCGCATCTTCCCCCTTGCAATTTCTCCCGGTGTCCTCCTTCCCCACTCGCCTGAGGTATTATGACTTTATCAGGAAAAAAAAAAACAATTATTTGACCCCAGCCCCCAGTTCCAACTACCCTCTCTTTTATTCCTGCTGTGACAGCCCCAGCATCCCCCAAGTTCCATCCCTTCCCCCAGGTTTCCCTCAGTTTCACTTACCTGTGGGTCTTGGTCATCTTCCCCCTTCGGACCTAGTTTAAAGCCCTCCTTACCAGGTTAGCCAGTCTGCTTCCAAATATGCTCTTTCCCTTCCTGGATAGGTGGAGTCCGTCTCTGCCTAGCAGTCCTTCTTCCTGAAACAGCACCCCATGGTCGAGGAAGCCAAAGCCCTCCTGGTAACACCATCTCCGCAGCCAGGCATTCACCTCCAGGATGCATCTGTCTCTGCTCGGGCCCCTACCCTTGACCGGGAGGATCGAGGAGAACACCACCTGTGCACCGAACTCCTTCACCCATGCTCCCAGAGCCCTGTAGTCCCCTTTGATCTGCAGAGGGTCACCTCTCGCAGTATCATTGGTTCCCACATGGATGAGTAGCATGGGGTAGTAGTCAGAGGGACGGATGACTCTCGACAATCCCTCCGTAACGTCTCGGATACGGGCGCCTGGCAGGCAGCATACCTCCCGAGAAGCCTTATCTGGGCGACAGATGGGTGCCTCCGTCCCCCTCAGAAGAGAGTCACCAACCACCACAACCCGACGTTTTCTCCTGGGTGTGATGGTTGTGATCCTCCCAACCTCGGGGGTGCACGGCTTCTCCTCTTCCATATCATCTCCTGTCTGTAGTGCTGCGTAGCGGTTCTTTACCACAACGGAGGGTGGGATGGGAGTAGGGGTGGAGCACTGTCTGCTGCCAGAAGTAACCAGCTGCCAGTGTCCACCCTCTGCTTGAGCCATCCCATCCTTCTCCGAGGGTATAGATCCACTTTTTTTCCATCCTCCTTTCTTACATTTTAGGAGAGCTTTAACCTAGCTTTGGACTGAGTGAACAGAAGTTACTGGTTTCAGGCTGCAGTTCCTCTATGTCCTGATTCCAAACATTCAGTTCTCAAAGGAGCAGACACTTAAAATGGCTGCTATTTTCTTGAGCTTTCTGTGAAGCAAATATGCATGAAGATGCCAAGAGTTTGTATCTGTTCATGTTGTCTAAAGCTACCCTATTGGTAAACATGCTTCATAAGATCTTGTGAACTTCAGTACTAGAGAATTTTAGAACTTTAGTACTTTACAAAACTTCCTTCTCTCAGGAACTAGTGTATCTTCTCCATTTGTACCCTTTTAACATCACTCAGGAAGTTTTTAAAGCCCTCCCCATTTTGCCTTACAGCTGGCGACCTATCCAAGGCTATGTGAGGAAACTGAAAGGATTGTTGCTGGCCACATTCGAGAGAGAGAGGAGAAGACCAAGGAACAGGTGAGGGTAAACATGAAATCTGGAGGGGCAGGAACTGAGAATGGTGAGGGATTCTTTTCAAGAATTTACTTGGGCTGTTTTTTGAAAAGCCTTACCCATAGTAAACTGCTTGGGTCCCAAGTGTAACATGCTAAGAAAGGTTTATTTTTTGTTGCAGACTTAGTCATATTAGATGTTGGCGAAGTGGGGAGTGGAGAGGTTCTAGGAGACTAGAGCTGCTGGAAAGGCTTTGAATTTAGTCTGCCAGTTGCAGATGGAATCAGAAAATGTTGGAAACCTTCCACTGGTGTAGAACTGGAGTAACAGCTCCTATTTTAATCTCCCTTTGCAAGCAGTTTGAGGCATGGCCATAGAAAAGGGATAATCCCTTGCAACCATAAGAGCCTGCTGGGGCTACTGCCAGTCAATCTAATGTATAACAGCCCTATGGCTTCTCATGGAGCTTCATATAGAAGTGTCAGGCCTTATGTAGCCTTATGAGCGGTATCCTGTGCCCTTCTTCTCATACAATAGTGTGGATGTTTACTTCAAGTGTTAATCATGCAAATTATTGCCCTTATGCCTGGGGATAGCTTTTAATTCGCTCTGTCAGGTTCACCAAATTCTGGAAGAAAAGGTTCCAAGTAAGGTTGAGTGACTGCTCTCATTTTCTTGGCTTTTTTCCTTCCTCTCATATGCACATACCTAGTAATTTCCCACGGTTGAGCACAAAATATCAGCTTCCTGTGTATGTGACTGAAGAGAGTACCTAATGCCTTCTTTTTTCCAAGTTGTACTTAAATCTGAGACATCAGGCATAGACAGTGTTAAATTACGCGATCATCATACATGCATGGCATAGTTTTTATATGCTGTTAATAATTACTGCATGAAAACCTGTCAGACTCGTGGGGTGGTGTTCAGAAGGTCCAAGTCATAACCATTCAGTGGCCGTTGGCTTTCAGTAGACATTGAAGTCCACTGTATCTTTTGTGCTTTTGGAAAAATTGCTCCCTTCAGGAATAAAAAGGAAATAACTTCGTGCGGTACAAGGTTCTGAACTCTGTTTTGGTGAAATCAAAGAGGTTTCCAAATAATATTGGACTTCATGAGAGAAGCTAATTACACAAGAAAAGGAGCAAAATTGTATGGTCTAGTGTATAGGACTTAGTGAAAGGGCCTGTTTGACATCAAGACTCAATAGGACACCCACTAGTTAAAGTTTCTACTCAGAAGTAAATATTTGATCTGTAGTGGTTTTTGTTAGATACAGAGAAACTTGTATCCTGATAGGAAGGTCACGTTACATTATTTTATCAAATTGAAACTCTAATTAGATTTTCTTTTTTTTTAATTGTTTGGGCCTATGCAGTATTCTTACCAGCTGCATACCAGGGATGGCTCACTCCTGTTCCCTGCTGGAGAGTCAGCATCTGAAAAGATGGCAGGAGGAAAACAGGGTCGTGGCCTTTCTACACATCCTGGTTCAGGGAGGATGTCTTTCCTTTGTGTATCTTAAGACATTTCCAGCTTATGATCATGAAGTTTCAGTCCAGGTATCCATATGAGAGACCAAGAATAACAGATCAAGGCTACTCAAGCAGGAAGCTGAAATCTGTTTTGCTAAACTATTCATTTTTTGACTTCATCCCTCAGCCCACTGCTGTCTCTTTCGTCCACCTATTTTATCCAGTTCCACATCTCAGCTATAAGTTCACTGGGCATGCTTGTACAGTGCCTAATACCATAGAGCCCTAATTCTTCACAGAGGTTCCTGGCTAGCCTGATAGCAATAAAAGGCCAAACATTGCCCAGCCTGCGAAATCTAGTGCTAGAATCCATGCTATATATTAAACTCCCCTTTGGCTAGATATAGTTAGTCTGGACTCAATTTTACTGAAGCTGATGATGAGGCAACTGTAAGAAAACTGAGGGAAATAGTTAACTGACAGTTCCATTGTAGCCTAGTTTACTAAATAAGCTGTAGAACAGATAGGTTATTTAGTAGGTAAAACTGCTTTTGGCCTGAATAATTATAAAAGACAGTATTCAATATTGCACCAAACTCAGATTTTTTTTTTCTGTTTTTCTTCCTGGTAGGTACTGCTGTTAATTGATATCCAGGTATCTTACATCAATACCAACCATGAGGACTTCATTGGCTTTGCAAAGTATGTATATCGAGATTTTATTATAGAGACATGCTGTTAATTTCCCCTTCTTGCTGATTTAAGAAAAAATGGCCTGAAACATTTTGAATGGGGGAGATGCCTACTGCCAACCTCCAGATGTGCAAATAAAGCATAATGCAGGTTGCTGCTCACTGTGGGGGTGCCTTCTTCTGGTTCATCTGAGGACTGGCTCTTGACCAGTCTGACGCCCCACCAATGCCTTCAGTTACTCACCCTGTGGTCTGTCTTGGGTCTTGGTTTACTTTCTGTTCATGATTCGGAGTGCTACCTTTTCATGGCATAGACCTCTGGCCAGGTCACTATAGTTCTTCTGCAGTGTCAAAATCCCAGTGGACGAACTGTTGCAGGCAGTCTTCCAGTGCACTGCCCCAATTGTGCCATTTCCTCAGTGGCTGGTAGGGGAACCCAAGCCCCACCCACTACTTAAGGTTCCAGACCACAGACTCTGTCAGCAGCAGCCAAGGTCTGCACAGTCTCAACCTTTGCTGGTCTTTTCCTGGGCTTCTTCCTACCTTTCTTCCCTATCATCTTCCCCCAGTCGGCTACCACTGGAACTTCTACTCCTGGTGGCTATTTCATCTTTCCTCAAGTTCTCACCAGTGTGTATTCTGAGAATCTTAGGGCTTACTTCCCCAGGAACCCTTCTTGTCTCTTGTCAGCTCCCCTACTCTCTAAGGAGTGACTGCAGCATTCCTCCCTATAGCCCCCTATTGGTTTCTACTTCATCATTTTATA
The DNA here is from genome assembly GCA_007922175.1 of Pelusios castaneus. NCBI lineage: Eukaryota > Metazoa > Chordata > Testudines > Pelomedusidae > Pelusios > Pelusios castaneus. Next base: position 173,635 of record ML686088.1, read on the forward strand.
TGAGCTTAACCTGCCCCTGTCCTGTTGAGCTTCATCATCAGATAGAGTCACCAGCCCTGACTCTCCTCCAGGGCATTGAGTTAATTGGCCTTTATTTTCTACTCAGACCTTGTGTGGAGTGGATACCCTGTCACAGAGAGGCTCATCCTCAGGACACGATATCTGACAGTGGTCCCTGTGTAGGTCTTGATTAGATTCTCCTGCTTTGTCTCAACTGTGGTGGCATTTCCTGATCTGGGATTGCATCTCTCACTTCTGATAGAACCCTTGAGATGTGAGGCTGCAAGGAACCTTGAGGGCCTCAGGACCAGCCCACTCTCTTCACCTGGAACTGTGTGTATTTGGAGACAGCTTTTGATGCACAGATGCTTTTGATGTAGCCATTACCGGTGGCCTGAGAACGCAATGGCCAACACAGATTTTGGCAACATGGATTCAGTCCTCACTGCAGTGCCTGCTCAGGCTAACAGTGAGACTGCAGAAGATGAGCAGGGCTACTGTTTGGATACAGATGATAATAGTAGCAGAAGCCTAGAATTTATTTCCTACCGAGAGGAGAAAGATGATTCCCTCCAGTATGGGCTGATCTTTTCTTCCCACTTAATTGAAGAGCTTGTAAAATTTCTCTGTTTGATGGGCAGACAATTCAGGAAAACCCCAAGGCTGTGATTCTGAGGTGTCTGAAGTTGGCCTTTTTCACAGATGAGGTGGCAAATGCTTCTCTTCCATCCTAGACTGGACCAGTTGATGAGGTTTGGCAGCAGCTTCAGACCACTCTGGATGTCTCAGCAATGGTTATTCGAACACAGTTGGGATATTATCAGCTTATTTCTTCCTCCCTCTCCAAAAGAGTATGGTGGTGGAGTCAGCAGTCCTCTTATTTTCTTATAATTGCAATTGTAAGTAAGTGTCTATAGTGGTAGAAACTAGTAAGAAGAGAAGTGTCTTAATAACAGAAGCCTGGCTTCTTAAAATTTGTGTTCAGCAGAAGAGAATGAGTAAATAATATCAGTATTTACATTTTAAGCCATTTTTAATTAATAGTACAATTGAAATTCTACAGTCTCAACTATATTAACGTTTAGCATTGCAAGAAATACATTTATATTGGAGCAAGTTGGGAACTTTGTCAAAATAAGGTTTTGACAGAGAAAATGCAGTTTTTGGAAAATCTAAACTTTCCAGACTACGCTGTCCCGTGATGCACCACGTTCTCCCCTCTGACTGAGCTTCATGGTCAATCATGGGAGTTATATGACTGTGGCACATCACAAGCAATGTAGTTTGGCTGGGGTGACTGGCCCAAATGGACAAATGAGAACTATAGGCCAATACAATACAATAAGCAGATGCAGTTTAATGTCAAATTAACTTAAAATGAAATATTTTTGGTTTGGGAGTATCAAAACACTTCTTTTCAGTTAATGTCAAAATGAAACCTTTCAGAATCAAAATCTTTTGAAACCTTTCTGTGAAAAATTTTGATATTTTGATTTTATTGTCCTGATTTGGGAGAAAAACAAAAGGTGAAATTTTGGAATTTCCTGTAGGATAGAAATTCTGATTTACTCAACTCTAATCCATATCTATCTAATCTCTCCAGACAGCCATACATACTGGTTTCTTCAGTGAACATATTTTTAATCTAGGTAAATAAAAAACCAGTTGCTGTGCTTTAAGAGCACATTAATTGCATATTAAGAGAATATTAATATTTCACATTATTAATATGTGAAACCACCAGACATTAATTTAACCATAAATTACTTTACTAAGTACAAATGTCAAATGGTATTTTATACAATTGCTCTGAGCATGCTTAACAGCCTGAAAATAAGCAGTCACTACACCCAAACAGTAACAAAACAGATCAGCATTTGATCAAGGTACTAAAAATCATCTAAAACCAGGGTTGCTTGGACCCATATTGCTCAGTTTTGGCATGGTCAGGCAGATAGCAGCAATGAGTTTATTTTTTGTACCCTTCAACACACCAGGGATGTCACTGCCAATTGCTGATTTCAACTAAAAACATCTTTGAGACAATTTACACATATTTCCCGTCTTAATCCAGATAAGATTTCCAACCTCCATTCTTCTCAAGGCCACACTGTCTCTTCCTTTCCTTCTTGTTGACCAATGGAAAAGTGGGAATGTTTGTCCTTGTTTCAAAGACAGTTTTTTCTTTGTTGTGTTTCTGCAGCTCTTTATATTATTTGTTATTTATTGAACTATACATCCTGCCCACACTGCAAGTAATAACTGATGCTACTTCTCATTCCCACAGCCTTCTTTTACTTATTGATTGGGGCCTTTTCCTTACTAGCTGCGAACTATGATGCAGACTTTATTTTCTTAACCAAATTTAAGAGCACTTTAATTCTTTTAATTTCATAACTATCCTCTCAGTGGCTCTTCTTTTTATAATGTGATGTTGATTTCCCATTTATCTTTTATAAGCAGGTAGGAATGTTTCCGGTAAAAGTGAAGCTGGAATGATGTTTCTAAACGCAAGCTTAGGCAGTGCTACTGAGACAGTAACTCAAAACCTTGTTTCTGGGAAGGGTTAACTTTATTTTCTATGTGTAGAGTATTAACCATAATCTATGTTTGATGAAAACAGTAAAGGAGGCCCTGTGACTAACCAAACGTCAGCAAGTCTCCAGATATCTGGGTTACTGACTAGCAGCCCAGTTGTACAAATGTCATGTGAGTAAAGATATTTATGTGAGTAGGCCCACTGAAAACAAGTGGACTGTTAATTGAGTAAAGTAGTTGCAGGATCACAGTGTAAGGACTCAACTCATTAGCCAATCTCTGGAAAGGCAGTTCTCCATCAAGCAGCTGCAGAATCAAGCTGTTGATCTGGGATCCAAACAGATATTGCCCAGAATTAACTGACTTATGTCTATTCTCTTTTCTACGTTCAGAACAGTGGTTGTGGCAGGTCTGCAGTATGTGCTCATGTTTGTTAAAATGGTACAAATTTAATACTGATGCCTCCAAACAAAACTTGCTGTCACCAAATGGCTACCGTGCTTGGACTTTTTCTTCCTTTCCTTTCCTCCCTTCCAGCCCCTTTTGGTCTTGCTACCAGTGTATATGCAATATAAAGCCTTTAGAATTAAACTTTGCAGCTATCATGGCTTGTGCATGTTTATGAAAGTGGAGTGTGTCTCATTTTAGTAATGGGATTAGCAAAATTCAGAAACTGAGCACAACTCTTTACTGCATTGCTGTAAAATTCCAGCTTTTTGACCACCTTTTGTGATGGCTTCATCTCTCACTTTTATATTTACATCTTCAAAATGTATGTAAAAATTTTGATTAATATCCAAAACCAACCTTTTAAGAGCCTACAGGAGAGGAAGATTTTGTTGCACGGCTCTAAATAATTAAAGGGACAAATTTTTTCTTGCCCCTTTTTCATATTCATATAGCCTAAGATTTCCCTTGTGCACAGATGAGCCATAACTTTTTATGTCTTTAGTAATTTCAAGAGGCAAGTAAATCAACATAGAGGCTTATTTACTATGTACATTACAGAGGACATAATTTATAAGAAATTGTTTGTGCTTATCTGTTTTCTGTGAACCAAACTTCACATGAACTGAATTTGTTTGTGAGACTGAATTGCATTTCTTTTGTACTAGCTATTCTCAGATTCTGGGCTCATAAATTTTGATATTTTATTGTTTCCAAAGCCAGTTGCTAAAGGACTCATCAAACCTTCAGACTCATCCAGTGTAACTTTTTCTCTTTGCTTTTCTTAGTGCCCAACAACGAAGCAGTCAGGTTAACAAAAGTGCAGTTGGAAATCAGGTAAGTATCTGATAAGAGAATGTATAACATCATGTACAAGTCAACTTCAGCTGTTGATTTTACGGGGTGTATCTTATTTTTTTGCTGTAAATTTATAAGTTACCAATTTTGCTTGATACGTAATATAAAATGCATCTTGTTTGCATACTTTTACTTAAGTCAGGGGCTGGCAACCCCCAGCATGCGTGCCAAACTTGGTGCACACGCCTATCCTGAGCGGCACACAGTGCCGCTCGGGCTCCCTCCACTGACCCCGCCACCCAATGGGGCCTGGGGCCAGAAGAGCGGCATGCATGCCACGGCTCCTGACCCCTGCTGGCCACGCTTGGCCAGCAGGGGACAGGAGCGCCGCGTGCAGGGTTGGGGCCAGCAGGGAGTAGGAGTCCCTGGCTCCGCCCCTGCACCTGCTGGCCCCGCCCCTGCACCTGCTGAGGGGGACATGGGGGCCGGCAAAGGTTTCCAACCCCTGACTTAAGTTATCAGAACCAGCTGATGTTTTTGTTAGGAGGCCAGCTATAATTTTTAATAAGTTTGCTGCAATTTAGATTGCTCTTCAGTGTCTCCTCCTCCATGCCATTTAGTACCCAGAATTTCTTCCTCTGTTGTCCCTAAATATTTGGTTTTCATTCACCTCAAACTTGTGAATGAGTGCAAAGACCAGTACTGTGGTGAGTACTTGTTTCATATGTGCTTATATAGTAGTTTACTAGTTCACACATGTGCACAGTTTGGGAACCCAGTGAAGGGATGGGTCGATAGGCAAAAGAGGACTTGTTTTTACCTCTGCTGAAAGTTTTCAGTTGCCTGCATAAAAATGTTGATTACATACCACAGTCTCACTTTGAAGAACCAGTCTTCAGTCTCAGACTAATAGTGCTCTTGCTGAAATGGCATTAACTAAATTAATTGGCCGTTTCTTTTTATTATGTGTACTTCAGGCTTGCAAGATGCTGAACACTGTGGAGAAGTGCTGTCACCCTCAACTCCCACTGATTTCATTGAAAGTGTAGGGTGCTCAGTACATTACAGGAGCAAGCCCTGTTTTCTTTTGAAGTTAAAACACTAAGGAAGATTGATATAACCAACCTTAAAATATATTCTAGACTAATTCTAAGGGTCTGCAAATTCTCTTTCTCTTTCAAGAAAAACAAGCAATCCTGATATCTCTATCTTCCTTTGTGATGGTTTAAATTTGAGATAGTCAAAAGAAAATAAAGTCAACTTCAGAGAAACTTCAACTTTAGGGTCCAGCAGCTGGCAACAAAAATTATTAGGTGGCTGGAGCACATGATTTATGAGATGTTGAGGGAACTAGGCTTTTTTAGTCTGCAGATGAGAAGAGCGAGGGGGAATTTGATAGCAGCCTTCAGCTACCTGAAGGTGGGTTCCAAAGACGATGGAGCTAAGCTGTTCTGAGTGGTGGCAGAACAAAGAACAATGGTCTCAAGTTGCAGTGGGGAAGAAGGTTTAGGTAGGATATTAGGAAAAGCTTTCCTGAGGAGGGTGATGAAGCACAGGAATGGGTTACCCGTCCTAGAGAGGTGGTGGAATGTCCATCCTTAAGAGATTTTTTAAGGCCCGGCTTGACAAAGCCCTGGCCGAGAGAACTTAATTGGGGATGACCCCACTTTGAGCTGGGGGCCTTCTGAAGTTCCTTCCAATCCTAATATTCTGTGATTCCTTTAATCTGGGTTATTTGTTTGCACATTGTCCTGATGTTCTTGTATGTAATTTCTCCCACATCAAATATTATAATGAAAATTTAAAGGCAAAGATTTTTCAGAAGTGACTATCTGCAGGTTTTGAATGGCAAATTTGAGATCTTTTTAAAGGGACCTGACTTGCAGAAGGCAAGTACTCAGCTCTTTCTGGAAATCAGGCCTCTTTAAGGTGTGTCACGTTGAGCACCCAAAAAAAGAAGCACAAAAAATCACTACTCACTCTTTGAAATCGTGGCTAAAATGGTCTATTAATTTCTGGAAAGGTTGGAAGCAGTCATACCTTCAGAACTTGGCTATTTTCCCTGTTTTGGACTTGCATGATACATGGGATAAAAGAAAGACAAAGTTGAAAGGTCTAAAGGCTGAAATGGCTCCAAAAACTGGCTTCTCCCCTCGAAAAAGAGAGGCTTCCATCTCCTGTATCAGGAACACATATCAAATCCATAGTCATCCCTGCTTTGGGGTATACTATAGAAAGACAGCTGGCCAATTTTGTGATGACCCAGAAATATACAAATTAGAGTAATTATTCGTGGGTCTGAGTAACTGTATTTTGTCTCTTACTCCTCCTCCCCCCTCAAAGAAGTTGGCTTCAAAGGAAAAAGCTAAAAAGAATTTGCTGGATCTTACTTATTTCAGAGATAGATTAAAACAGACTTTTATTTTGTATTTATCTTAATTGTTTGGAAGGGAGAAGAGCTTAACAATGACTTCTGAATAGAGAAACTGTTACTGAAATAAAATTTCATTTTTACAATTCTTTGCTGTTTCAGGGAACCAATCTACCGCCTTCACGGCAAATTGTACGAGCTAAGTTTTGTAAGCTTTATTGTTGCTTTTTCATTTAGCTTCTCAAAGGGCAAAGTTTGTCTCTAATTCATTAGTTTAATTAACACTTAGCACTAAATTTTTTACCATTAACACCTTCTCAATGAAATGTAATTGCAGTTCATCCCTTCATTGCCACTAACCTGCTGTGACTTACAAGTATGAACTAGTACAACTTAAAAATATATTGTTACACTTCCAACAAAAATCTATGTTTTAAAGCTTATTAAATTAAATTGTCTTAAAATGAACTAAACTTACTAATGATCAATGTCTTTTTATGCTATATCCCTGGAAAACCTGGGTATTTCTTATTTGTTGTTTATAGTACATGGAGTACATTATAGTTTTAATAACTAAAGGGAAATATCAGTTATTTCTTAAATGAGTGTACTGTTGACAGGTGCCTCATGTCACAATTCATAAAAACATTCTTTCCAGCAAGCACAATTCCAAGAAAAAATTATACAAATTTTATTCCCCCCCACCCCGAGCTTTTTTATCATTGTTTTCATAGAGACAGGTGAGCATATCAGACGACAGACTTTTACTCTTCCAAGTTCTCCATCAAATATTAGGTGAATGCATTTTATATTACTAATTCTAAGTGATTTGCTAAGCATTTAGGAGTTAATTCTATAAAATGTTCCAGATCAGTGACAGGTGGATATAAGAGGTAAATGTTGATTATGCTGTTTGGTGCCATGTGCCATGTTCCTTGATAAGTCCTGTATCATGAAAATGGGTACATTTAATTCTAGTTTGTCATCATACTGCCAAATTACACCAGTAACCAGTATAAACTGAATTAAAATAAACATGTTATGAAGTTCTGAGTAAGGCAACAAGGTATAAACAAAACTGATCAATAGCAGTTGGAAAGATCATAAAACTAATCCAGACTGGTACTGGGGTTCTCTGTTTGATTGTAGTATGCTTTGAATAATGATAATATAGAGAGTTATTTCATATATCAGAAATATAGACAGTATTTGTGAAAAATGTGCAACACTCAGTTCTGTTAAGTCTAGTTTTTGCTAATTTTTTCCTCTACTAATTTATCCTCTTGCTCTTAATCTTTGATTTTTTTTTCCGCTACTGCCTGAGGTTTTCACCTGTCTCAACAAGGTTTCTTTCTAAGCCACAGGTTAGTGTGCTTTCTAATCTGCTTTAAATAATAAGTGCAACACTTTTTTTACATAGCGCTTGTAGCAAGACCTGGACCACGAAGACTGACCAACTCTTAACTGTATATTTTTTGTGGTGAGATTTGTTTTTGCGACCATCACTAAAATTTTTTTTAAACAATGTCATTTTTATATAAGAATCCCACTTCTATTAGATGTTACAGTGCAAAGTGCATCACTCCATTTGGATCCAAAATTGTTGTCCAAGTTGTTTTCAGGCAATTTGAATCCAATAACTTGAACCTGTTTCTCTAATGTGCCCAATGATTCCCATTTATCTGAACTTGGGGAAAGTTTGGATCCACTGTTGAACTTGTAATATGTAACCTGCACCATTTCTGAATGCATGCATCTAAGTTATTTTTAACTAAATTTGGGTGAATTTTCTTTCTTTGTTTCACCAAGGCTGAGTTACCCATCAAAGGTGATACCTTTTGAAATGACGTCAGTAACTTTTCCAGTCATGTGATGCAATATACAATAATTTCATCCAAAGCAATGCCAATTCTAGGAACAGTCTCCCAGGGGTGGAAGACTTTGAAGGAGTCTGAGGAGGTGAACAGAGTGGAGAATCCATGTTCAGAAATCTCAGGAGTCATGATGGAAGTTGTATTGAATATTTTGACTATTGTACTCTATTCATTAAAGCAGGGAAATGACACTCATGCAAGGCAGTATTGTTACTGTTTTCTGAGCCAACTGTATAGTCATTCACTAGTTTTGTTAGCCATTCTTCGAAGCTGGCCTGATTTTCTCCAAAATATTATTCCCTAATGATCTATAACGTGAATGTAACTCTTTACATTTGACCTAAAAAACAAATCCATTGTGGTATTGCCTCATAACCAGTTTGGTACAGTTCTTATCCTAGTTTGACACTGTGGTACAAAATTGTTTTACAACAGCAGGCATTGGAAAATAAAGAAGCAGTGTTCAGAGTTACAATGCAACATTGCTTCAGTGAAACTACTGTGTAGTCACTTGTTTCAGTATTTGCTAACTCAGCAAATAACTCCTGTTTATGCCTCTCTCCTGCTGGAGTGCCTAACCTTCAGATTCGCACACTCACTTCTCTTCCCTGACTTTCCCAGCTAGTTCAAATGACCTCTCAAACATTACTTCTGAAAAGTGGCTAGCACAGCTGTTCACACTTGTTTCATATGGAATATTAGTATAGTTCTCCTTCGAGGAGTGTTCCTGTGGGTGCTCCACGCTGGGATTTAGGCACGCTCCGCGTCTGGACCGGAGGATAGTAAAGCCGTGCTCATCGTGGCTTTGATGCACTTTCGGTGCAGGGGCCACCCGATCTCCCCCCCCCTCCCCCCCCAATTCCTTCTCTACCGTTCGTGGTCTCAGACAGAATTTCAGTCCTCTCCTTAGCTCGTCTAACTTCTCCACTCAACGCTTCCTCTGCTACTCTAATTTCGCTCTCCTTAATATCGCCTTTTTACATATTCCTTTTCCTTCTTTTTCTAACAACAAAAAAAACCCCTTCTTTATATCCTATCGCTCCCCGATCGTTGCCCATGCCGGGTTTAAGAGGTGCGAACAATGCCGCGATGCCATGCCAATGTCAGACGAACACAATTTATGTGTTAAGTGCTTAGGTGAGGGGCACATTTCTCATAAATGTCCCCACTGCAAAAATCTCAGCACAAGAGCATGCCGTGACAGAGATCTCTGGCTCAAACTGCTCTTAATGGAGTGATCACTTAAACCGGCCTCCGACCCAGGCCAGACGAGGAAAGCCTCAGTGCTCCCGCACTCTCCGAAGAGCCTCTCAATTCCTCTTCAAATTTCATCGAAGAGAAAGAAATCAACTTCACCGCCTCATAAAATGGCCTGTACCAAAGCGGCAATAGGCTGCTCAGACATGGTGAAAACCAAAAGCCATGATGGGTCTGTCCACACCCATTCAGGCTATAAAAACAAGGAGGTCCAGCAACCGATCCCAACAGATGCCGTATAGTCAAAAACTGCCTCCTCAATGTCACCGATGCCTTCTTGGCATTGACGTCGGCACCAAAACCATCTGCGCCGTCATCTGAGACACCGGTGCCAACAGTCAATCCTGTGCCAACCGAGGCATGTGTTGAATCACCAGTGGCACCGAGATTGACCTCACCGGCACCGTGTCATTCTCCACACTGGACGGGACCTTAAAAACATGCCAGGAAAACTAAACACCAGGTTATGGAGGAGGAAACACACATTCTTCATCGAGTGATGTCCCTGTAGGTGCCCCACTTGAGGTGTTGCGTCCCGCGGTGCCCAGGATCGGAGACTTTACAGCAGTGTAGAGCATGGGGCTGTGCACGCGTTCTGCTGTATCTGGAGCCGTTGGCGTGCTTGGCTGTGCACGTGCGCGGCCGCAGCCCGCCATTCCTTCTCAACCGCCAGTCCGAGATGGAGCAACTGAGCAGTTCTCTTAGTTTTTCCTTTCTTTCTTCTTCTTTCGCCTAAGATAGAAAAGAGAGAAATATTCTTGTATATAGTTTAGCACTGTCTTTATCCCCCTTTATTCTTCCCTTTTAAAAAAAAAATTTTTCCTCAGAAATTCCCTTGTTTCTCTGCCACCTGATAAACCGTTCTTTCTTCTCAGGCACTTGTTCCCTTGTAAAAAATAAAAATTAAAAAAAATATATCTATCTATCTATCTATCTATCTATCTATCTATCTATCTATCTATCTATCTATCTATCTATCTATATGTGTGTATATTTTGCCCCTTCTTCTTCATTTAAAAAAAAAAAAAGAGAGAGAGAAGAGAAGAGGAAAAGAGATTCGTAGAATGCCGGGCTCACCAGGCTTCAAATGCTGTGCCAACTGTAAAGAGGCCATGCCTGCCTCAGATGGCCATTCCACCTGCATACGATGCTTGGGGGAGTCTCATGTTCCCCTCAAATGTAATCACTGTAAGAGTATGAGCTCGAGAGCTCGTAAAGACCAGGAGCTGCGTCTAAAGGTCTTTCTGCTGGAGAGCTCCCTAAGGCCAGCTTCTGATCCTGGACCTCCAAGGAAACCTTCGGAGCACTCCTCGAGAAAGAGAACGAGGTCGCCAGTCTCCACGCCGCGGAGAATGAAGGCAGAGTCTGCACTGCCATCTCCTGCTACTCATACTGACGAGGCTATGGGTTCCTCAGGTACTGGCAAGACACATAAGACTAAGACATCTGTTAGTCGTGGCAAAGACTCAAGAAAGTGTGGAGATAGCGCGCCTCGAAGCGCACCGAGCCATTCTAAACCCTCTGATCCGAGCACTGGGAAATGGCTGACGTCCTTGGCACCGACCTCGGCACCGTCACCGTCGATGGCACGGCAGCAGGCATGGGCACCGAGCAGGCCAACGCCTACACCAACGGCACTGGGAGTGGCACCGTCAACCGCACCGGAACCGGCACTGATTCTTTTGGAACCGCAAGCCCCCTTGGCACCGATGGATCACCCTCCGGTGCCGACTTCGGATCCGTTTCACTCCTCCACGGTGCCGACCACGGCCAGCTCCCATATCCAACTTAGGAAGAAGCAAGCGAAGCAAAAGCATACCGACCCCTCTCCTCGGCACTCATCTCCTACGCAGTAAGAGCTAGTGCATGGTTCTTCGTCGCCTTGCCGTTCTCCGCTCCCAGAAGAGGCTTACTTCTCATCTGAGCACTCTTCACCTTCTAGAGTCGTTTCTCCACCTACTGAATTCTTCCACCACTCCAGGCATCCACATCACCATTATGTTTCCCAGTCCTGGTATCCTCATCCGTCACCATATCACAGGCACTGGGACTCGTATTATCCCTATTATAGGCATTTTCAACCACCATCTTCAGCTCCACCATCTTCTTCATCTCTGTGTAAAGTGTCACCAAGGTCATCATCACATATGCCATCACGGTCGCATGACGATGCTTCATCTTTGTATAGGGAGCCTTCCCCTGAGGTTTGTGATTCCTCCTCATCCCCGGATGATGTAGTGGTACCGTCTACCAGTTCGTCCGTCGACGACAGTAAGTCGTTCAACGATCTCTTTAAAAGAATTTCATGAGATCTTGATATACCACTGGAGGAGGTTAAGGAGTCCCAACACAAGCTGTTGAGAATTCTACATATCACCACCTCGGCCAAGGTGGCGATACCTATGGACGCAGCCCTGATGGAGGCAGCAGATACTATATGGTCAACACCAGCCTCAATAGCTCCTACCAATAAATGCAACGATAGGAAATATTTTATTTCACCCAAGGATATGGAATTTCTTTTTACCCACCCCAGTCCAAATTCATTAGTGGTAGATGCAGCAACACACAAGGCAAAGCAGTTAACCCATAGGTCGTCTCCTTATGACAAGAATTGGAGGCTGCTAGACTTATTAGGAAGGAAAGTTTACTCTTCCTCAACGCTCTTGCTCAGAGTTTCTAATTACCTGGCGCTACTTTCCAATTATGACCATGGTATCTATCAAAAATTATCTCTTTGCCAAGGACTTGCCCGACAACAAGAGGGAACAGTATGGAAAACTGCTGGCGGAGGGCTAACTAGTAGCACGCATGTCCTTGCAAGCATCCTTGGATGTGGCCGATACGGCAGCGGGGTCAGTAGCCACATCCATCGTCATGCGCAGAGCCTCATGGTTAAACAGTGCAGGTCTGCCCAAGGACCTACAGATGAAGGTGGAAGACCTACCTTTCGATAAGGCGCATTTATTCGCTGAAAAAACCAACAACATCCTCCATTCAATGAAGGACTCAAGAATGACACTACGCACACTGGGAATTTATACCCCTTCCAACAGATGCAACACCTTTCAATATAATTTCCAACCTTACCAACACAGGTATCCTCAGCAAAACAGATATAGGCAACTTGACAACCAGAGACTGAGGCAATGTCCACAACGACGCAGGCAAAACCAGCAACAGCCATCGTCTACCTCTCAACAACCCGAGAACAAGAACCACTTTTAATGGGCTGGTCGAGGGTTCGAGAACTCCCTCACTGCAAGCACTAACTCCCGAGTATCAATACGATTTCATTCTAAAACCATTCCATACCATCTGGACGTCCATAACAGACAAATGGGTCTTACAGATTATCGAGCACGGCTACACAATTCCATTCATAGCGGTGCCCCCTCCACACTACCCTATCCCGTCCCTTTTAAGGGACCCAACTCACGTACAATTCCTGGTACAGGAAGTGCACCATTTACTGCATATAGGAGGCATAGAACGAGTTCCACCTCGGCACATAGGGAAGGGATTCTATTCCCGATATTTTCTGATTCAGAAAAAATCAGGTGGGTGGAGGCTGATCATGGATCTAAGACCCTTGAACAAATACATAAAGAAAGAAAGATTCAAGATGGAAACACTGAGTACAATAATTCCATCGCTGCAGCAGGGGGACTGGTTCTCGTCACTCGATCTTCAAGACGCCTACTTCCATTTCACGATTCACCCCGCACATCGTCCCTTCTTACGTTTTATGATCGCAGATCATCATTTTCAGTACAAAGTCCTTAAGGTCGGACTCTCGACCGCTCCCAGAGTTTTTTCGAAGGTCCTAGCAGTCGTCATGGCCCATCTCCAAAAACAAGGAGTAATAGTATTTCCGTATCTAGACGACTGCCTCATATGGGCTCCAAGCCACTTGCAAGCGATCGAGATGACATGCCTTATAACTCAAGCCTTCGGGGCTCTGGGCTTGAGAATAAACACGGAGAAGTTATGCCTGCAACCATCTCAGTGCATTCAATTCATTGGAGCGGATCTGGATTCTCATCTAGCCAAAGCCTTCCTTCCGCAGGACAGATGCACATCCATTCAAAACTTAATAGACCATGTGTTGGCACTTCAGTTAGTCCCCGCCCGAACAGTTCTTCAGTTACTAGGGCATATGGCAGCCTCAGCTTTTGTAGTGCCTCATGCGCAACTTCGAATGCGCCCTCTTCAGATGTGGTTTTCCACCAGTTACAAACTAGCGAGGCACTCATTGCAGAAGCTTCTTGCGATTCCTGCGGCATTCATACATTCCCTCCTTTGGTGGACATCTCTCAAAAATTTAGGGAAGGGCGTTCCTTTCCATCGAGGAAGCCCCTCTGCCATATTGACCACCGATGCTTCCCTGCTTGGCTGGGGGGCACATTTTGGTCACCGAACCACCCAAGGTCAATGGACGAATCAGGAATCCTTTCTACATATAAATGTACTAGAGCTCAGAGCGGTCTGATACGCGTGCAAATATTTTCTCCCCTTCATAAGAAATACCTCTCTCAAGATCATGATGGACAACATCGCCTGTATGTTTTATATAAACCGTCAAGGAGGTGCCAGATCTCGCCTCCTTTGTATGGAATCACTGAAATTATGGAACTGGTGTATCCACCACGGAATAGATATATCAGCGGCCTACCTGCCGGGCCTCCAGAACACAACGGCAGATGCCTTGAGCAGGAATATTCCCAGTGCTCACGAATGGCAACTCAACACGAAGGTCCTGAGTGGTATTTTTCACCTGTGGGGAAAACCAACACTCGACCTCTTCGCAACGGAAAACAGCCGCCAATGCCATCGTTACTGCTGAAGGGCAGGGAGGGGCAAGAGGTCAATGGGCGATGTCTTTGTAATCAGCTGGTCCAAAGGGCTCCTTTACGCTTTTCCCCCAGTACCTCTTCTGCACAAAGTTGTTCAGAAAATAAAAGCCGACAGGGCATTGATCATTCTAATAACCCCGGCCTGGCCAAGACAGACTTGGTTTTCAGACCTCCTGCACCTCTCATTCTGCAAACCAATCAGCTTACCTCTCCAACGCAACCTTCTTTCTCAGCATTACAACCAATCTCTATTTCCAAACATCCACAGACTACAGTTAACAGCCTGGATGATAGATGGCTCTTTTGCGAAGAACTAAAATTCTCAGAACAGGTCAAGCATGTATTAATCAATAGTAGAAAGCCATCCACCAGGAAGACCTATCTTCATAAATGGAGTAGATTCTCCACTTGGTGTAACTCATTACAAGTTAATGCACAGATCTGTACCATTTCAACTATTCTAGAGTACATGCTACAGATTAATGTTCTCTCCCCAGCCACCATCTACAGCTTCAAGACATCGCAGAGCATACCCATACACTTATCCACCGTTCCCTTGGTTTGCTCCTCATTGGTATGGCCACTCAATGGCACACACACCAAAATGGCCTCACTGGGAGTCTTGGTCCCAATATTCTACCCCCTCTACAAGACCACGCATATCGAGTAAACACCGACCTCAACCAAAGGATAATACGACTGCTGAACATCACCCAGATGCACCAGGGCAGGATGAGGACGATCCAGATGACAGATCCCCACCGTATAATTCTTCCTCATCCTCAGATGAAGCAATCATTCCCTCTCCACCATTGACATCAGATGATTTTAAACAGTTTCAAGACTTGTTCAAATGCGTGGCCGAATCACAAGAAATAACTATGCAAGACATAAAAGAATCTCAGCATAAACTCCTGAGAATATTCCAAACTAAGTCCTCGACAAGAATTGCACTCCCTATGGACAGCGCTGTCACTGATTCTGCCAACGACATTTGGCAGACTCCAGCCACCATAGCCCCTACCTGTAGGAGAGCAGACAAAAAATACTATGTGCCGAGTAAGGGATCAGAACATCTATTCAGTCACCCACCACCCAACTCATTAGTCATGGAAGCTGCCAACTGTAGGCATAAACAGCTTTATAACAGATCAACCCCACACGATAAGGAAGATAAAAAAATTAACCTTCTCGGTAGGAGGATTTACACCTCGTCCACTCTACTGCTAAGGGTTGCAAACTACTCTGCATTGTTAGCAAATTATGACCACAATAATTATCTCAAACTAGCAGATTTTATTGAATTTATTCCAGACAATAAAAAACAACAGTTCCATGCAGTCATAAAAGGACAGTTAATCTCCGGAACAGCTCTACAAGCAGCCTTGGATGTCGCCGATACTGCAGCCTGCTCCATTGCTGCCGGTATTGTGATGCGCAGAGTCTCCTGGCTTCATTCTGCCAACCTCCCCAAACAGCTACAGGCGACGCTAGAGGACTTACCTTTTGATAAAAAGAAACTGTTTTCAGAGAAAACAGATGAAATTATGCATTCCTCTAAAGATTTAAGAGCCGCCCTGCAAAATTTCAGCATATATACACCTGCCACCACATGGAGGCTGTTCCGTTACCAGCCTTACAATTCCAGGTACTCATTCCAATACCAATCAAGACCCCAATACAGGCAACAAGACCATCCAACATGCCCAAGAAACCGAACACAAAAACATAGACAACCACACAGTCAGACACCAACAACCCAACCACCACCCTCCAAACAACAATTTTGAGGGGCCGGTCGGGGACCACCAAAACGGTCATGCAGTTCCTGAGTCAGATCCATTACCCTTATTCTCAGAAAGATTATTTCGATTTTTCAATTCCTGGGCCACAATAACATCAGATAAATGGGTCCTAGATACAATTAGAATAGGATACACCATCCCCTTTACATCCAAGCCACCTTCCCATTATCCTTCCCCATCCCTTTTCAGGAACACCTCTTAAAAACAATTACAGCAAGAGGTCTCTCATCTCCTAGCATTGGGAGCAACAGAAAGCATCCCACCACAGTACCATGGCAGGGGCTTTTATTCGCCATACTTTCTGACCAAGAAAAAATCTGGCAGGTGGCAACCTATACTCGACCTCAGGAAACTAAACAAACATATAAAACCACAAAAGTTTAAAATGATCTCCCTATCAACTATCATTCCGACTCTGGAACATAACGATTGGTTTGCGGCCCTCAACCTCCAAGATGCCTATTTTCATATTTCCATCCACCCAGCCCACAGAAAGTACCTTAGATTCTTTGCTAATAACAACCATTACCAATACACAGTCTTACCTTTTGGTCTCTCCACAGCTCCTCGAGACTTCACAAAAACACTAGCAGTGGTCGCAGCCCACCTATGGACAAAAGGAGTAGCTCTTTACCCGTACCTGGTCAACTGCCTAATAAAGGCTCATTCACTCCACAAGATGCTCAATGCTGTCAAACTGGCCTTATCACTTTTCCAATCCCTCGGGCTCCTAATAAACTTCAACAAATCCAACCTACACCCATTGCAGACAATCGAATTTATCGGTACTTGACTGGACTCCACAAAAGCAAGAGCCTTCCTTCCAGACCCAAGGGTCAACACAATTCTAGATCTAACCAATACCATACTAAACACACCCACAATTCCAGTTCACACATGCCAACAACTTCTAGGACATATGGCCGCGACCACCACAGTGGTGGCAAACGCCAGACTCCACATGTGACCAATGCAACTTTATCTAGCACAAGTTTACAGACCGTCTTACCACTCAGTGTACAACATAATCTCCGTACCAGGCATAGTAAAACAATCGCTCAAATGGTGGACAAATACCCAAAACCCTGCCAGCACTTCAGAGACATCATTACACACCAGCATGTAAAAATCATGACAGACAACATCACCTGTATGTTTTATATAAATAGGCAAGGGGGAGTACAATCAAGACCTCTATGCCTAAAAAATGACGTTGCTATTTCTGCTGCATACCTCCCTGGTACCCACAATACCATAATGGATTTCCTCAGCAGATCTTTTATACAGGACCACAAATGGGAGATCCGTCTGCGGTTACTCCACAACATCTTTATCCAGTGAGGATTCCCCGCTACGGACCTCTTTGCCACACAAAAAAAAATCAAAATGCCCAAAATACGGTTCGAGAGCAGGCGTTGGCCAGGACTTTCTAGGGGACACACTCAACACCCCCTTGGAACAGGGGTCTACTCTATGCATTCCCTCCCTTTCCTCTAATTCATTGGACACTATTGAAAATCTAGAGAGAGTCGGCAGCCGTCGTAATGATAGCACCCATATGGCCCAGACAGACATGGTTATACATACCTCATGGAGATGGTCACAAGACAACCTAAAACTCTTCCCACATGGAAGAACATACTTACCCAACACGGGTGTCTAATGAATCATCTGGACCCCCCAAAATTGCATGTAACAGCATGGTTCCTCAATGGCTCCAAGAGGAAGAGCTATTGTGCTCCAAAGGAGTGAAGCACATTATACTGAAAAGTCAAAAACCCTTTACTCGTAAACCATATATACAAAAATGGAACAGATTTCAAAAATGGTGTGACCAACACAACGCAATCCCTACTTCAACTTCCATTCCAACGATCCTCAAATATCCACTCTCCATAAAACAAATGGGTCTCTCTCTCTCAACTCTATCAGAGTTCACCTTGCTGCTATTGCAGCTTTCCATAATGAACACTCATTCTTCTCGCATCCAACCATAAAAAGATTCTTAATGGGCATACAAAACCTATATCCCAACGTTCTCCCGCCTACTCCATTACGGGGACCTCAGTCTGGTCCTGCGATCACTAACCAAGGCTTCATTTGAACCACTAGCAACCTGTTCTCTCTTACACATGTCTATGAAGGTTGCATTCCTTGTAGCCATTACATCCGCACGTCAAGTTAGTGAAATCATAGCTCTAATTGCCATACCACCATACACGGTCTTCCATAAAGACAAGGTGAAACTCAAACCTCACCTGAAATTCATCCCCGAGATATCATCCTCCTTCCACATTAATCAAATACTTCACTTACCTTTATTCATGCCAAAACCACACTCCACAGCAGGTGAGGCTGTCCTCCACACACTCGATGTATGCCGCGCCTTAGCCTTCTACCTGGAAAGAACAAAAACCTTCAGAAAAACAAATAGACTCTTTGTCTCAACAACAGACAAGTCCAAGGGTAATCCATATCAAATCAACAACTGTCTAAATGGATCTCTAATTGTATCTGCTTCTGTTACACCATTGTGGAAACTACACCACCTGATCGCATAACTGCACACTTCACGAGAGCAGTATCCACCACAATCGCTTTTCTACAAAATGTTCCTCTAACAGATATTTGCAAGGCAGCCACCTGGTCTTCCACCCATACCTTTACAAATCATTACGCTATCGACCAAGCATCATGCTCCGATGCTAGACTGGGTCTATCTGTATTACCTACCATACAAACCAAGGACTCCGAAGTCCCTCCATCCTAATATGGACACTGCTTGAGAGTCTCCCAGCATGGAGCACCCACAGGGACACTCCTCGAAGAAGAAAGGAAGGTTACTCCCTTGTGCGGTAACTGGAGTTCTTCGAGATGGGTGTCCCTGTGGGTGCTCCATGACCCGCCCTCCTCCCCTCTCTACTTCGGAGTATGCAAATTCCGCTCCCGGGTGGAGAAAGAACTGAGGGGGGTTGGGCCATGCGTGTGCTGAGAGTGCACCAAAGCTCCGCGAGGTGGCCTCTTGGCGCTCGCATGGCCACAACGAGCACAGCTTTAAGATCCTCCAGTCTGGATGCGGAGCGCACCTAAATCTCAGCGTGGAGCACCCACAGGGACACCCATCTCGAAGAACTCCAGTTACCGCACAAGGTGGGTAACCCTTCTTTTCTGCTTTATTAATCAGAAATCTCCTAACTCATGCAAGGAGCTCAAGTTGTGGAGCAGTTCCTAAAAATCTGTCCTTCATCCATCTGATCCTGCTTTCCTGTTTACACGTGAATTGGCAGAGAGGGATGGGAACAGATATGATTTTGTTTTTGTGCAACTGAACTATCTGCAAAATGACTTCCTTCTGGTTTGTTTGCATGCATATGTGCGCGCGCGCACGCACACACATTCTCCTCTTTCTCTCTCTCTCTCTCTCTCTCTCTCTCTCTCTCCCCGCCCCCCCTTCCCAATCTCATTTTTCAGACACCAAATTTATCTGTCAAAATCCTGAAGGAAGGAACTGTGTCATCCTTCATTCATCCTGTCCACACAGCCCAGCTGCTGGTCAGAATGTTGTCTCCACTCACTTCTGGCACAGCTTATGTTTCTCACCTTCCTGTTGTGCATAACTCATGTCACTTACATCCGGTACATGTAGAGAGGAGTTTAGCAATATGGTTTAAAACAATATCTCTTACAATATTTACAACCCAAACACAAAAGTGGAATGGTGTTGTAACAAGCATGTGTTACTCTGCATTTAGTGGTGCCTCATCTTGGTTCATCTGGGGAATTAGCTCGCCACTGTCTGTGCCCAGTCCTGCAGTCACTCAGCCGACTTCCTTGGTCACTTGCTCTATGGCCCCTGTCTTGCTGGTCAGTAGCTACAGCGTCTCTCCTTTGTGGCTTAGCCTTCCGGCCAAGTCAGTTGTCCTCCCCTTCTGGAGTCTCATCAGAGGTTCTCTCCACACAGTCTGAGGCAGCCTCTGTACCCAGTGTGCTGGCTGCACCACTCCCAGGGCAACCCAGACCCATCCTCTATTCCAGGTTCCAATCCAAGGGGCCTTGAACCAGCAGTTCAGGTCTGTTCTCTCAAGCCCTTCTTGTTCCTTCCCTGGACTGCTTCTTACTCTCTTATGATGGGCTCCCCCTTGTGTCAGGGGCTGAGACTGCAGGCTTCCTCACTTGCAGCTCTCCTCCTCTGTTGCCAGCCCCTAGGCTTTATAGAAGGCTTGCCTGTTTTGCCCTGGTAAATGTCATCTGCAGTTAAGCTTCATTGCAGGTGCAGCCTATTGCTGATTGGTCTCTCTTGCCTATATTCACCTCTCTAGGGCTTGTGTGAGGTGAATGCCCCATCATGGCTGTTTCTGAACTATATGGAAATAATTACTCTTTTGTCACTGTCCAAGTGGAGAGTAGTGGAAAATGGAAACGGCACAATGGCTAAAAGTAAACCGGATTATTAAAACTGAAAGGCTTTTTAAAAATTCCTTATCTGTTTTACAGGGAAGGAAGCTTATTTTTAAAACGTTGCTTGATTTTTCAGAGGTGAACTCAATAGGACACTCTGCTGGGAGTTTCAGCCTCCTGAACACCAGGCCAAGAATATTTAACTGGCTAGTGTTCCTTTGAAAACACGGTATTATCTGAGCCCTTATCATGTAACATTGCTTGGTCCTGAATGTACTGAAGTTCTGTTTATTTGCTGTATTTCTGTATGTAAAATGTGTCCAGGTAAAGTTCTAGGAATATGTGCAACATATTGAAAATAACTTGCCACCTTATGCTCGCTCCCCTACCTCCAGAATGCACTTAGATTCCCTTCCCTCCTGAAACGTTCCTATAAGCCTCCAGTTGCTCGTCTTTTTTGTCGGCTGCCCCTTTGTGGATTTTAATATGTTTAGGGAGCTGAGTGTCCTGTTTTAATAGGGGGAATGTATATCGGGCAATCAGTGGAAATTCAGCAGCATTCCTAGAAAATCACACAGGCTGAAGATATTGCCTCAATCTGGAGTCCTGCCACTGACACAGCCCAGTGCTTTGTGGGAGCGACAGCTGGATCTAATCTCCCGCAGGCAGGATTCGTTGAGGAAGCAGCTGGCAGCTTCATTCCTCTGCTGGATAGACATAATGGGGGAGTGACTGATAGTATGAGCAAGCCAGCTTGCTATTGCATTCACCAACTGGTGCTTGTATATCTGTGAGGCTGGGTTGCCAGGACCACAGAAAGGTCCTCCATTGGGAGTCACGTTCTGGGGAGTTCTTCCTGGCCAGCAAAGAAAGTTGATAAAATATTTCTTTGGCTTAAAATAACTCAAAGATCTTAAGACTGGCCCATAATGAGCCCTCAGTTAGAATGTGTGTTTTCCTGTGTTGCAGAAAAAAATTTACTACATCAGTATTGGCTTTATTAAATGTTCAGAATGAAGGAAAGTATTATGTGTATGACACATGCACAGTATGCTACTTTCCTTCACTATTTAAGTGCTCACTAACCTCGGATAGCTGGAATCTGTACCTAGATTTTCATGCTGGAGACCCTCCTTGCACCCAGCCTTTCATTCCCATGGTAGCAACTCCCTCTCTGAATCTTTCCATGCTCCCTGTCCCAAACCAACTTTAAATATAGCAAATGTCTGGCTGCCTTTCTGCTGCTTCCCATTTTGTGTGTTGCTCCCTACAGAGCATGTAGTATTTTAAATTGCAAGCCCTGTGGTATAGCTGAAAGTAATCCAGTCACTTGGCCTCATGTGCTTCAGTTTCTTTGTAAAATGCAAGGAGTACCTTCTCAAAAAGCTGTGAAGCTGTAACATTTGCTGAGTACTTTGAGGCATTCAGTGGTTGCTTTGTAAGTATCCTAGTCAGGGCTTTTTTTGTGAGGGTACTCAGGGGTTCTGAATACTGGCACCTTTTTTTATGATGGTACTCAGGGGTACTGGCACCTTTTTTCACAGCAGTGAGGCCCCAGCTCCTGCCACTGCTGCCGGTGGCCCCATGTTCCTAGCCAAGTACCAGAACCTATTTTTTTTTTTTTTTTTTAACAAAAAAAGTACTGATCATAGTCTCAATTAGGAGGCAACATTTAATTCCTGTATGGTTGTGTTGGGGAAAATCATAATTTCCTGTCTTGTGTCCAGAATTCCCAACACAGCACAGCATTTTACTTTGTTTAATTCTATTCCTGTGTTTCTATGGCACTGTACTGATTGTAAGTTGTTTGAAGGCTGATAAATACGTCTGGGTCTGCATATATTTTGCAGGTTGCTTCTTGTTTGGGCTTGTGTACTAGAAGGCTGGAATCCATTCATTTTGATAGAGGTTGTGAAATACATTTAAAAAGGATTTGATGGCTCGTTGGACTGATGTCATGATGCCTTTCCCATCCACATGCTTTGAAATTATATATATATATATATATCCTTTAAAACTCCCCCCATTTGTGCTGTGGTTTGATTAAGATAGAGGTTAACAAGATGACAAAGTTCTTTTCACCCTTCTCCTCAAGAATGATGGCTCCTTCCAAACTGATCAACCCACATCTGGGCTCCTCTAGAGAGCCACTCTTCTGTTGTGTCTTAGCATGTTACTGAGCCACCAGCCTTCGGTGAGCTGGTAGAGCCAACTCAACTATCCCAGCAGCTTCAGTAACTGGTAATAGGATGGGTTACCAGGTGTTTCAGGCCTACAGAGCTCTTCTACTCTAGACTTCTGGTTTGAGGCCAGATCTAGTCAGTAGTGATTTGAAAACTATTACTGTCTGAGTGGTGACCTATCTGAAATGAATTTAATCTGCCTAGGCCCTAGGCAAAGCAGGAAAGAGAGGGCCAACCTTATTATAGCATTGTAGAATGAGAAAAAATTAATTACTCATTTGAACTATATGGTAGATTTTTGTTTCTTCGCTAGGAAAAGGTCAACATTTTTCAAAGGGAGGTCCAGCCCTTCCCAAGAGAGTCAACAGATTTTCCCATTCCCATCTATTTATTACCCCACCATCATTTGTAATGGACTCTCTGTTGTGGAGGGCTTATACCCCTCAGCACTGCTCAAGAATGACCTGAGGTGCATCCTCCTCACAGGAGCTAAGCATACTGCCTTTGAAGTTCTCCGTCCACTCCAGAAAGCCCAGGTATTTGGGTACCATTTTTAGCACACAGAGCTGTGAACTCCCCCATGGCAGTGCATAATGCTGCCAAAAGATTAGTCAATTCCTTTTTAAGACTAAATATCAGAGCAAAATTGAAGGCAGTTTAGAATACAGACTGGCTGCACAACTTACTTCCCTCAGGCCAAAACAGCTGATGGGGCTTAGATAGTTAAACAACTGAGGTCTTTGTGTAATGGATTCTCTCTTCCATCACAGCCAGGATACAAGACATGGCTCCCCAGTTGCTGGGTGGTACAGCTTAGTACATTCGCCCCTCAAGTGAAGTTTATAGCCAAAGGGTTTAAATGGTTCTCACGTAGTGGTACCTCACCGTTAACCCTTGAATAGCGTATGCATAGCTCCTTATGTGCACCTGTGTAGTGAGTTGTCAAGTTGCTGGGCTCTGAAGAGTCCCCTTTTCCCTCATCATTGCCTCTGCTCCACTCCTTGTAGTAGAAGTTGCAGTGGTTTTACTGCACTTTAGTTCTTTTTTGTTTGTTGATGATAGGTGCAAAATTTCAACTTCCCTCACAGAACTGAAAATGTCAATTAACTTTGTGCCACCAATGTTCCACTTTCCTGGCATGCTCTCCAGCTGTGGCTGACTCGGGAGTTAACAGGTTCAGATATTTCAAGGATTAAGAGGTTTTAAAATGCACCTCTAAAAATGTTTAGAAGCCTCATTTGCCCGTTTGCTTTGTAAAACAGCATCAGCGTTGGTCAGGGAATGAGGGCAGGTCTTCACTGATGGTGGCAAAATTCGCCACCGTCAATTCGATCTCCCTGATTGACAGCTCAGGTCTCTGAAGACTCAGTCAGTCAGTCAGGACATTTGATCCTGCAACACCACCAGGTAGCGCTGGTTCAAAGGGAGACCCCTCCCTTTGAACTAGTGCAGTGTGTGTGCAGGGAGTAGAGAAGCCGAATGTAAATATGCAAGTTATTTTAGGTAACTTGTGTATCTACATTTGACTGCCACCAAAAAGAGCGGGCAGTGTTGACCTGCCCTAATAAAATAAGCTTTTCTGCAGTTTCAGCCTTTGGGGAGAAACTGCAACAAAATGTGTCAATTTATAGTTGAAGACATTTCCCCATGTTTTGTCCGATATTACATGGGTGCTGGGGTACCTCCTCCCCTTTTTAGTTGGAGTTATTAATGAAAATGAGATATTTTCACTGCATATGTTTCAAAGTTATGGTCATTAACAGAACTGATATGTGCACACTTAGGGAAATATACTTCGAAGTTTCAAACTTTGATGGTTGACCATGAAGCAGACTTCAAATTGTTTTTTGTTGTCTGTGGATTTTGGAGCAGGCTGAAGTTAGAAGTCTGTATGAGAAGTTTGTCACAGTCCCAGTGCATGTCCATGAAAGTTTACCCAGAGACCTGTATGCTTCTGAAGACACTAGAAGTCCAAGCAGTTTTTATAGAATTGTTTTCCCAAATCTTTCATAAGCAATTCAAGGATATCTTCTTTGGAAGAAATAATGGAGATTTACATGTGTCCGCAGAAAGACTTGAAGACTTCATTGCATAGTGTGTGTAATCCAAAGAACTTTTTTCTTTTTTCCTTTTAAATTCAGATTTGGTGGGGAATCTACTTTTTCTGAACCAATTCATAGTTTTATCAGAAATGTATTCTTTGAAAGCTCAGTAGATCTTTGTAATCACTTTCTTTAAACAGCACGTATAACCTGGCATCTCCCTTCAATGTTACCAATTGAGTCCTGTTATCCCTCCCTAGTTTTCTCTTGCTCTCCATTCTTCCTTCATGTTTTTCCTCTTAACCTTAGCATTAGTTTCTATACTCCCTTCTCTCTCTGCCATTTTTTCCTTTCCCTTCTCCAATCAGTGTTGTTTTCCTTCTGTCTCTTTACATCCCAACCTTATTTTTCTTTCCTCCCTGCTTTTTGCTACTTCCTTTCCTTTTCTGTTTCTCTTGTTCTTCTCCTCTGTCCCCTTGCTTTGTCCTCTCTATTCTCTATTACTGCTTTCTTTTTCTTGATTGCACAAGACCTCACTGTTTCTGTGATAAATTGGACCCTTCAGAAAGTTCCCTTCTCTAGTGTGTAAGGTTTCCAGAAGCCACTGACTGCTCAGAGATGAAGTGTGGTCTGGGCCGAGCCCAAATTTCCAACTCCACAATTGACCACCTCCCAGATCTATCAGAGCAGTAAAAGCAACCATCTTTTTTTAAATCCCTTTTGTTTATGATATGGGGGTTTCACAATGTGTTTCCACACTGAAATAAATAGTATCAAGATCACAAATCTGATATTCAACCTTCTGCTTTATAGCATATATACATGATTATAATCCTGAGGTTTCTCTCTTCCATCCCTCTACCCCACAAATTTCATTCTGTTCCATGTTGGGTCTTTCTCATGGTCACCAGAACCTATGGAAATTACATTCCAAATGTGTCAGTGACTGAAAAGCACACCCTTTTCTGGTAGAACAATTTTGTAGTCAAAAGAATGAATTTAGAAACCTAATTATTTGGTGAATGAGTGACTGACAAATAATACATCTGTTGACTTGCAATCCCGTACAGGTGATCCGGAAGGGCTGGCTGACCATCAACAATATCGGCATCATGAAAGGTGGATCCAAGGAATACTGGTTTGTTCTGACTGCAGAAAGCTTGTCCTGGTATAAAGATGATGAGGTAAAGTCATAATTCTTCTACGGACATCAGTCACTCTGATATTTATTCAGACCTTCTAATGTTAAGATTTTAATGGTTTATACTGAACTTGCATTAGGTGTGTGTTTTCTCTTCTGATCAGATTTAACAATTTCTTAGATTCCCCGCTCTGGCAGTTCTCAATATTTTTTTTGCTTTGAGGGTCACTGGTCATTCTGAAATTTCTCTACAAACTTTGATCTTTAACACTTACTTCTTTTAAAAAACTTAAGGTAAGAGACTGCACTAGAATCTTTTGGTGGCCATTAGTAGTTTCACTTGGGTTTCATTTCAGCTAATGTGTAAGTCAGCCAGAAAGAATCAAGTTGTTATTCCTACCATTATCAT
Source organism: Pelusios castaneus (assembly GCA_007922175.1). NCBI lineage: Eukaryota > Metazoa > Chordata > Testudines > Pelomedusidae > Pelusios > Pelusios castaneus. Next base: position 199,754 of record ML686088.1, read on the forward strand.
TTCATCCTGGAGTTTCTTTGAGACACTAGGAACAATGCAGCGTTAACAGTTATTCTTGTCTGTGGCTTGGCCTTCCATCAAGCCCAGCCTGGTCACAAATGATGTCCTGCCATCTAGTTGGTTGTCAGGATGGAGTAACCTTCTTTGTTTGCATTTTCTTTTTGTTACTCTCATAAGCTATTCAAATTCAATATATTTTGTAATACTATGATGCTGGGCTTTCCCTAATGTTATGAAAGGTCTAAAATGAAGCATGGATAAATTTCAAGTTGTGTTAACTTGATTTTTGAGCTTGTGGTACTGATGATCAGTTAAATATATCTTAGTAAGCAACACTGTTGTTAATGTTAATGAATTTGTTGTTAATGAGCAAGAGCTAAAGAAGAACATTGATATAATACAATATTCAGGCTGCTCCCTCATTTGAACCTGTTAAATAGTTTTGGATATTGACCTGTTTGTCATCCAGCTTGCTTAGTTGTGATCTTTGGATTGTTAAACTATCTAAACAGTGACATAGAGATTTTAGAAAAAAAAAATTGCTCCCATGCTTGTGGCTCTAAAACTATCTAAATTTGCAGGTTTAACTTCATTCTGAAACCTCCCCATCCCTAACACTTCACAGTAATCTGCTTCTTAGTTTTATTTAAAAAAAAAATTAATTATGGGAATTTTTTTGTTCTGAACTTGAATGTCTTCAATTTAAAATTACTAGGGTTGGCTGAAAATTTTCCATCAACTTTATTTTCAAGGGAAAACTGGGAGAGTGTACAGCTTGCTCCCTTGGGTAGTGAATTTAGTAATTGTGTTTGCAGGAGCTGACGCTTCTTTTGGGATGGATTCTTCTAAGGAAAACTCTTAATTAACAAGTCAGCCCTTTATGAAAGGGGAAAATATACAGACCATGAAATAACACTGTAGCTATATAGGAAAGTATGCATTCAGAAGTTGTTACATCACTTAAGTTGTCTTTGCAGTCTGTGTCCCGGTCTATACTGTTGTGTGATTTCGGCGGCCATCAAAGGGAGATACACAAAGTGCTTAAAATACCTTGCATATCTCCGTCAGATTTCCTACCTTCTACTTACCATGCAATCTTCAGTAGCCTGAGCCAGAGGGAAACCCCTTCCCTCCAACTCAGGGCTACTCTTTCTCCGGGCTTGATCTTCCAGCATTGGCTTCCTGATTGGCTGAGTGGGTCTTCACAGACCGATCAGTTGATCAGGGAGATTGATCTGAGAGTGGCAAATTCACCACTGTCAATGAAGACATGCCCCATGATTCATGTATATTGAAGCTGCTGAGACTGGCCTGAGAATGCAATCCACAATTTGGTGTATTTTTAAATATCTTCATTAAGATATATTTACAGAGTTATAGCCATCTTGGCCCATGAGGTGAGGTAGGTGAGGTAATATCTCTTATTGAACTAGCTTATGTCTGTAGAAAGGTCAAGGTTTCAAGCGTCAGAAAACTTCCACATTGACCTAAGGAAGAGCTTGGTAATGCTTAAAAGCTTGTTCCTTCTACCTACAGAAGTTGGTCCATTAAAGATATTACCTTATCTACTTTGTCTTGTAAGTAACATAAAGCATTCACATTTTCATTTTCCTAATGCTTCAGATTAGGTGAATTTAGTACATTTCAGACTTGCTTTTAGAGCAAATCTTGTGGCTATTTTAGCCATCTAAAATACAATGAAGTTGTATTTATAAGGTAAGTAGAGAGAGAGTTCTCATAGCAGGTTCTGTTGACCTAGGTTCATATTTAGGAAGGATATTGCTTGTTAATTATAACTGAAGGAGTGGATTGGAAGACAGATTTACTGTTTTCTGCAGTTTGTTCTAATGAGCTAATCATAATGACATGAGAGAAGGGAGTAAAAATTTAGTCTTCACTGATTTTATTCCACTTTGACAGTGACTGATAATGGATATACTATTTAAATTATTTTTGTTAACAGATAAAGGTCTGGATTACTCTGTGGTCCATATTGTAGAAACAGAATATTATCTCTCTGCTTGTACATTGCTATTAGTCCATCCCCTGCCATCAGGCTTTTTACCATTAGTCTTTCCCGTACCATTCTCTTGCAAGAGCATTCTTCAGGTGCATTGAAAACTCCCTTTAAAAGAAGCATGGAAGTAAGAAAGGGACATGCTCTTATGCCACTGTTAAATCATGTTTCTATATTTTGCTGTGTATTGTTTTCTAAGAGTTACTGGTAACAAGATTGGAAACTTTTTTTCCAAAAATGTCAATGAGAACAATTATTGGTCTAACTTAAACTGATAAAAGCAGGAGCTTCAAATGCTAAAATTTCCATGCTGTATATATCTTGTCATCTTCTGCTTAGATATGATAGCATGCACACATCAGATATCATGCACTTTTCTGAAACCCTATTAGAAGCATGTATGACAGATAAATTGAGGATTACCAAGGCTAACCTGGAATTTCCTAGATGTTGATTTAAATTTATAGGAAAGTATCTTCAGTGTAAATAGGTAATTCTCAGTGATTGTTACATGCATGCTTGAAAAGAGGATCATTGTTAATAAATAAGAAGGAAGGAATTGAGAATTCCAAGGAAACTTATGGGAAGGCAGTTTTGTCTTCAAAATATTGCTGCGTATTGTTTGGGTTACTTTATTATGGGTGTTTTTGTGAATGTGTAAGTTTGAAAACAGCCATGGGTTTTGTATGGCATTTAAAAAAAATTGTTTAAAGAAGAAAGAGTGGCAGTTAATACTATAACAATGTAAAAGTTACTGAAACATTCTATATTACATCATGGGGAAATTCTATTGTCTTTGATGTGTGGTAATAAATCACTTGTTTGGTTAATGATAATGCATACATTTCTCAATGGAATTCTATCATCTTGCATTATGTATCAGCTTTCTTTTTATTCTTATACAGTAGGCCTCCACATGTTATTGAGAGGTAGTGCAATGAAATTAAGCAGTCTCATTAAGTGCTGTCTCAGGAACTTAGAAGCTCCTTAAAGATGATTGGAAATCCTTGAATCTTTTGTCTATATTTAGTGGGACGCTTCAAACTTCCTATAAACATATTTGGAAGTTTCTGCTGTTGTACTGCATTAATCTAGGCTGCTCACTCAGCTACCACCTGGGAACTTCTGCAAAATACTGCACTCGCTGCTTCTTCCATGTTTCATGTGAACAGTTAATATTGATAACGTGACCATTGTGGTAATTAAAAGTCTGTACAGGACTGGCTGCACCCAGAGTCCTGCCCCTGCACACACTGGGCTCAGTGTAAAACCAGGGATTGAGTCCCTGGGACACAGGCTCCTTCTTCACAAGAGCAGGACAAGTTAGCTCTGATTTCGTAGACAATTCTAATGTGGGTAATTATGTTTTGCTTCCCTACATTTCCTCCTTAGTTTCAAATAGATTGATATTTGTCACTTTGTGTCCTAAATGGTTGATTATGGTTGCTGGGTGCTGTTGTGCTCTACCCTAAGGCCGGTGGCCTTCAGCAATGTATGAAATGATTTCTGAATTTATGAATTTGAATTGTGAATAGGTTCTACACAGATAAGCACTATGAAAGCACATGAAGACTTCACTTCCCCTTGTGCCAGACACTACTGCAGTTTTGCACATGCCTGAGCATAGTGACTATGTAGCTCTAGCCTAGGGTAGTATTAACTTTTCCAGAGGAGATGGGGAGAAGGCAAGACCATGGTCTCAATTCCCTTCCTCCCCCCCTCCCCCCCACCACTTGCCACATTAGGCAGCAGAAATGGCTGGCCAGGGAATGAGTGAGTATACATTGCACCCCATTAAGAGATGTAGCAGTAGCTGTGCTCTCCCTTTGTGTCAGGAGTGATGTGCCTTCTTAAGATATGATGGTTGCTGGGGCAATGTAGCAATGCAGTTCTTCTAATGTCGGCAAGTGCCACAAGAAAAAATACTGTCCATGCTTTGTATAATTTTGGAATTGTTTTGGCATTAAAGGCACCCTAAAAATGTAAGCCCGATGCTGTAATCTACTGTTATTTGCAGAAGCTAACTTTTGTGCTTTATTTGTTGGCTGTGGGCCTTATCCTAAAGAGTCCACAGTAGAATTTATTTGAAGTAAGTTACTTTGGCAAAGCATACATTTCTATTAAGTCTGGAATATAAGATTTGTTGTTCCACTTGTGTGGGTAAGCCCACAGCAATTTGTTTCTATGCAGTTTTATTGATCTTATTTTGTTGTTGTTCAAATACGTATACAACATTTTCAGGCTTAGTGATTGCCAAATGAGATTCAGAGGAATAATATTTTTTGGTTTCTTGCAGCACTGACATATATGCTTAAATTTACTCCGATGAGTAATACTCATGTATTTTGGTTTGGGATCTTATTGAATATGCAAGTGCGAGATTAATGCATTTATTTGATGTATTTATTTAAAAAAATAATCAAGTTTTAGTAATATGAGTTCGGACTCAGCTATTATTATTTTGCCAAGAAGTGGAAGAGAATGTGAATTTTTGCGTTCAAATTCTAAGGTTTGTGAGTTAGTGGAATGGGAATGAGCAAGGTTCTACTGTGATGTGATTAGGAAGAGGGGGTGAGAAGAGCCATTCTCCATTGTTAACTTAAACTTCTTTATTGCAGACAGGAGGACGAAGTTTAAGTCTCATGTTCAATGGGACACTGTCAAATCCTGTATTCTTTGTAAACCCAAAACTTCCATCAACTTTATTGGCAGGCAGTCTTTGAGGTGCAGGGAATACAAAGTGGGTTGGGACCACTTAAATTTGATTTCCTTTTCCATTATTTTCAAAATCAGTTTTTTGTTTCCAAATCATATGCTTTCCTTTTTAAGATAAAAATGCTGTCAACATGAATGAGTGTTCATAATTTAACTTACAATTTAACTACAGTAATAAAATAATGTACATCTCGTGATGAAGGAGAGAGAATGGGCAAGGAAGTGGATTTTGCATTGTTCTAGAGGGTAATAAAATCCCACATAGAAAAGAGGGCAAAATGTTCAAAAATGTAATGGTTTCCTTTTTAATAGCATTTATTAGCTAAAGAATAACTTTCTCTTTTTGTGAGACCAGTATGTATATAATTTATTTCGCACAACCTAATAAAATTGAAGGAATCGTCCATATGCTGTTATCAACAAATACGTGAGAAATGTATTTTGTTTTCCCATTTGTAATGGTGCCGCAAAGCAGAGTACAAATAAAATCCATGGTTAGTGAGGTAATCAGAATAACTAGGAAAAGAGAACTATAGAAAGCACAGTAAAAATTTCAGCAGTGGGTTTTATTGTATTTTATAGGCACCGTTCATTTTACTCTGGGTGGGTTTCAATATGCTGACCAAGGTAATAATAAAAAGTACACGAGTTTATTCTTGAACCAGCAGAATTAAATCCAAAAGTGACTCTTTGCTGTAGCTCTTGGTGAAGATGCTATAGTCTGTCAGAGCTGCTCTCTCATTGGCTGGTTGTCATTCAGGCTGGGTTGTCATGTGACTGCCTGTCTGTGCCTGCTGTACAGGTGAGAGGATGTTCTGCACAGCAAGTGTAGACAGGCAGACACATGACAACTCCGTCCAGCCAGTCCCTTGGATCCACGAGGGGGTCCTTTCCTCACCGGCTGATAAGAATTAGTTTGTACCATTCCAGATTTGGGGACTTGGTTAGCAGGGAACACACATAACAGAATTCAACTTTAAAACATTAGGGAGCTGTGAAACAAGTAAGACATTTGACTTTATTCAGCAAATATGCATTTGTACATTAGTTATAACTGTGCTCACATGCAGTCAGGATGGGATTTCAACAGAGTGGTCACACTAAACTTGGTAAAAAGAACAGCGACTTAAACCATGGTTTATTTTAAACTCAGTTCATATAAGCGTTTTCCCTGATACTGCACTTGCATAGCATGTAGTAATTTAACCAGATGTTTTTACTCTTGTTGGAAACACAGAAATACTGAAGTTCAAGATAAAGGATATGTTTGTACAGTACATATTTTCTAGGAACAGATAAGTACCGTAAATTTAAATGCTGAAAACAAAATCAAATTGTGTGTGTGTGTGTGTGTTAGTGTCGGGGAAGGAGGGCTTTTACTTTGGAACAATCAAAAGGAGCATATTTCACTAATGCTTTGTTTAGCATGCAATTTTAATTTCATAGTCCTTTAAAAAAATGCATAATTTATGTAAAAACGAAATAAAATGGCAATCTTGGACTGAAAATATAGGTCTTTCAATTAACTGTAGGTTATTCCATAGATCAGAATTGGGCAAACACACACATTTACTGCTGAAGTGTTATAAATGTAAAACGCCAACATACACTCAGTGAAATTTAACCCACATTTGAAATGCCTTTCAGTTAATTATTGATGTTGCCTTAATTTCAAAAGACACTTAAAACCCAAACATTGGTTTCTACTGAAAGTTTTTTAAAGAGAAAACTACATCAATTTTTATACAAATTAAAATACTCTGTTTCTAAATACTTTTCCTAAATCACTGTCATTGGTAACAGACAATATCTGATTCATAAACTTGTATGTTTAGGTGTTTCTAAAACATGTGCTGTATTTTGAACCAAAAATGGCTCTAGCTGAAAATTGGCCGTAGAAGGCCTGAATTTATCAAAGGTGAAGAAAGCAAATATTTTACAGTTTTAGGATGTATTATGTAGATGTACACATTTTATATAAATCTGCTGTAGTGTTCTGATGCTAGTTACTAGATTTCTGTAAAGAAAACTGACATATCAATAAATAATAGATTAGTCTGACATTTAGGAATCACCAGACTAATTTAAATCTAGCAAGTTGGAGCTAAGTTTGTTTTTTAAAACTAAAAATTACAATTCATAAATAGCCAAGTCAGATATGACATATCACATCTTAAGTGCTAATGCACATTTATTGTGGTAAAATACAGGACTTTAAAAAAAAAAAAAAAAGAGTTCCAAGTGAAATTAGAGCAGAAATTTGCCCTCCTGAAGTTTGACAATTTAAAAAAAAAAAAACAACTTACAAGGATAAGATCATAATGTGGACTAATGAATTGCTTTTAAGAAAAATAAATGATAAATCAGTTTTAAGAGCAAGTTAAAGCCTTAATGTTTGTTATTTTAACTTTGAATTTTTTATATAGCACAGTTCTAGTAAGTAAACCCCTTTCCAAGTTATGGTGAAGCTGTATTTTCTGTACATAAAACGTTTCTTTGGTCATTGAAAGATTCAGGTGCTTTAATATCTAGACTTGGTGCCCAAGATCTTTATGCTTTGGAAAAATTAGATGTGTTTGATTTGGTATTGGGCTTTCTTGAAATGCCAAAACAATTGTTCAGCTTTAAAAAAAATAAAAAATAAAAAATGAAAACACTCTGGGAATCAATAACACAAGAGGATCAAAACTAAGACTGTGTAGGCCACATTAGCTTAGAATATGGACAAGTGTCTATGAGCAGATATTGGATGGGTGAGGAAGGTATTATTGAAGGTGGAAGATGAGTTGTTTTTTATGTTTTCTAGTTTGTGATTATTGACCATATAAAGGAAGACTTGATCAACTAAAATGGACAGAAAATTTTTAGTTGATGCAAGTGTATTTTGCCTTTATATTGAGCAGTTTATTTAGTACTCCATATGACTAAACTGTTATGGTCAATTAATTAATATTTTATTAAAGAGACACCCATGGTAAGTTTACAAAGATCTTGCGCTGAATTGCTAATAATCTTTGTATAATATACCATAAGGGCACTGGTCAAATGTATGATTCATTAGGTAAATATAGATTTTTAATTACATTATGGAAGCATAGAAATACTTTGAATTACTAATATAGAGTAAGGTAAAGAAAATACACAAACAGAAAGTAGGTATCTGTGCACATATATTAAAATGCCATTAATGAGTGAGAATTATCAGTAGCTAGCAAGTTTAGAATTAAGACAAAAATGAATTTATAACTCATCTTGCAACTACTATTCACCTTTATCGAAGTGGGTGGCTTTAGATACTTTATACCATGTAGCACAAAATGCAGTACTTAGGCACACTAGAGTGAATTAAGAAGAGATCCAGCTTTAGCTATGGTATTTCCTGTCTCTTGCAGGTTAAAGCCTTAATGTTATTTTAACTTGGAATTTTCTATGCAGCACAGTTCTAGTAAGTAAACCTCTTTGCGAGTTGTGGTGAACCTATGCTCTTGGAGAAGGAAAAGGTGCTGCTCCTAAAGGGAAGACTTCGTTTAATTATTTTTTTTAAATAATAGAAATTGAATCCTCTAGGAAATCTGAATCTCTTTTATTTATTCTGCATTCAGATTAATAAATTTGATTTCCCACTCCTGTTCTCGTCACATTTTACCATTTAAAACAGAGAGAAATTTGGAAAATACTTGAATTTTGCTCTTTGTTTTTGCTTATAATAGTTCACACAGAGCAATGATACTTGGGTGGTCTGTAGAAAAGTGTGTGTGTGCGTGCGCGCACGCATGGGGTGGGGGTATTTAGGAGGAGGAGGATGTAGTATCTTTTTAGTCTTCCAAATATACAGACACATTAGCCAGAGACAATGAGTGAGAGAGAACATACAACATATTGACAAAAGATTGAGCAATATCTGTGACTTTTTGCCACTGTAAGAAACTTCTTGCTTTTTGCCTTTGTTTGGATTTATATTGCACTTCTATAATGTCAAGAAATGGCTGCCTTCAAATCTGCGTGAGTTTCCCCTTTTTAAAATTAAGGGAGTAGTGTTCTAATCAGAAAGCTTGAAAATAGTTCTCTCCCTACCCTTGCTCCATTTAGATTTGTTTGATGTAACAGATAAATTGCTCTTAAAAAACAAAATAACCAATCCATCATACAGCAATACTGAGCTGTTGGTGCTGAAGTGGTTGTACGTTAATTTGCCATTCCTGTTGTACTTTTTCTGTTAAAATTATACTTTTTTTCTTAAGTCAGACAGTGCACTTCATGGAACAGACTTGAGTACAGTGTCAAATTCAATAAAATTATGTTCCCATTGAACACAATTTATATTTCCCAGTTATCAAACCCTAGTGTTTCATCCTTGTTCTTGCAGAATTGATATATTGATATTTTGTGTAGGTGCGTGCGTGTGTGTTTAGGTGCGTGCGTGTGTGTGTATGTGCATATTTTTAAACTATATTTTATAAACTCATTCCATCAAATTGTATTTCCCAATGTTTCAAGTCAAGTGTTAGCAATAGTAAAAATTATGGTTCTTTCCTTCTGACTGGTTAAAATCAAGTAGTACTTAATGATGTTTCAAGCAGAGCATGGTTACTCCATTCACAGATTGAAACTGTTTTGCTGTGCTGAAGTAGATATTTCCTTGCCCCTTCTTAACAATATATTCTTTCTTCTTGTATATATTGCTTTGCATACTGCAATCTCCCTCCCTTTTTTAAAAACTCATGCCAGGCCCCCATCAAACAACACCCGTTCACCACTGGCACTTTAGGCCATACAGGCTAAAAATGTAACTTTGAGGAGAGGTGGGGGTAAATACTTCCTACGTTCAGAAAGGCCATTTAACATAAAGATTAATTCAAATAATAGACTAGAGAAGAGAAACACACCATTTCCATATGCCATTCACCATCTTTTCTTAATTACAGGAGTCTTCTCATGCTTTTTTAAATTTAACATTCTTAGCTTACTTAAATGGTTCTAATTAAATGAATAATGTTTTTTCTTGCTTTGTAATTTTGGTCTGCAAGCTATGTAAAATTGACTATAAAAAAGGGAAATAGTTTGCATAGGGCAGTCTCTTCACCTTGGAATTATAACTAGGCAATCTGTCTTAATGTAAATCAAATATTCTAAAACCTAAACCTTTTCCTACCATTTACAATCCAAACCCTGAAGCTTTGCAGAATTGCCATACCTAAAACTACTACCTTCTGAGAAGTAAGAACTTAAGAAATATTAACATTTGAATGAATTCAATTTCATTTTTGTCTTTTCATGTCTTTTGATTTTTTCTGTTAATAACTTCATATTTAAACGTGTTACTACTTTACTGACCCTTACGCTCAAATGCAAGAGTAAAAATCCTTCTTGTCACACTGTAATCTGTTAATAAAAAAATTTTTTTTTGCTCTAAAGATGAAATAATTTTTTGTGAAACAAAACCAAAGAAGGTAAATAAAGACATTTTTTTAGTTTAAATACATAGCTTTGATGGAATGGTAGGGAAAATGACCGTGAGAATTCTTACTTCATAAGCCATATGATAATTGGTGTAGTGATTGTAAAGCTAATACTGCATGAGAGCAGCTCCGTGGAAGGGCGTTTATTAAGCTTTGAAAGAGCACTGAGAAGGGTAGTAGTAATGTATATATTTATAAAAATCACACAGCATCAAGATTGCTTAAAAATTCCTACTTACACATTTTGCAAAAAGTAATTATAATGAAACGGATTAATTTATAGTATTTTTGTTTGCAGTACACTCATTCACGATCTTCATATAAATAATAAGTGTCATATAGAAGGGAATACTTTTTTTTTCCTTTGGAATTTCAGTACTTTGTTACCAGCGTTAGCTATATGGAAGCTGACTCTGAAATTCAGCTGGTATCAAATTGCAGCCCAGACTTTTTGTATTATTCTCTCCATGGGGATTTCATTCAGCCTGAGGGCTTTTTTCCCCTACCAGGACAGCTGGAATCTCACCAAAGAAAGCTCCTGCATTGGTTTACAAATTCCATTTTTATCAGTGGGAATTGAGACAAAGTAAGTTATCATTCCCAATGCTAGAAGAAATATCAGCAATGCAAAGTATAGTCAAGAAAGCTGCAACTATCTTTTGATGCTGGGCTCTTGTAAACAATGCAAAGGCATGTATTGTGACATTAAAAGTTACTGAGTTTGTTTTTTCACTTATTGCTTTGTTATCTCATTCTGTTCCCCTAAGGACGATTTTCCTTCCCAGTCACAAGATTTCAATTTTCTAGCTGGCAAAAGCTTGACAAAGTGTCTTGCTATATTTAGCTGCCACTTTTCCTTATTTTCATTAGCGTCTGTTGCATATATTTTTAAATATCTAATGAAGCTTCGGCTTCATTTCAAACATAAAATGATTTTGTCACGAGTACCTTTTCTAAATACATATTTTAGAATGTGTAATAATAATCACATGTTCTTTAATTTTTTTACCTTTTAATGCAGAATTATTTTTAAAAAAATTGTCATTAAAATTACATAGCTCAAAAGAGGCTGTTCAGAATTTATAGTTTTATCAATTTTTTTTTGGTATTTTTTGAGTTACACCTTACGTATTCATAGCAGTTGCTACAGCCTACCAAACTTAAATTTCCCTTTTTAGTTTGGGGACAAATAAGCTTTATTTTTAAGTAAATACATGGCAATGACTGAACTTAGTTATGTTATGTATACCTCTCGATGTAATAGATATAGATATACCTCTCTTTTTGTTGCATACGTTTTAGTAAATCATCAGAGCTCCATCTGTCTTGCGGTGCTGACTGGAAGAATGGGGGAGGGGAAATCACCTAGGTTCGCCAGGTCATAGGCCAGGTGTTCTTCCAAAGTAGGCCTTACCAGAATGTCTTCCCCGCATTATTCTGAAGTCCTCCTTTCTCACAGTGTCCCTTAGCGTTTCTTATTCCCTAGTGTGTAAAACCTGTGAAGAAAAATACTGTATATGAGATCTGAAAGGAGCAATAATTGTCTTCTCCTTGGCAATAGCAACTGGCGTCCCCAAAAGTCCATGGCGTTGCTTTCCCTTGCCCAGTCTAACCAATGTGCAGACTACTGTACAACAGCATTGTCCTGAACAGGTAGTCTGAACACTGGGGCGACGGAGCAGGATCTCCGGACGCTTCTGTTTATTTATTTTAAATCCTCTTTTAGTCTTTGGGAAAAACTGCCTTCCTGCCTCAGGGTTCTGCTCAGCTTTCCCTCAAACTCTGCAGCACTCACTGAAACGCACTGAAGTGCTGTGATTTCCAGTCTTGACGTGGCACATTTGCAGCAGACTGGGGATCTGGCAATGAATTTAGGACCAGGAAAAGGGGGAGGGTTGGGCCTGAGAGTCCATATATGGGATGATGTCACCCTAGGGAGGTTTGGGTATGCACCGTGCCGCTGGTGAGACCGCTAGAATTGCCTGCTCTCAGACATGGGTCTGTGTATAAAATGGTACCAGATGTTTTAGTGTAATGTTAAGCAGTCATTTCATCTTCTGGCCAGATTTTTTTCCTCAACTGGGCAGGAAGTGGGCCCCACTATGGAAAAGCTGTAAAAAGTCAAGATGTACAGTTTCCCTGCAGCCAACGGAGAGCAAGTTAATGGAGAAACAAAACTTTCTCTTCTGTAAAGGCTGCAAAAACTAATTTGCAAAAAGAATTCCTTTTGAGAAGCTAATGCCAGTGCTTATTTTGATTCTCTTTAATGATTCCAGTTATGCTTTGCATTTCTGTGTTTCAAACTAAGAAAAGGGCAAATAAACTTTTTTTTTTTCTTGGAACTGTCACTGGCATGCAGGCTGCTCTAGACTTGAACAGTAATTATAGCTACTTCCTGAAAGTGAAGCCCCCATGAAAAGTCTGGAGAAATGTTCTTTGTCATAGCCTCTACATGAGTAATTAGTTCCACATGTGGCCTTCCTATTTCCCTTCAGCTATTTTGGCTGGCTGACTGAATACTTTGCTATAGCTCAAAACTTAAAGAAGCTTTAAAGTTTTCATTTCAAGCATTTGTTGTGAAAATAGCTATTTCTGGTATCATAATAAATTGCTTCTGGTAGATCAGTGCTATTACGTCTGGCATTGTTTTTCACTGGTAATCCTGCTGGTCCCGTTTTTTCTTTTAATGGTACTTGATGGAATTATTCTGCTAAATTTTATCTTTGATATTTACCAGATCTACTGAGTTTTGCCAAGTATGACTTTACCGTAGATTTTCAAGATATTCCCCCTGAAAGGGATCTACCCTTGTTCTCTTGCCGACTTTCTTTGTTACTGGTGCCTGTTGATTCCAAATGTTGTACTTCCTTTGTTTTAGATCATGGACAATGTTGGATAAAAATTAAGATATGTCCGTAAATTCAGCTAGCGAACACTTCTTAAACCAAAAATAGAGAAGGTTGCAAAACCGGTTTTAAATGCAACCTATCTAATCAATGCCACTAATGCTCTTTCTACATAGATAACTTACTGATATAACACAAATGTGTTAATATCAGTCATTTAAGTCAGTATTAAAAGGTATATTTTCACTAACATCCTAAATAGCTTTTGAAAGAAATTGGTTGGTAAATTTAAATACATACCACAAAAATCTAAAATATTTTTGGACTGAGTAACTGTATGCAGTGAAATGTGTGCTTTCCTATAGTGTCTTTTACACCGAAACATCAAAAAGGCTTCTCGGGTGATTTCAGTCTCTTTAATATAAATAGCACATGTAGGTACAAAAATTTCTTAAGATGCCATAGTAACCATAGAGTCAAATGGAGTAGGTAAGAGTTCTCCTTTCAAGGAGAATGATAGATATATGTGTCACAGCGTGGATTTTGAGTCCTAGGCCAAAGAAATGAAATAAGCAAAGGATGACCTCTAAGCCACGGATAATATACAATTGGAATTGCACTTGTGAATTCCACTCATTCAAATGCTTCTTATGTAGGATGTGTTCATCCTGTGATGTGTAAGTACCTAAGATAGGTAGATGGAGACACTACAAAGAGTCTTTATATCCACTGATCTTAGTCTCTCAAGGAAAAGCAGCTGTTCTTTTGTGCTGTGGAAATGAGACTGAACCTGTGTGAAGTAAGAACCTTCAAGGACCTGGCCCTGATTCAAAATTTTAACAAATTTTGACAGTTTTAACAAACAGGGAGACGACAGCTCAAAGCTGCTACATCATGAAGTCCCGAGAGTGGCGAGAAGGCTTTCTCTCAAGATATTCCAGGTTGCCAGAAAAAGAGGACATAATTGCAGAGAGATTTAGCCAATGATTGATCTCCATTGTTGGGTCTCTAAATGAGGGCCCTGTGGATCAAATCTTTTTCCAATAGGATGACAATGGAGATGGATTGTTTCACGAGTCACTAAGATAAGCTTCTGTAAATGGTACCAGTAAAAGATGAAATTAGTAGGAGATATTTTCTTCATTCACAGGCAGAAAGAGGCAGGTTCCTGCATCTCTGATAACAAAGGTCCCGAAGAAGAGCAAAAGACAATGGCTTAATGATCCCAGGAACTGGCTCAGGCAAGTATGGTTCTGAATCGTGCAGCAGACTGGTAACCAGTTCCATCAGACAGAGCCTGGCCAGAAATAAGTAAATGGAATCAGAGCATCTTGCTGCACCCTAGCCTGGGAGTCCTCTTCTTGAAAATTGGATTCCTGGCAAAACAAAACTCTAGATGTATGGTGTCTAAGCTGATGTTTCAGGTTGTTTTATAGGGGGATGTTAAAGCCTAAAATAGGAAAACTTTATGGTGTGGTTCAAGCCCATGTGACACTTTTTAAATGCCTCTTCCCTCTGCTCCCAAGAACTGCTTATCTGTTTTCTTCATTTGTTTACTCTTAAAACTAATTCCATCCATGTTCAATTGATGCCTATTTTGGCTTATCATGTTACCAGTGAAAGGCAAACCACTGTCTGCACCCTCATCATCAGATTTACTTGGTGCTTGAGGTATTTTAAATTACCCATTTAAAAACCGCTCCATATTGTATGATTTCAATATGTTCCTGACAAAGCTGTTAACTCCCTTGGAGTCACTTGGTATGATTTAGTTTTTTAAATGGAAGATCACTTTCTTGGTGAATCATAGAATGAGTGAGCTTATACTATATTTTTCAAGAATTATAGTAGTACTATGAATTTATCCTGCAACGCTTCCAGAGATCATGTCAAATTTTCAAGACTCTGATCTTCTTACGATATTTTTTGCCATGTTTGGACTATCATCTCAATGAGATCTTTTTCCACAAGCCTAGAATATTCTTTGATTTTTAACTAGGAGGTAGCTGGGGTGCTTGGGAAGTCCAACCAACTTCTTGTTTCTTTTGATGCTAATACCTAGAGCTATGTTGTCAGACAGTATAGTGGCTAACCCACTGTCTGATATGTTCTCCCTGTTATGAGCTGGTAGGCCTCTACAAGTGCCATGTTGCTACTCACATTATCCAGGGCAGAACCACTTTGGCTACAAACCGCAGGAATGTTTTCAGTCTTGGTTATATATGCATAACAATGTCATAGTCTTCCCTTCATTTACAAAGGACTTTAGGTTTATTCAGCCTCTAAGGAGGAAAGTGGCTGAATGAACTAGTTGAACTAATTATAGTTGGCACTCTCATTAAAAGTAGCCACTGTATTGGAGAAGTGGAAGATAACAAATATTTTTTTAAAAACTCCTATGGATGGTTGAAGGAATTACAGATCAATAAACCTCACATATGCACTTGATAAACTGACTGAAATTAAAAGTAGATTAGTAAAACATATGCAAGATCATGATGTGACAGGGTCTAACCAAGTTTCTTCAATGGAAAATCATGTCTCATTAATCTATTATAATCTCTTAAAGTGTCAGGGAAGTGGATAAGGGGTAACTAGGTGACAATGTGTATTTAGACTTTCCAAAGGCCTTTGAAAAGGTCCCTCTCAGGGCTACTAATGAAACTAAGAAGTCATGGGGTGAGAGGCAAAATATTTTAATGGATCAAAAGCTAACTGAAGAGACAGGAAAAAAAGTAGGAGCAAATGGTCAATTTTTATTGTGTTGACAGGTGAACAGCAGAGTGCCTCAAGGTTCTGTATGAAGCTAGATTTGTTAATACATTCATGATCTAGAAAAGGGAAAGAGCAGCCAAGTAGCAAAATTTGCACGTGACACAAAGTTACTTAGTTTAGTTAAGCCCATGAGGAAGACGATAAGGATCTTCAGAGTGTGCTATCTTGTTAAATTTTCAAGTAATATGTGTGAGAGGGGGAAAATTAAACAACTCAAACCTTACCAAGTTCTAAAATAATAGTGTAAATTCAGAAAGAACCTGGGCATCATTTATAAATTAGTGGCTCACTTTAATCTGGAATATTGTGGGCAGTAGTGGTCACTTGATGACTCAGAGCAGCATTCTTTGGTTATTTATATTTGTTTGCTGAAGGTTTCTTTTACCTTTCTGTGAAGCAACTGGGCTGGTCACTGTCAGAGACTGAATACTAGACTAGACTGCCCATGAGTCTGGCAATTATTATGTTCTTAGGGGCTGGTCTATACTTGCCACAAAATTCAGCAGCGGTCAACAGAAGATATGCAAGCTACATAGAGTAGAGTAGCCTGC
>ML686088.1:221116-261860 GCA_007922175.1 Pelusios castaneus
GGTGATTACCATTTTTCAATTTGCGATTCTTTAGAGAATCGGGGGTTTACTGGTTTATTACTATTTGGCTGCTGCATTTTATGGGGAATCCAAAATTTTGAGTAATACGAGTCCTTTATTATGAGGGCACATTCTGGAGGCATTTCTTTGTTCCCATCCTTAGGATATGGGAGGTATCTAATCCATTGACATTCACATCACTGAATATTGCAAGACTTGTGACAAAGTCCTGAGATTTTGGCAATCCTGTTTGAGCGATGTAGAGTGTTTAGTTAAGGATCGCCTCTGGTGAGGACTCCTGTGTTGAAGCTGTGCAACTGAACACACTTAGTGTCTTTTCTTTAAAACGAGAGAGGACGCTTAGAGAATGTAGCATTTATGCAACATTCAGGTGGAAAAATCAAGTGATTTATCTTTAATAAGACTTTGTGTCTTTCACATTGCTCCATTCAACCAGTTGCCCCTCTATTCTTTTGATCCTATGAGCAGCACAAATGACTAGCAGGCATGTTAATCTATAAACACTGCCTCCTAATCCCACTGCTTCCCTTCTCTCATTTTCTGACCCACTGCTCACTCATTCTCTATGATGTACTCTCCCCTCTTCTTCATTTTCTCTCTCATGTTCATTATTGCCTCATGTCTGCCACTCACTACTTCACTTTCCATTTCCATCTTGCCCTCCCCCCACCCCGCTCTGCTGCCTGTTTCACATATTCTCCCCCTCACTTTCAATGTGTGCATGAAAGAAATGCATGCTCACAGGGTAAGGAAAAATGAGTGAGGTAGTCATAGAGATAGGGAGATGAGAGTACCATCATTCTTTTTATTTGCACTCTTTGTGGGGATGTGGGGTGCCTTGGGGTCCCTTTTATTCTGCCAGAGGAGTACCAGTGCTGCTGGTGGGGGAGGGGGATGTTGCAGCGCTCCCTCCTTGCTGGTGGAGAGGTTTTTTTTCAGTGCTCCTTGCTGCACAGTGCTTGCCAAAAAGGGGTGCAGCTGTGTATGTAAGCAGTTTTGGGGAACCTTGCTTCCAGCCAACCTTTGCCAATTTTTATCCCTCACTTCCTTAAAAAAAGACCAAACCTATTCCTTTAAGCATTCTGACTAGAATGCCCATGCGTCATTTTGTGTTCTGTATTACTGGGTGTTCTGTTGTCTTTGTAGACACTTGTCAAGATTTACACATGCATGTTTGTGAATGCCTGAGCAATGTATGGATATAACCAGTGTGTGTGCACAAAGCAGGAATTCGCATGCACACATGGAAAGTTAGACTGATACCTCGCTTTGTGCTTACTGGGTATTTGCATGTTTAAATGTGGTCTATGCCAGTGTGTGTAACCGTGCACACCTAATCCTGAAAATCTGGTACACTGCCTTTCCATTGTAAATCTCTGTATGGAGCTGCCAGGTACCTAGCATAGTTCACTAATTGGGTCTTATTTATAGCACTTTCTAAATATGCCTTTAATAATTGAATGACGTGTGTTGTTTGCCCTGGCTTACTTTGTTGCTGTTAAAATAGAGACCTTATTTACTTGTTTTTGTTGTGGCCCTATCAGCTGGACACTTCCCGTCTAGCAGCCTGTCACATCATCCTGCAGTGAAAAAGCAGGATATGGAATAGTTTTGACGTTTCCTTAGTCACTGCTTACTCAGACCCAGCACCCAATTAGTGGAGATGCAAAATTAGCTGACTGAAGTTACTTTTCAGAGTGCATCAGTAGAGCATTAAGTGCCCTGCGTTAGCACTGGTTTTCATTTTGTATGTTGTTATTACCCCAGTCTTTGCTTTAGCCCTAAAATGAGTTAGTGTTAAAACTTTAGAGCTTTTTATAAAACCCAGATGTCATGTAGCTGAATCAGGCATTCTCCTCCCCTTCAGATTCAAATGATTCACTCCACTTACCACATCACTGAAAGATCATTGTTTCTCTAATAGAAGATGTCACCTCTGCCACACAAGTGATGTAGTACTCAGTAAGGCAAAACAATTCACCAGTAAAAGGAAATGGACCATTTCAGTGAGTATACTGGGATGACCTTTATCTGGTAGGCATAGCAAGATTAAATAATGGAGAGACCTGTAAAATATTTTCTCATTCCAGTCTAGAAGAAGTTTGTTAAAAGTTAGAATTTTACCGGGCAGCAAGAACAGTGCATAGTTTTGTAGAAGTTTCTAGTTAAGAATCTTTTGAAAAATATTTATTTTTATCTGGGTTTATTCTGCTGGCTTTGTCTAATTAGAAATCAAACCCCACAGGATCATATCTTTTATGAACTTTCTTCTGCCCAGTTGAGAGAGAGATGTGCTTTGTGTCTTGAGTCTTGTGCTTTGGGTCTTGTCTGGCAAATTTTGTGTTGCAGCTATTTTTGTGTGTCAGTAACATAATATGCTCTGGGGGCAGTTCTTGGAGATCGTTGGCTCTTGAGAATACCAGTCACGTGGGAGCAAATACATGATTTATTACTTAAGCACATTTTCAGTAGTAACGCCTGAGATCTTTGATATGCATGGAGACTGGAAGAGGTTCCTAACGAACTGATGTTAACTCTCTAAGACTGGTTCAAGAAGGTGATCAGATAATGCAGTCAATATGAACTACTCAAAACAAAACATCCCTGCCCTTAGTATTTTAAAGTTTTTTCCAAGTGAATTATGTTTCAGAGTCCATTGGGTCAAGATTATGCAATATTGCTTAAAACCACTAAAATCCTGCAATCCATTTACTCTTGTATCTGTTGCCTTTGGCATTACTGCTTTAAATGAAATGCCTGTGCATTCTTATAAAAAATTACGGCATAGACTGTCAATTTTCATTATTGTCTTACTTCTGATATAAACCTAACAGTGCATCGGTTTCTGAAAGACAACAGAGTCTTGTGGCACTTTTAAAGACTAACAGATTTATTAATCGCATGAGCTTTCGTGGGAGAAAATCCCACTTCGTCAGACGCTTTGAAGATAGGAAAGTTCGGTTTCTGAAATGTGGAGTCAGTCCATACTTCCTTGCCTGAGACTGTGTACTGAAACTGAGCATACTCTGTTGCAGAGAGAGATGCATATTGAGCAGAATTCTCAAAGAGATTCAATTGAGCTGTATGCCTACAACTCCATGCAACACTTTGGAATGTCACTTCTTTCTGGAAACACAGGGCAGTTTGTTTTAAAGCTGTGATTTTTGCAGGTTGATAAGTGAGAGATGTGTAGGATAGTCTTGTGATTAACATACAGGACTAGGAATTGGGAGAAGTTGAGTTCAGTTCCTGGGTCTTCCACAGGATTCTGGGTGACTTTGGGTGTGTCATGTAGGATGAAATTTTCAAATGTGAATGTCTGAAGTTAGTCATCTAAGTCTTTGTTAGGCACCTAAATAAGTGCTGCGATTTTCAGTGATATTAAGCAGCGGAGTTCTACAAAGTGAGTTTTGTATTGGGGTATCTAACCAAACGCTGGAATCTCGACCGTGCTGTGCTGTGCCATGCCATGCCTATCCTACCACAACACAAACGAGTGAAAGTGCATTCACCATGGGTCCAATAATGTTACTTAACCTGCAAGAAACCCACATTTTTCAGCAGTGAAGACAAAGCCTAAGTCACACTTTTAATAACATTGAGTGATTACAGTGTGTGCGCTGGTAGGTCTAGATGGTATGTTTCTTGGTGGTTGAAGGCAGTTTGCCATCAGTGCACCCATGGGTGTTTCCCAGTAGACTACAAATATGCACCCTGGTAAAGTCTGATAGCCAGTATAATAGGAGACCTTATCTTATCCTTGAATTACAAGAGAAAGCCTTTTCAAATCAATTATGTGACTCTCAATCAAGCAATTCTGGTTGTTTGAGAAATGGAACTGCATCAGAAGAAATTTTGAAGGGCTGTAAATAAGCTTTTTCAATGGCCTGTTATTTTCAGTTCTCTTTCCTTCTCCTTCCCTGTGCAGCGGACATCTTGGTAGCCTCTTTTTTGCCCTCTATTTGTGACTGAGAGTCTTAAGTCAAGTGCCTTTGGGCCCCTTCCCTCTCCCACCAGAGGTGGTTTTAATTGTTGCTGAAACTGGACCACAGAGAACTACCTCCGTGCAGTCTAGGACCCAAAGGCTTATACAAATCATTACTGGAAAAAAATAAATAAAAATCATATCCCATCAAAAGAAAATGGCTCCAAAATCCTAGCTATACAGGCTGGACATTCAGGTAAGCTTAGATATGCCACAGTCTTGCATTTATGGAAGAAAATAAAAAAAAAATAACAGCACACTTCTGTAGACTACTTTTTCTCTTTCTCAGCTTCTGTCTTCCTGTCAGGAGTGCCACATACCTAACGTTACTCTGAATCTTTCTAATACTGCGTCTGAGCCCCTCCTCCAACTTGCTCTACAGACTCTTACATGATGGGTCTCCGAGCTCTCTGAAGTGGGCAGGCGTGAGCTCGCATTAATGTTTTAGTTATGGAGTCTTAGGAGGTCTTTGCACAGACACACTATTTGCACAGGTGCCATATCTAGGACAGCAGTTTAATTTCTGTCCACCAAAACTCTATAATATGTTCCAGGTTTAGCCAACAATATGTGCACCTCTGCTTCTGCTTCTGTCAGTAAACACTCTATTGTCTGCCTCTTGGATTTCTCAGTATTTGATTTAAAAAGCTGTTGAATTTTGGTTCTTTCCTCCCAAGACTCAGTAATCTTCCCATTCTCTGTCACTGCCAGGAAGTGACATTTTCACTTATCAGTCCAGTAACCTGGGAGTTACCTTAAACTCCTCTTCCTCACTGCACATATCCAGACAGTTTCTAAAGCTCATCACTTCTTCCTCCAAAGTACTCTGAAAATCTGACCTTTTTCTTCCCATCTAGCTCGTTAAAACTCTCCTCTTGGATGCTAGCCTAAACAACCTTGCATCTTGTTTACAGTAACACCCCCCTCCCACCTCCATAGCCACCCATCCCCCATCACATAACCCTTCAGGCCATAGCAAATGCAGGTGCTAAGAAAACCATGCTCACCGTTCCGACTGCAGCACTCTTTAAATTTTCCCACCATGTTCTCCTCTACTGTTAGTGTTTTTATCTTATCCCTAAAGGCTTCTATTTAGTAGCATTTTGAACCTGTACATACCGTCACCTATTTTCACATGCAGGCAATGGTTTTCTTATTTGCTGTGCTGCTCTCAGATTGAAACGTGACTATCAGCATATCAAAAAGATCAGTGAATAACTGTAATTGCTACTGTGAATGATGATAAATGATAACTGGGCATGGGAAAGGAAGAGAGAGTGACTCTACAGCCTCATGTGGGAGAGGCAAGGTCAAGTCCCTGATCCAGTGACTACTTAATTCTTTTTTTATACACCTTGGAAGATCTTAAACAGGAGAGATTTGAGAAACACTGCTCCTCCACCCACCCATAGCAGAATATCCCACACAATCTTGTGGGTGGAGCACTCTCCTGCAATGCAGAAGAGCCAAAGTCAAATCCTTTCTCCTTCTCTGACCGAAAGGAGGGAATTGAATCTTGGTTTCTCATATCCCAGGTGCATGCTTTAACTGCTGCGCTAAAAGTTGTAAGGGGGCATACCATTCCTTCCACTCCCACAACCTGCTTTGTGAATGGCATCTAAATTCGGGAAAGGGGGAGGGGGAGAAATTGGCTGAAACTGTTTGGTGAATGAGGCGAAGTTGTCCCTTGGCATCTGTCTTTGAGGGTGGCCACAGCACCTTGTAGTCCACATGATAGAGGAAGTATCGAGAGACAAAAGTGGAAGTTAACAGCAGTCTCTGTGCTCAACCATTCTGTCAGGGAAGGGTAGGGCAGCAAAGCATTAGGGTTCTCAGGTAGAGGTGAGCATCAGCCAATCTAGGGGCTCCAGCTGGGGAGAGCACTAACACAGGCCTCCTGGCCTAGTGGGGGGAATTGGTCACCCTAGGGCTGTGATGGCCATGGGGTGGGTGGACCCAGCCCCCTTACATTGCACTGGGTCCCAGCCCATGGTCCTCACAGGTGGTGGAATGTTCCACCATTGGGTCAACCAGGCAACAACTGAAATGCACCAACCAGTGTTCAGGCAGGGACACAACTGGACTGTAGTTGGCTACTCCTGGTTTCCTTTCTACACCTGCTTTGTAGTATACTTGCAGTGCGGGTTGTCCTCAGTCTCCCCAACACTGCGAATGGCAGTTCCAGTAACTCCTCGGCATCTATGCGGTTGGGCACCTTCAGTGGGTTCGCCAGTCTGCGGTGCAGCAAGCATCTGCTGTGGCTTCCCACTCTTGCAGCAGCTGAGAGGTATGTTCCTCTTCTAGTGGCTCTCCCCTGACTGAGTTGCGGAGCCTGGCTTTATACTTCCCCTTCTTGTCCTGCCCTTGGCTTGCCTGTAGGCAGGTTGTCAAGCACCAAATTATGCCCTCCAGGTGGCTTGTGTTGGTCCCTTGGTGTCAGCCTCTGAGAGAGGCCACGCATCCTCATTATAGTGTCAAAATTGCTGATAGTTTTGGGTTGACCAAAACTGCATATTTCAATGAATAAACTAGTCACCTGAAAAATTTCACCTATCTCTCATATTAATCTAGCTGTTGTGTCTTCACTTGGATTTGACTTCATTTTAAGGAGTGTGTTGGCTAACTAAAGGTAAGAATTCACATCTTCTAATGAAGATGATGCCTTCATTTCAAAATGACTATTTCGTGCATATGTTTTTTATGGTTTTCTTGTTGGCTTCACAAAATCTGAATGCGAATTTTCAGGTCATGTTACCTAATCATGCAGGTTTGTGCTTGATGTAGATGGGTCGATTGAGATTTGTGGTCTGAAGGGAATTTTTTAGTTGACACATTGCTTTTATATTTTGTTAAGCTTTTCCAGTGATTTTTAAACTGTACCAACTGTAGAGATATGTATAAAGTAAATAAAAAGAAATACATTTTGGTGTGTGTGTGAGAGAGAGAGAGGGAGAGAGAAAACACGCAGTTAGCATTTAAAATCATTTGGGAATGCACATGCTTCTGAATTTAGTAGCCAGGTCTGATTGTACTTTTATGAAGGGTTTAACCGGAATAAGTTACAACACGCAAATGTTAATGTTTCTGTATACAAATAGTTCTTTCCTTTCCTTATTCCTTTGCTGAAGAGTCTTAAAGTACAGTCATACTTTGAATCCAGATTTGTGGGAGGGATTTGTCAGTAGACTGTCTATGAAACATTGCATGAAGGAAAATGGAAACCACATGGATTTCTCTACACAAAGAAGACTGGTTTTCTTTAAGTCTTTTCCTGCATTATATTTTCTGCTATTAGGAAGGAGAGACAAACTGGTAAATGGATGGTTTAGAGATATGAAATAGAGGCAGAGGCAGTATATTTTATACTAAAGAAAGAACCGATATTTGATTATTAAGTTGCATTTATACAGTATTTTGTAGAAGAGGCAAACTCTATAACCTGAGAAATCCAACTTTTCAAATCTGCTGATTGGATTAATACAGTAACCTTTGAATTCTGTTGATGTAATGTATAATATAATCATACCATTCTAGTAGAGACATAAATGTGAAAATTGGGGTAATGCTTTTCTGTAGAACCCATGTATTTATTTAAGCTTTCCCTTAATTAAAAAAAAAAAAAAAAGCCAACAACACGTATTGTGTCTCACACTTTGAGAGAACAGGTCAGTGGATTTACAGAAGTTTTTTTGATTTTTTTTTGTTTGTTTTGTTTTTTTCAGTAACTGAATTTCTGAGTCGCTCCAATGCTCTTCTGGGGGCAGAGACTGTTTGTTCTGTGTATTTGTCTAATGCCCAATGCAACAGAGACTGGGCCTGTGACCTGGGCTCCTTCATGCTACTGCAAGACAAATAATAATAATGCAACAGTAATGTGACATTGGGAAGTCTTAGTATCCTATACATGTTAAGCTTTTAATTTCAGTCTGAATAAAAATATAGCTTTCTTAAATCTAAAAGGCAGTGATGAACTCATTTTGTTGTGTTTCTGCCTGTGAGGTTTCCCGGGAAATAATACAAAATGGACCCCTTTAATAGGAGATATTAGGTACTCAGCAGTGCCTACACATAGACTTAAAAGCCTTAATGTTAGCCATTGTGTCAAACTGCTGAAGATGCTATCAAAAAACATCAAGAGCATGATTCAAATTCATTGAAAACTGGAGAACTACTTAGACTCAATCTTCCTAAACTTCTGATGTTCATCACATAATCTGTCTCATGGAGAAAGTAGTATAGCCATCCAAAGCATGTTGTGGGTGGTCAAAAATTCTTCTGCAGTCACCAGTTGCCTCATGGTTAGTTGATTCTCATTAGCAGTTGTGGGAACCCTCAGAGAGATTCTCAACATTTGCAACCAACTATCACAGTATATTGAAATTTGTACTGAGAAAGATTCTTGATGAAATCATAGTGAGGACTTTCCAGAGAGGCTCTAAACTTGCAAAAGTTGCTATAGCAGATTCTGAAGGGACTTGACATATCGCATGCTGATGATGATCTTGTCACAATTTTAGTGGAAATCAGGCTTGAGCTAATTAGCAACAAGGAACTGGATGCGCACAAGGACATAATTGAAAAACTCTTTGGAGAAGCTATTAGATTTAGCCAGTGTGACTGATCCCACATCCTAGGTCATGGAAGTTGAATATGGAACAGGGATAGACTGAAATGTGGCCAATGGAACATATCTGGAGATGCTACCTTCTTTTCTGGCTTTTAAAATTAAAGATGCAGATTTCTACACAAATTCTGTTTGACAAGGAGTTTGTGTTACATTTCATTACATAAAAATTGTGGAAGTAGAATCAAGGAAGACAGGATAGTTGATTTTGAAGGTTTATTTATTTATTCATTATAAGAGCCAATTCCAATGTCTTGTGTTTGCCATCAGTAGAGTATGCTGCTATCTTTTGGGACTGGTGTGCTTGAAACTTCGTAAGAGGCTAGGTGCAGAAAAAGCAAACAACTTTGTAAGGGTGTTTTGATACCAAAGAGCAAATGCAAAAGAGAGAGTGCCTAATTAGGAAATTTGTATGAGACATGATAATTGTATCCTTGTGACTTATTTACTGAATGCAGTGCTTTATATTTTGAACAATGCCCGGCCAGCTTAATTTTGTATTTTGAAGAACAAAATATGCTTCCAAAGATCCTAGTTAAAAAACAAACAAACCACACAACCAGAGACTGAGCTAGTTCTTCACCACACTAATTTGCTTGTGTTATATCCCCATCTCATAGCCTTGAATGTTGTCTTTAGACTGTAAGTGTGTTGGAACAGGAGTTAACTTTTGAAGAGTCTATACAGCACCCAGCCCAATGGAACCTCAACCCTATGAGAGCTGTTGTAATAGAAATATTGAGTATGACTGATAGCATATCTTTTATGGTTCAGCTTATAAAAATGTGTTTGTTTTGGCTTTTTGGAGTTTTCCACTGGGTATCTTCAGTTTTTGTGGGGTGAGGGAGTGCTGGGTTTTTTCAGGTTGCATAAAAACGCAATCCTATCATCTGCTTGAAATTGCTCATCGTTCCTGTTAGCCAAAGGTAAATATTTTTGTGTCTGGAAAGTTTCTGAACTATTTGGACTACTTTGAGCTATCTGAAAATGTGGGGGAGAAAATTAATTTTCACCTGTTAAACATTTCTGATGCTTTTTTGCTTTAGCATGTAATTCTAAAATCTCTTTTGAGACTTCATGCTTGGCTTCTACTGAGGTGTTGACTGAGGGCTGCAGCCTTTGCTAGGCGAGAACACAAACATGGGCTTTTAAAAATATCTGCTATTAGCATGTATGTAATGTTTGTTTCATTTCAAAATGATGTACCAGGCTTTAATTATCTGAAATTTCTTATTTGTGGCTATTTGAGGGACCAAACATTTACATTTATATCATTATGCAACCACCCTAGTAACCTGAGTGTTTTGTATAAACCTTTGTATTCAGGAAAGTGTTGATAAAAAGTTTCTTTATAACAAGAGAAAGCATATATAAACCTCTATATAGTTTGAATATTTTCATTCTGCTGGTATTGCTTTAATAGCCATTCATCACAACTTTAGCCCTCCACTTTATAACATTGTATAGTGCTTTTTAAAGTTATGATGTTAATTTATATAATGGTGCTGGAAATGCTTCAGTGGATACTGGGTTAGATGATGATAGATGTAGCAAATTATAATGGAAGGGACCACAGCTGGTTGGTTGAGAATGGATGGCCTTACCAGGCTGGATGTCTGATCTGACATTTTACTCAGAGTCTACAGCATCTACCACTGTGGTTCACTGAGACCTATGACAGAAGAAACCAGAGCGCTGAATTCTATAAAACAGGTGGCTTAAGACACTCAATAACCACAAAAGGAGCTGATGAAAGCTTATGCCATAGCTAGGACGAAGCATGGATATCATTCCTCTTCTGTTCCAGAACATCTGCAAAACATCAACCTGTGAAACTCTTCTAAAATAATGAGTGGCCTAATTAAATCCACTGTGTTTCCCTGCAAGCAAATACTCTGTTGCTTTCTGCTAGAAGCTGCTATCCTATATATCTCATTAGCTACTTGAATTCATTACACTAGGCAATTGGGGGTGTGGTGTGAAGCTACAGAACAGCAGTATATGAACATTAGATTATAGGAAAGATGATCTTGAGTAACAAAAATCTGAATAAAGATACAGTGGGAGGAAACTTCAGAATTCACTAGTGTGGCTATATTAAGGGAAATGCTTAGCAAAAACAGTTGGTGGGCCAAGGCTAAATGGCCCAGTAGATAGGATATTGAACTGGGAATCGGGAAATCTGCCACTGGCCTGTTGTGTGACCTGGTTATCTTTTGTCTTATGTATTTCATCTTTGGGGCAAAGGCTATTTCTTACTCTGTGTTTGTATAGTGCCTAGCTCACTGGGACCTTGATCTTGAGTGAAGTCTCTAAATGTTACTGTAAAACAAATAAGAAACAATGATGAAAGCAAATTAGACTGGAGAAAGCAGTAGTATGTATCAAGGGAGGTGAAGTGCATGTAATCTAGTTATTTAATAGGGCAACTCCATCTCTAACTCCTCCCGTTTTCTGGCCAGGTCCCTGAGTCTCCAGGGTGGGCCCAGCCATTTCTGCTTCTGGGCAGACAAGAGATAATTTAATCTCCATGGATTAAAAATACTTCTGACTTGATTTTTACAAACCGTTATCATATTCTAATTTGGTAGGTGTAAGGCCCCACAGATCTAGAACACAGTAGTACAGGCTATCCATGTGACCAGAAGCTTCCTGACAATGCTCCAGTTGCCTAGCAACTGAAGTGTTGGGAGGAGGAGGGAGGGGAAGAGGCAGCCCAGTCCCTGCCCTGTCAAGGCTGCAGCGGCTGTCCAGGGCCAGAACTTCGAGGCAGTGAGGGCGGAGAGCAGTTTCTAGAGGCCGGGCCCACCTGCATCTATGCTCCTGCTCTATGCATGAGTCGAATATATTTCTTTATCACTCATCCTCCAGGTTCACATGCAAGGTTTGGTGCTAATGAGCTCGAAGGATCTTGCATGCATGGGCCTTGAGCAGTGTTCATAAGGCAATATTCCTTACTGTTGCCTTCATGCACAGTCTTAGTACATACAAGGAAAATAGCGTTTATGCAGATGTCACCTTGGGTCACATCCTCTCCATTTGGAATAGACACTGTCAGTTTGAGCACGTTTTACTTCTTACACCAGTGGGATCTGATTCAGTTCGCATTTTAAGTCAATGCGTAGACTTCAGTGGAGCTGGATCAAGCCCGCTACACAACCCCAAATCAATTCTCTTTAAGACATATGGTCTTAAGTATTCCTGAGTGGCCTCTTCTGCACTGCCCAGATTTCTGTGGCATGGTATTTTAGAGGGAAAGAGACTGAAGAAACTATGTATCGGTTGTTCACAAAAATACAGCGATTGCCTGATCTCCCATGGAATCTCTTCCCATATGGAGGCTGAGTTTAAACTACTTATCTTCTTGTGTTTTTTATATTTTTAAATAAAACAAATACAAAGTTACAGTATATACCAGCAACTAAAGTTAAACTTCCTTTCTGATAAAGCTGTAGCATATGATAGTGTAAGAGAAGAATTCTTTAAATACATCATGCTAAACAATGAGTCTCTTTGGAGCCAGGATATCAGAAACTGAGGCTGGTTTTTGGCACCTTAAGGTCTTTAAAAACGAAGTGAAGTACAATTAATGAGGATGCTCTCCTTGGTCTATTTGCCATCCAGGCAGTCCCCAATATTGTAGACCATGCTATTTCTCAATACCATCTCCACAGCTTTAGCAAGGTTCCCTTTTAATAGTTCTGCTCCTATCTATCAAACTGCTTTCTCTTGTGCTGGTTCTACCTCTGTCCCGAGCCACTTCTCTGTAGATTTCCATGCAGACCGACTCTTGAGCTTTCTTTTTCCCTCTACTCTTTCTGTCTTGTGCATCACATGAAGCTGATCTTTGCACGCTGATGCCTTTGATTATTACCATCTTGGCCTGTCTTGCCCAAGTTTACCTGTGAGTGTGGGCATGTCTTCCTACAGGGGTAGACAGACACTCACTAGGTCTGTTTGAGTTAGCCTGCTGAAGACAGTGGTGTTGGCTGCGTGCCTGGTGGCTGGAGCTAGCTACCTGAATGGGCACCCAGGGGCCATGGGTGGGATTGTACTTGAGCTGTCACCTATGCCACCATGGCCACATTGCTGTTGTAATGCACTTCCTTTAGCAGAGCTAGCATATGTCTGTCCATGCTAGGAAGCACCTTCTCAGCTGCTGCGTAGACCTACCCTTATCCCAGTGATGACAATTACACATAGAAACTTGATTGTGTGGGCAAAATGTAATGGGTGGCAAGACTCTAGGTTTCCCAACAATTCTCTTGTCAAAGTGAGTAATTTTGAATGCTACAGCTATTTTCCTAATTTCAAGTATTTCTTGCGTACTTGCCCCAACATATTACAAAGAGAAATATTAGGGAATGTAGCTGTTTCTTAGTTAAGGTCTGTGAGGGGGTATTTACCCACACCAGCCTTGGTGGGGTTAATGAGGCTCAAGCGAGGCTTATTAACCAGACAGGCCACAGTTGAGGGGAATTAGGTGGCCTAAGTAATCCCCTAAATAATGATAGAACCCAGCTGGGTAGAAACAGGTGAGGCTAGGATAAAGTCAGGAAGCTGGCAGTAGATTGGAACTGCCTATAGCCACTCTCTGGACAGTAGAGAAGAAAAGAAAGGAAACCAGGTGGAGAGGGTGTAGGAAAAGGCTCAGGGAAAGGACAGCAAGATTTAAGATGGAGCAGACCTGGGCTGCTGATTAGTGGATCCCTGAACTGGAACCCAGGGTAAAGGGCAGTCCTGGTTCCTCAACCAGCCACTGGAGAAGTGAAACCATTAAGGAGCAGAGGATCCTGAGAGACTTTGAGAATGCAACCCTCCAACCCTGGAAGGAGAAATTAAAATGACCTATCCGCAGGAGAACCAAGAACAGAGGGTGTGATGGAGTGCAACCACAGGAAAGGGCATTGGCCTGCAAGAGCTAATCCTCAACTGTGACCAGAAGGAGGTGCTACCCAGTGATAAATTCTTAGCCTAGCCCTTTTTCTAGAATCAATCAAACCTTAAATCTTCCTGGCTGCAGTAGTATTTTTCAACCAAATACAAAATACGTTAAGGAAAGAATTCCTGACTTGTGATAGCTCAAAATGGAAGTTTTCACTCAAGTCTACCAAAAAAATCATAGATTGTTAGCATTTTGTATCCCCCCTTGAAAAACCTGGACCAAGGATAGGGGTTAAGTAACTTAGGCTATGTCTACACTTGCACTTTTAAGTCGACTTTAACTAAGTCGACTTAAAATTAAAGTTGACTTAAAGGGGAACTTACAAGTCGACCTAGAGCGTCCACACTGGATGCTCTAGGTCGATTTTGTGGGGCTAGGGGGACCTTGGGCAGGTCCACGGTGGCAGGGGGGGCACACCCATTGTGTGCAATGGGGCAAAGGGGGACAGGGACCCTGGCAGGGCAGAGCCCTGTGTGTGATGCTGTCTGGATTTAGGGAAGCATTTATGATATTATTTTCAATGGATATCTCATAAATGCTATAATCCATAGGAACTATGTCATGTTTGGTATCAATAGAAAGATAGTAATTTGCTGGGAATGATTATATAGTTTATGTCTAGGAATTCTATTTCGATTAGAAGTTAGGAATTCGGTGTTCTATCTATACTTTAACTTGTGTGATTTTTATGGGAACGCCCCAGACAGGATGTCACCAACCATTGTCTCCTTAATGTTTAGGAATTTTCCAGGTAGAATGGTCCCAGGGAGTAAACTGATGAGCCATTAAGGACACAATGCTTGTATTCCTTATATTGTCCCTGGAAAATTCTTAAACATTAAGGAGACAATGGTTGGTGACATCCTGTCTGGGGCATTCCCATAAACTCACACAAGTTAAATTATAGATAGAACACCGAATTCCTAACTTCTAATCGAAATAGAATTCCTAGACATAAACTATATAATCATTCCCAGCAAATTACTACCTTTCTATTGATACCAAACATGACATAGTTCCTATGGATTATAGCATTTATGAGATATCCATTGAAAATAATATCATAAATGCTTCCCTAAATCCAGACAATGTCACCCTTTGGGGGGCATGCCAGGCTCCCCCTGGGCCCCCCCTGGCAGGGAGGGCATTGGTGTAGTCCTGGGGTAGCCCTAAATCGACTTAGGGCTACCCCAGGGCTACACTGGCTTAATTCGACTTTAAAAAGTAGAATTAAGCCTCAAGTCTAATGAAAAGGTGGTTTTACAAAGTCGACTTTATTTTCATTAAGTCGACTTTATTTTCCTTAAGTCGACTTAAGCAAGCTGCTTAAGTTGACTTAAGGAAACTGTAGTGTAGACGCAGGGTAAATTAAGTCAACTTAAGCAAGCTTAAGTCGACTTATTTTACCAGTGTAGACACAGCCTCGGTTAGTTGGACCTATCTTGTTAAGATGTAGTGTACAGGACCATAGGCAAGATGACCAACCTACGTATTTAGAAGTAATAGCATGTAGATGGCACTTCAGCTTTGGGCTTAATGCAGGATAACACATGATTGCCGGAGAGCTAAGCTTTTCTTAAATGTGTCTCTTGCCCTGATTCTTGTAGAAATAGAGGTCTAAGTGTAAACTGATCCCAAGGAAGTCTCATCTATGAGAAAAGGATAATTCCCCCCACCACTAAAGTCAATCAGGTAAGCTATTTATAAATTTGGATACATTTTTTAAAAATACTGAAACCACAGTTAGAAGATTTTTTTTAACACTTTTTTCTGCAGATCTCAACAAGGAAGGCAATTAAAACTGAATTCATTTAGTCATGAGGGGTATGGGGAAAAGGAATCGTCCTTGCACTGCTAGCCCTAGTAACCTTCTCCAGAAGATTTCTTAGGGTATTCAATTCCTATGAATTTTAGGAGGTCCTCAGAAGGATTGCTGGAATAGGGAAAAGATGTTTGGAAGACAGTGGAGCTGTAACAGAGAGGAAAGGCAGCAAAAAGATGCATGATGGTGGCCATCAGGGTGGAAAGATAGTGAGGAATAGAAATCAGGAAAATGGAGAGTAGTGCAGGAAAACATGAAGAATCAGTAGAGCAGGGGGCACGCCACTGTCCTGTGTCCATCAAGTGGCTGGGAGGGGCAGCTTTGCAAGATTTCAGATACTTTGTGAAGAAGACCTCACTCCTAAGCAAGGTTTAAAAACTCATCAGGGCCTTTCACAACCATCCCTCAGTCACTGGGAGTCTCATTAGGC
Source organism: Pelusios castaneus (assembly GCA_007922175.1). Lineage (NCBI taxonomy): Eukaryota > Metazoa > Chordata > Testudines > Pelomedusidae > Pelusios > Pelusios castaneus. Next base: position 236,944 of record ML686088.1, read on the forward strand.
TCAGCAGATCTAGAAGAGCCTGAATACAATTGACTATTGATCCTAATTCAATCAATGAAATGGTTGAACTTTTTAGGCTTGGTAGGATGAGTGAAGGCATTACAGGGACCAGTAGACAATCCTAAGATTGTAGTGGCTGTGTTGGAGAAGGCCCTCACACGAGTTTCCTAGCACCTGGACAAGAGAGTTGGTATTTTGTTACATGAGAATGGCCATATAGATGAGACCAATGGTCCATCTAGTCCAGCATCTAGAGCTCTACGCGGATATAAAATTTGGATTTGCATCCAATCTATAATCATGGTCTGAGGATATCCACCTCTATAATTAACCATGCGTTATGAAAAGTACTTCATAGAATCATAGAAGCTTAGGGTTGGAAGGGACCTCATGAGGTTGTCTAGTCCAACTGCCTGCTAAAAGCAGGACTGCTCCCACTAAATCATCCCAACCAGGATTTTGTCTAACGAGGCAATAAATGTTTCCAGAGATGATGATTCCACCACCTCCCTATGTAACCCATTCCAATGCTTCATCATCCTCCTAGTGAGAAAATTTTTCCTAATATCCAACCTTGACCTCCCCAGCTGCAACTTGAAGCCATTGCTCCTTGTTCTGTCCTCTGTTACCCTCGAGAACAGCCTAGCTCCCTCCTCTTTGAAGCACCCCTTCAAGTAGTTGAAGGTTGCTATCAAATCTCCCCTCAGTCTTGTCTTCTGCAGACTAAATAAGCCTAGTTCCTTCAGTCTCTCCTCATAAGTCATGTGCCCCAGCCCTTGATCATTTCTATTGCCCTCCGCTGGACTCTTTCTAATTTGTCACCATGCTTTCTGTAGTGGGGAGCCCAAAACTGGACACAGTATTCCAGATGTGGGCTCACCAGTGCCGAATAGAGGGGAATAACCACATCCCTCGATCTGCTGGCAACACTCCTACTGATGCAGCCTAATATGCCATTGGCCTTTTTGGCAACAAGATCACACTGTTGACTCATATCCAGCTTTCCATCCACCATAAGCCCCAGGTCCTTTTCTACAGTGCAGCTACTTAGCCAATCGGTCCCCAGCCTTTAGCAGTCCATGGGATTTTTCCATCTTAAGTGCAGGACTTTCTACTTGTCCTTGTTGAATCTCATGTGATTTCTTTTGGCCCAATGCTCCAATTTGTCTAGGTCTTCCTGAATCCTATCCCTGCCCTCCAGCATGTCTACCATTCCCCCAAGCTTGGTGTCATCCGTGAACTTACTGAGCATTCAATTTATCCCATCATCCAGATCATTAATAAAGATGTTGAACAGAACTGGCCCCAGGACCAAGCCCTGGGGCACTCCACTCATTACTGGTTGCCACCTAGACATTGAGCTATTGATTCCTATTCACTGAGCCTGATAATCTAGCCAGTTTTCTATCCACTTTACAGTCCATTCATCCAACCAACCCATACTTCCTTAACTTGCTGACAAGAATGCCATGGGAAGCCGTATCAAAAGCTTTGCTAAAGTTGAGGTACATCACATGGAAGGCTATTCCCACATCCACAAATCCAGTCATTTCATCATAGAAGGCGATTAGGTTGGTCAGGCATGATTTGCCCTTGGTGAATCCATGCTAACTGTTCCTGATCACTCTATTTTCCTCCGAGTGTTTCAGAATGCATTCTTTGTGGACCTGATCCATGATTTTTCCAGGGATTGAGGTGAGGCTGATTGGTCTGTATTCCCCGGATCCTTTTTTCCCCTTTCTTGAAGATAGATACTATATTTCCCTTTTTCCAATCATCCGGGACCTCCCCCTTTAGCCACGAGTTTTCAAAAATAATGGCCAGCAGCTCTACAATAATTTCCTTCCGTTTGTTTTAAACCTACTACCTATTAACTTAATTGGGTGACCCCAGGTTCTTGTGTAATGTGAAAGGCTAAATAATATTTCCTTAATCACTTTCTCCACATCATCATCTTTTCTAAGATGAAACTCCTGTCTTTTTAATCTCTTCTCATATGGGAGCTGTTCCATGCCCCTAATCACTTTTGTTGCTCTCTGTACTTTTTTCCTATTCTAATATATCTTTTTTGAGATGGGGCAATCAAAACTGCACATGGTATACAAGATGTGAATGCACCATGAATTTTCATAATAGCACTATGATAATTTCTATCTATCCTAGCATTCTGTTAGCTTTTTTGACTGCCGCTGTACATTGAGCTGATCTTGTCATTGAACTATCCACAATGGATCCATATGATCATTCTAGAGAATGTGAAGTTGTTTTCTGTGAATTAACTCGAGCACACAAGGTACAATGCCTTAAGACTTTTATTAGGAAAGAGAACATCAACCCTGAGTGATTGTAGCCCTGCAGTTGTCCACTTGGTCTTCTTACTTGCTCTTCAAACTGGCTTAAATAAATTGGCATGAACTCTGTGCATTTTAGATCAAATATGTTGGGGATTCTAATATGGAGAAAAGTAATTGATTATTTTTTTCAAGTACTGTCCCAGTGGTCCTCCACTCAAGGAGTGCATCTACACTTACAAGTTAGGTCGACTTAAGGAGGCTTAAGTCGACCTAAGCAAAGCCACAACCACACTGGGCTTTCCTTAAGCTGACTTAAGCAATTCATTAAGTTGGCTTAAGGAAAGCTTAAGTTGACTTAATGCTGAAGTTGACCTTATTAAGTCGACTTAAGCCAGTGTGGATGCAGAGTAGCCATAAGTCGACCTCATTGGCCTCCAGATCTCCCTCCCAGGATTCCTGGCACATGAAGAGCCTGCCCTGGCCAACCACAGGGCAGGACACAGCCCTGTCCACCTTGCTCCTCAGAGCTGGCCAGGCCCGCAGTCTGCATGGACGGCAGAGCAGAGCCACCGCTGCAAGCGGGCTCCATCCTAGAGCCACCAGGAAATCCTGGACCTGCTGGCCATTTGAGGGGCGAGGCAGTGCCCTTCCGATTGTGGGGCAGCCACCGCAACCAGGAGGTATATGCCTTCATCTCCCGGGCCTTAGCTGTGAAGGGGCACAACCAGGGCACCCAGCAGGTCCAGATCAAGATCAAGGACCTCCGACAGGCATACCAGAAGGCCCAGAGGACAGGCTGCGTACAAGGGCAGCCCCCACCACCAGCTGCCACTATTATCAAGAGCTGGATGCCTTTCTGGGGCAGGAGAGTGGCAACCTCTCAGCCCATATCATCGACTCTGCCGAGCCCTCCCTCCCCCCGAGCCCCCCAGACAGTGACAGCGAGGAGGGCTTGGTCAACAAGACTGTGGTGCAGGAGGAGGGGGAGACCAGCCACCAGGCGCAGGAGGGCACCTTGCCAGCCCTGGAATCAGCTGCCAGCCCGGAGCTGATCCCTGGCCTGACAGAGTGCCCAGCTTTGGAGGAGCAGAAGGAGGCTCCCCCCCTCAAGGAAGAGCCAGGCGAGGGGACAGCACGCCCGACACCTGCTGCACCTGCTGGTGAGTGTCCCTCCCTCCCTGCGGGCAGGGAAGTGCATGCCTGTGGGACAGGGACTGCAGGGGGACATGGCCCAGGGACAGACAGGGTTCGGGGGGGGGCAGGCGTGGAGGTCCTGCCACAGTGACAGAGGGGCTGGGGACCATGTGGCGGGGGGAACCCACACCCAAGTGGTGCGGTGTTGTGTCCGGGGATGGGGTGGAGAGACTGTAGGTGAGAGCACCAAGGCCAGACAGCATGCATCTGACACTGCTGGTACGTGGCCTCTGGAGAGACCCCTGGGGCAGGGCTGCCTGCAGCTTGCCACCGTGGGCACCGCACCTGACCTAGGCAGCACAGAACAGTGGCACATACCAAGGGGGGTATGGTCAGGGGACAGCACCTGCTATCAGGCTGCACACCACAGTAGCTAATGGGAGGAACTCTGTTCTCTGCTTCTCTCCAGCAGCCCCTGCGGCCTTGCCTCACTGCACTCCCAGGGCCCCACCAGCCCAACCAGGAGGAGGAGGGCATCTCGCTCCAGGGACGAGCAGTTGGAGGACCTGATCTGCATCACAGAGTGGACCAAGGCACACCTGACGGCCCAGCAGGAGCAGGAGGATGCCCACCAGAGGGTCGTGAGCAGGATGCTGGACCTAAGGCCCTGCGGCACCTGGAGGAGCACCTGGTCTGTTGGTCCCCTGCCCTGGACCCCAGCAGCAGCCCTTCTCACCAGCACCCCAGGACATGGGGCGGACATCTGCGGGCCGGGACCCACCTGCCCGTGGTTGCTAGTGCTGATCACTCCCCCCAACCCCTATAGCTCCCATCCTCCTATATCCCCACCCCCCAGAATAAAAACCCTGTAGAGTTATATGGTGTATTGTGCATTTGATTGGCGTGGGGACAGAGGGAGACGGGTGGGTGAGGGGCAGGCATGGGTGGGTGCTGGAGGTGAGGTGACAGTGACGGTGATGGGGCCTGGTAGCAGGCCCACCCCTCAGCACTCCTCGCTGACAAAGTGGGCCTTCAGCACATCCTGGATGACCAGTGCTCACCACTGGGCCTGCTGCATTAAGGGCAGGGCATCGTTGGGCTGCTTGTAGACGCCAGCGAGCCACTCGGCCTCGGCTTCCCAGATGTGGGGGACCCTTTCCCCCCACAGTTTTCAGAGATTGTGCAGCACACAGCACGTGCTGACCACCTCTGGGATGTTGCACTCGCCAAGCTGCAGGTGAGTCAGGAGGGCCCTCCAGAATGCCTTGAGATGTCCAAAGGCATGCTCGGTGACTGTGCGGCACTGGTTGAACCTCTGATTCAAGAGGTCCCTGCTGGTGTCCATGTGGCCCATGGATGGCTTCATGAGCCAGGGCAACGAGAGGTAGGTGGCGTCCCACGGGATCAGGACAGGCACCTGCACGTCCCCGAGGGTGATGGTGTGCTCAGGGAAGAAGGTGCCCGCCTGTATGTGCTAGTACAGGGCAGAGTTGCGTAGGACGTGGGAGTCGTGTGCCTTCCCTGGTCAGCCCACTTAGATGTTGCGGAGGATCCCACGGTGGTCCACGAGGGCCTGCAGAACCACAGAGTAGTACCCTTTGCGGTTAACATAGTCCGCAGCCCGGTGGTCTGAAGCTCGGATGGGGATGTGGGTGGCGTCCATGATGTCCCCGCAGTTGGGGAAACTGAGTCTGGCAAGGCCATCGAGTTCATGCAGGCTGCCCAGGGTAATGAGGCAGGCTAGCAGGACCTGGTTGATTGCCCTGCATACCTGCATGAGGGCGGTCCCCAGAGTGGCCTTCCCCATTCCGAACCGCTGGGCCATGGAGTGGTAGGTCTGGGGTTGCCGGCTTCCACACAGCGACAGCCACTTGCTTGTCTACGGGCAGGGCAGGTCATAGTCGGGTGTCCATGCGCTGCAGAACTGGGGTGAGCTCGCAGACCAGCTTGAGGAAGATCCGCTTGCTCATCCTAAAGTTCTGCAGCCACAAGTCATCGTCCCAGGTGGTGAGGATGATCCACTCCCACCAGTCGCTGCTGGCTTCATATGCCCAGAGGCAATGAGGCATGGAGCGCACTGTTGGGAGCGTGGCAGCTTGCAGGGGCAGCAAGGTGGGGGGAGGCTGCCATCTGCCTCCATGTGGTCGGGGTGCCAGAGAAGTCTGTTCCAGAGCAGGAGAAGCCATCCTCGTAGCTGGCAGGTGTCACACAGCTGCCTGGCAAAGCACAGGAGAAGAGTCTGGTCCATGACCTGCTCAGGCTCCATGTTGCCAGGCACAATGGGAAAGGTGCTGAGCTCAGTGGCTGGGGGAGAGGGGGACCTTCTCCGGTCCCACATGGCACACTTCCCACATTGCACCCCTCCTAGGTTGACCTAGCCCCCAAGTCAACTTAAGAGTCTAGTGTAAATTCTCTAAATCAACTTAATAAGGTCTGCTTTAAGTCGACTTAAGAGTCTAGTGTAGACTCTCTAAGTCAACTTAATAAGGTCGACTTAACAAAGTTGACTTAATAAAGTTGACTTCACTTTTGTAGTGTAGACATAGCCAAGGTGCGCTGGTGTGCCCTGCGTCCTTGATCGGAGACTTGTCAGGAGAGCCCCTGGGAACATGCGCACATCCCCAGCAGTGTACGCAGCTGCTTCAATGTCTCTAAAGGACACGCACGTGGTCCCAGCCCTCCAGTTCCTTCTCAACCGCCTCTGGTCTGAGACAGAGCCCTCAGCAGTTCCATAGCCCATTTAGTGTTAGAGTTAGTTGGATAGTTACACTGTTTTTGGTAGTTGCTTAGTTAGTTAGATTTATTATAGTTCTCATTTAAAAAAAAAAAAGATTTTTTTCTCCGATTCCCGGTTTCTTAGTCAGTTACTGCGTCTTTCAGCAGTTATGACCGCCATGCTGGGATTTAAACACTGTGTCAATTGAAGGGATGCCATGCCTGCTGCCGATGGACATCCTGAGTGCATCTGCTGTCTTGGTGAGGGACATATATCCCAGAAATGCCAACATTGCAAAAATCTAAAGTCACGGGCCAGGCGCGACAGAGATTTGAAAATGAAATTGATTCTTATGGAGGGGTCATTGAGACCTGCTTCCAACCCAGGGCGATCAGTTAATACGGTGGACAAGCCTTTCAGGAGACTCTCCTCTTCCTCTACGCCCAGTACTGTTGAAAGGGCAAAATATCCTGAAAAAGGAGCTTGTATCAAGGAGGCTGCAGGATCCTCTAGTACAAAGTGGGGAAAATGCTGCGGGATTCACCCCGGTATCAGAGATGCAAACAGAAAGAGCTCCTAAAACCACTGGCAAGAGAGGCGGCATCGGCATTGTCAACTGCCATAAGGGCCATGCCGGCACCAAACCCCATGCTGGCACCGACTGCGCCTCCAGCTATTGGGGATGGAACAAACACGATGCCGGCACCAAGCCTGGCACTGGGGTGATCAGCAAGACTGCGGCACTGAAGCGTCTGCAGCTCCCGGTGCCAGCAGATCAACAGTCTTCAGCGGTGTCACATGTTCAGGCAGCAGTGCTGACTCAGGCTCCGGCACCGTTCTCTTCACCTCCAGGAAAATGAAAGGAGAAGACTCAGCACCGTGTGGAGGAGGATCAGATACAGGATCACTCCCCTCTGTCTCGACTGTTTGGCACGGATTCTTCTCCAGATCAGTCAAGCCAGAGAAGTAATTCTGATCTCTCAGCCCTGTCTTCGGAGGAGGAATTTATAGATGACCATTTCAACATCTCTCCTCACCATTACCCTACCAGGGGATAGCATGCTTTCATGGGCTATCAATATATCGGACCAGATTATGCATGTCCCCCTCCCCCATGGTATGCACGACCAACTTATCATATGCCTTGGGAGAGCTAGGACACTTGGCCCCAATATTCAGCATCAAATTCTAGACCCTCAACATCCCACATGGCAGTGATCCGAACTTAACCGGATATGGCATCAGTGTGTCCCAGAATATCCCAGATGTCTGAGGTCCAAACTCAACAGGTAGAGCAGGAAGTTCTGTTCAGAACTCTCCACCCTCCCAGAAGTGGTCGCACCACATATGCCAACTACATCGGGAGATGATATAAAATAATTCCAGGACCTCTTTAAAAGGGTGGCAGAGCCTATGGAAATTTCTCTACAGAGGTGACTACGTCCTATCATAAGTTGTATCGCATACTACAGTCTTCCACCTCTACAAAGATTGCATTACCTATGGACAACGGGGTCATGCAAGCAACAATAACCCCAACGTCCAAAAGAGCGGACAAGAAGTATTTCATTGCTCCCTAGAACAATGAGTTCTTCTTTATTCCTCCAAAACCTAATTCGCTGTTGATAGAGGCAGCTGACCAGAGCTCCAAACAAAACCAGTATAAGTAGACTCCACATGACAAAGAAGATAAAAAGCTGCATACACTTGGGAAAAAGGTTTATACCTCGGCTACCCTGCAACTACAGGTTGCAAATTATTCTGCAATGTTATTAAATTATGACCATGATAACTATACAAAAATTTTGGACTTTATTGATTATATATCTGAGGATAGAAGGCAACAATTCTCCTCATTGATTAAAGAGGGTCACTTAGTGGCTAGAACCTTACTTCTGGCTGCATTGGACATCGCAGACACCAGGACTAGGACCATCACTACTGATGGTAGTTATGTGATGGGCATACTGGCTTCCTTTGGTTGACCTGCCAAAAAACGTCAAGCCATGATCGAGGACCTGCTGTTTGAGAAGGTGAAACTCTTTGCGGAGAAGACGAATGAGACAATGCATAAGATGAAGAATTCTCGTGCCACCCTTCATACTCTAGGAATTTATGCACCTACAACAAGAAAAAGGAATTTCAGGTACCAACCTTACAATCCCAGATACTCATAATTTCAGAATAATAGAAGGTATGACAATTCTTGTACCAGACCAAGGCAGCATCAACAACGCCGAAGACAATCAAATCAGCAATCTTCTAATTCTCCAAGACAACAATTTTCAAAATTTAGTTGAGGGTTTGCACGACCACCCCGCCAAATCTCAGGAAATTTCAATCACAAACAACAACAGACTACACCCATTTCATTCCCGGAAGAGAAACATCACATTGGACAGACGGGTTTTAGAGGTAATCAGCTGTGGGTATATGATCCCTTTTGCATTAAAATCCTTTTTCCAATCCCCGTCCCTGTCCCTCTTCAGAGACCCCTCTCACAAGCATTTACTACAGGGGGAAGTGAACAAACTCCTACAAATTGGAGCCATAGAAGAAGACCCCAGGAGCTTCAGGGGCAAGGGGTTTTACTCCCACTGTTTTCTTACCCAGAAAAAGCGGGAGGTTGGAGACCTATACTCGACCTCAGAAGGCTGAACAAGCAGGTCAAAGTTCAAAAATTCAAGAAGGTGATCCTCTCCACGATCCTTCCTGCAATAGACTAAGGGGATTGGTTGGCTTCCCTCGACCTTCAGGATGCATATTTTCATATCCTGCTTCATCCTGCCCACAAAAAGTTCCTTCAATTCACTATTCAAAGCAGACATTACCAATATGCGGTCCTACCTTTTGGGCTATGCACTGCATCAAGGGTGTTTTCAAAAGTGTTAGCAACAGCGAATGCAGATTTTTGCAAATTAGGGGGAACAATCTTCCCCTCTTTGGATGATTGTTTGATAAGGTGCGCAGTTACCAACTGGCCAGACAGGCAGTTGACATAACAGAGAGATTGTTTCAGTCACTCCGTCTCCTGATAAATTACAAAAAATCTATCCTATGTCCAACCCAAGAAATCCATTTCATAAGAGCTCGCATGGATACAGTCGTGGGCAGAGCATGCTTGCTGAAAGAGAGATTCGATACTATACAAACCCTAATACTTACCATTCAACTCAGTCCGACACTCCCGGTGCGTACATGCCTTCAGTTACTGGGACATATGGCTGCAACCACCTGTGTAGTGCAAAACGCAAGGCTGCATGTGTGCCCCTTATAATTGTGGCTGGTGACAGTTTACAGACCACACAAACACTCATTACACTGCGTTTATATCTGTTTCAAACAATATAAAGAAATCCCTCATATGGTGAACTCACCCAAACAACCTCCTCGCAGGCATACCCTTCACTCCCCAAATTCCATCCGTCCTCCTCACCACAGACGCCTCACTTCTGGGGAGGGGAGCACATTTACAGGGCATCACAGTCCAGGGCAGATGGTCAGTACAAGAAAGGGCACTTCATATCAACTTATTAGAGCTTCACGCAGTTCGCAATGCGTGCTGCTACTTCATATAAGGGGAAAAGCAGTAAAGACAGAAATGGACAATATGGCATACATGTATTATATCAACTGCCATGGCAGGGCATGTCCTCAATCCCTTTGCGAAGAGGCAATCAAACTTTGGAATTGGTGTATTTCCCAGAATGTCCGACTATCAGGAATATATTTACCTGGCGATCAAAACACCACTGCCGACAACTTACGCAGGATATTCGCCAAAAATCACAAATGGGAACTCAACAACAGTATCCTTTGTCAGATCTTTCAGTGCTGGGGTTATCCCTATTTGCAACACCTGCAAACAAAAAATGCAAGAGATTCTGCTCCAGAGCTGGAATAGGCAGAGGCTCTCTGGGGGATGCATTCCTTATCAATTGGAACCATACTCTCCTTTATGCCTTTCCACCAATTCCAATTATCCTAAAAACTCTGCACAAAATAAAACAGGACAAAGCCAACCAGCGCTGTCCCGTGGGGGGAGCGGGACCCAGGGCCAACTGGCCTAGGCAGGGCCCCCCCATGCTGGAGGGCAGCTCCACGCCCCCAGAGAGCCAGCCTGGGTGGGGAGGCTGAGGCCGCTGGTGGGGAGCTGGCTCTGGGGCTGCCGGTGGAGGGAGCCGGCTGCAGCTGGGACCCCAGGCTGCTGCGGCCGGTGCCCCAGCTGGGGACTCGAGGCCACTGCCACAGAGGTGGGCCCCGGCCACTTGCTCCGCCCCAGGGGCGGGGAAGGCTAGCCCAGAGGCCGGGCTTAGTGCTCCTGGCCTGTAGAACAGTGAAGAGTGGGGCCATGGGGCCCATGTAACTGCGGGGCCTCGGGCAATTGCCCCGTTCGCCATCCCCCTCCCCCCCCCAGGGACGGCCCTGAAGCCAACCTCATAATGATAGCACCAGCATGGCCAAGACAAATATGGTTTACTTGCCTGTTGGAGATGTCCACGAAACAGCCAGTCGATCTTCCATTGATACCAAACCTCCTGTCACAGAACAAGGGCCAACTACTGCCCAGTTGGACTACACCTTACAGCATGGTTCCTGAATGATTCGATGACAGAGAAACGATGCTCAGATTCAGTTAAATATATTCTCTTAAACAGCCGAAAACCTACAACTAGGAAGACTTACCTGCAATAATGGCATCGATTTGCCACGTGGCGCTATCAAAGGCTATGTCTACACTGGGGAATTTAGGTCGACTTAAATAAGTCGACTTTAAGTCGACCTTATTAAGTCGACTTAGAGAGTCCACACAGGACTCCTAAGTCAACTTAAAGTAGGCCTTACTAACTCAACTTAGAGAGTCTATACTAGACTCTCTAAGTCGACTAGTTTGGTCCAGGGAGAGCCAGCTCCGCACGGGGCTGGCTCGCCCCCGGTCAGCAAGCCCCTGAGCAGTCCGGGGGAGAAGGGAGCGTAGCGCTCCCTTCTGCCCTGGACCACTCGGCTCCCTTCTGCTCGGGACATCTCAGGTCCCGGGCAGAAGGGAACCCTTCTAGCCAGGACCGGAGTGGTCCCAGCCAGGAGGAAGAGCGGGAGACCTGCACTCCAGCTGCCAGCTGCTGAGCAGCTGGAGCGTGGGGCTTCCTTCTTCCGGGGACTGCGCTCCAGCTGCTGGCTCCTGAGCAGCTGGAGCGTGGTCCCATGACCTGTGCTCCAGCTGCTTAGCAGCTGGCAGCTGGAGCGCGGGGCTTCCTTCTCCCGGGGACCACACTCCCACTGCCGGCTGCCATGCAGGGCTTAAGCTTCAAAGTCGACTTTATAGGAAGTTTTATAAAGTCGACTTTGAATTTCCTTAAGTCGACTTAAGCAGCAGCTTAAGTCGACTTAAGAAATGCCAGTGTGGATGCAGAGTAAATTAAGTTGACTTAAGCATGCTTAAATTGACTTAATTTACTAGTGTAGATGCACCCAAAGAGATCTGGATCAATGCACAGCACTCATCCAAACACTATTAGATTGCTTGCTCATGCTGAAACAGACAAGAGTATCCATTAATACCATTAAAGTACATCTTGCCTCTATATCCACTTTTCACAAACTCTTGAAAAATAAGACGACCTTCACAGACCTGGTGATAAAGAGACTTATGACTAGCTTGCAGAACCTTTATCCAGTAGTGAGGACTCCAGCCACACCACGGTCACCTTAGTCCTTCGAACCATTACAAAACCTCTATTTGAACCATTGGCCACATATTCTCTTCTGCATATGTGAATGAAAGTTGCTTTTCTAATTGCTATAACATCAGCGGGGCACATCTCTGAACTTGCAGCACTCATGGCACATCCATCTTATATGGTCTTTTATAAGGATAAACCCTTTTATAAGGATAAAGTTTCTCCCCAAGATTTCCTTGCCTTTTCACATAAACCAAACAATACATCTTCCTATCTTCTATCCTAAACCACACGGTAAATACCATCATGCCATTTTGCACACTTTAGATGTAATATGAGTGATTGCCTTTTACCTGGACAGGACAAAAGCATTCAGAAAATCCCCTCAGCTCTTTGTGTCAATAGCCGAATGCTCAAAGGGAAATGCGATTTCCAAACAATTGTCTAAATGGGTTTCCTCATGCATACACATGTCCTATACACAGGCTGGCATAGATCTGCCTGGGCCTATAAGGGCACATTCCACTAGGTTGATAGCTACGTCTGTGGCGTTTTTAGATAATGTCCCCCTCATAGACACATGGAAGGCTGCAACATGGGCCTCTGCAGATACTTTGTGAAATATTATGCCATCCAACAAACAACAGCATATGACACAGTGGTTGGCCTATCTGTATTAAAATCAGTTCAACGGAACAACTCTGAAGATCCCCCCACCAACTAGGGGAACTGCTTTGTCATCACCTTGAGTGGAGCACCACGGGGACACTACTTGAAGAAAGAACTGAAGGTTACTCACCCTTGTGCAGTAGCCAAGGTTTTTTGAGATGTCCCCCCCTGTGCTGCTCCACTACCCACCCTCCTCCTCTCTACTTCGGAGTACAGGTACAAGTCGCTGTTGCTCCGTGGTAGAGAAGGAACTGGAGGGTTGGGAACACCTGTGTGTCCTTTAGAGACATCGAAGCAGCTGTGTGCACTGCTGGGGACACGCGCATAGTCCCAGGGGCTCTGCTGACAAGTTTCCGATCAAGGACATGGGGTGCACCAGCACACCTTGAGTGGAGCAGCGCAGGGACACACATCTTGAAGAACCTTGGCTACTGCACAAGAGTGAGTAACCTTCAGCTTTCCTGTACTTTAGCCATCATCTGCAGTTTCTGTAATGCATGATTGTATCTATACTGGTCAGCGTTAAAGGATTTGCATATTGACACTGACTTAAGCATATCTAAACTACCTTGTACAGGCACAGAAATCTGCTGCTGCTTTAGTATTGCTTTTACCCCTTATATAAAAATGGTCACCTCTGGTTTCTATGTCCAGTGAGAATCATTGTAAATTCTGCTATTATAACATGTAAAATCCAGGATGAACCGCAATGTCCATAACACCATTTAAGATCATATGTGCAGAACATACATCGGTGTACCTGTTTCTACTAGGAATGCCAACTGTTATCTGAAATTTAACCTGTTGAATGAGAAGTTTGAATTCTTAAAGGGTCATCTCACTCTCGATTCCATCGAGAGTGTCCCCCAGACTCTCAGGGAAAGATTAAGAACTCTTACCAACATGTAGGTTATGTATATTACACAGGAAGGAAATGGAGGAGAAAATATACACGCAGTGAAAGATGGTGCATAGTAGCTCATTTTTTCTCTTCAGTGCTGACTTTACTCTGAATCCTTTTTTAGATTAGGGTTTACGTTGTTGTTTTACTGTTGCTTCCTCCTGTTTGTCCTGCTGAGCCAACACATCTCAGAGAGAATAAGATGGAATCTCTTCCTTCTTTTAAAAACAAAATTGTTTGCCAAATTACAGTTGGTAACCCCTGTGCAAATATATCAAAGGCTAAAAGACTCGCACAACTGAAGTTGAGCGCATATCTTGGCCTTTAAGATCCGTATCACTGGTGGTCATATGGGATGGGGGAAAAAAACCAGCTTGACTGTCAGATCCCAGATTAAGCTTGCAGGTCTAGTGGGGGTGTGGTGGGTGCAAGCTATGAGCCTACTTGCTCTGAAATTGGTGACTGGAACCCCAGAATATCATTTTTCAGAGTTGAACTGCACTTTAATGATCAAACCCAACACTTTAAGCTTCACCTAGAGATCAGGCTGTGGCCCAGTGGTTCCCAGCTTTTTCAGTAACATGGCACAGTTCAGTGAGACAAACAATTCCACAGCACGCCCACTTTTTTCAGCTGAATTGATTGCTCATAAACGTCACATTTACTAACATTTACTATGGTTACCGTCTTACTAGAGAGGTTTGCAACATAGTGCATACAACAAGCTAAAGAAGGATCAAATGCATTAATGTTTCAAATCCACTGAAAAAAAATACACATCACCTCAATTTTGGCCTTTGGCCATCTACATTTAGAATGTTCACATTTTAGTATCGAAAGACTGATACCTCAGTTTTCATCTGATTATTAATTTTCATGAGTTTTATGAGTTGTAATTTTGGTTGGATAGAATATTGTTTAAGATGAAACAATGTTTGTTTTACATTGATTTTCATCACCTTTGTACAAAATTTCACAGCACACTTGGACAGTACTCACGGCACACAAGTGTGCCACAGCACACCAGTTGAAAACCATTGCTGTAGCCAATGCAGATGTAAGGCTGTGTGCCCTAAGTGCTGTTTATTAAGAAGGCAACTGTATTTTGCACTAGTTGCCATTTCTGATTTCTACTTCACAAATGGGACTAAATAATCAAAGCTATGGAACTTTGACGCAACGGCATCAGCAACCTTAGTGAAGGAATAGCTATGGAAATTTGTGTGGGGCAGGATCTGTTTACATTTTTCTTTTAAAGTCTGTTGTGTAAGATCAATGCCCTATATCATTTTTGTTTACGACTCTGAGATGCAGCTTCACATTTAAATACATACATAAAATGCTTTGATTTCATAATGATGGAAGGGAAATTAGGATGGATTCTTCATTTATGTTGTATTTTTTCATAGTTTATCACAATAGTTCAGCAATTGAACTATTGCTATAAGTTGCAAGTGAATATTAGCTATTTTTAATGCCTCATTTGATTTCAAAGCAGAGAATCATTCATTGTTAGGAATAGGATTGTAACATCAGACATGCTCTGGCCAATCAGCATACAGCTTCTTTAATTTTTATATTGCTTCTTTTTTTGCGGAATGTTGAATTTTACAGGAGTGACATTGCAATCATGAATGAGACTTTCTGAAAACATTACATCCATAAAATGTTGAAGGGGTTTGGGCATCTGGTTGTAGGCTCTGAGTGAATATTTTAATGTAATTGATAGCAGTGTTTGGGGTTGCAAAATTACATTAAAGCTATGTTAAAAGAACATTTATTTGCAAAGTCAAGCCCTCAAAAGACAGGAAATGCCAGATTTATGGTCATCTGTACAACCTTAATTCTGCCTCCCGCCCCCCAGTGTGTGTGTCTTTGCACTGAATGAGGCAGGGGTTCTGCAGGAAAAATGTTATGTTACTACAATAGAACCCCAGAGTTACGAATACCTTGGGAATAGAGATTGTCCATCACTCTGAAATGTTACCTGTGAATGAAGTGATATGGTTGTTCTTTCAAAAGCTTACAATTGAACTGGCTTAATATTGCTTTGAAACTTCTTATGCAAAAGAAAAACGCTTCTTTTAACTATCTTAATTTTATGAAAGAAGCACAGAAACAGTTTCCTTTTCTTGTCAAATCTTTTTTCTAATTTCCCTTTTCTTCATAGTTTACGTTTAACCAAGTATTGCGGTGTATTTGTTTTGTTTTGTTTTGTTTTATTTTTTTGTCTCTACTGTTGCCTGATTGCGTGCTTCCAGTTCCAAAAGAAGGGTGTGGTTGGTTGACCAGTCAGTACCGCCAGTGTTCATAGTTCTGAGTTTCTACTGTATAATTAAAGATTGTTTGTTTCATAATGCATGTGCACAAGGGGCAGAATCAGAGTTGCATCATCAAGTGTAAATATGGCATTTTCTGACTTTCAAGTGCTTGACTTTGCCACTGAAATTAAGTTTTCACCATTATTTGTATATATTTTCCTAGTTTTTAACGGAAGAATGTAAAACACATTCTTCTGTGTGTAATTGTGATACTTACTCCCGCATGGCTCATCAGCAGAGTGTGAACCCTGAACCTTCAGCACTATCTGCTGCCAAGTGAACTATAGGACATTAGCTGGCAGCAGGAGAAAGCTGTTATCCCAGAGGGGAAATTAACTACTGGGTCCAGGTGCTAAGTCCCAGAGAGCCTCTCTTCCTTCTGGAGAGAGAGAAGCTGAATGGAATTTCATGGGATGAAGAAAAAACCCTGTAGTCTGAGGGGCCATCCCTCTCCTGAACAGCAGAGGCCTACTCTAAATAACAGACGTGTGAGAGTTTCCCAAAGAAAAAGTCACAAGAATTGTAAAAAGTGCTAGACAATCCACATATTAGGGGCTGCTGTCAGCTCCCCTATAATTAAAATGTGGATAAAGCAGGTATTATGTGAAGCAGACACTGGTTGAGAGAGGTTTTGACTTAATGTCTAGTCAGTAAAACCCCATGGAATATATCCGGCAGTTGTTTTCAAATGAAACAAAGCTTACAAAAGCAGTATCCCATCAAGACATTCACAGATTGTCCAGATCTATAGTCCTTGGGTGATGAAAAATCTTGCTACCTAATATGCCATGGATGCGGGGCAAAATTCACCCCCTCTGCTGCTCTGATTTAAAGGCTACATTGTGATTTCAATGCAACATTGGAAGGCAAGTGGAACACAACTGCTCCGTTGTGTTTGGTATAGAAGACTTGCAATGAAGTGGTTAAAGATACGTGGCCTTCGTCCTCATGTCTCTGAATGCATCACCTAAATTTTGTTGGCATCTTGTGTAACTGCACACTGATCACAAGTGGAATGTAAAACTCATTTTGCCAACCAATAAATTGTATAGCATCTAAGGAAACAGATGGCTTTGATTAGTAAGTTTCCACTAGAACAAGGAACATCAGTTCATGGAACCTTGTGAGTCAAGGGTGAGAAAGGCGGCAAAGGTGGCTTCTTGCCACCACACACCCTAATGATGCCCCATATATGAGGGGCTTCAAAAGATGTGGTAGCATGTTTATTATACCAGCCAGCTGGGAAATTTCTACATCAGGGTATTCCCAGGTTGCTAAATATGACAGCTTTTTGGCCCATTTCTCCAGCCCCATGGATCATACATTATCTGAACCCTCTCTGTGTTTTCAGAATTGTTCTCTTCATTTCTCATTATCACCTAGGACAAATGAAAGGAGGCTTAGAAAAACTGCAATCACTTTTCCTTTGAAACTGTGTGATTGTGCATCAGGCTGACACTAACTGCACTAATAGGATTTAATTAACACTGAATTCATTTTGCCAATTAGGTGCATATACTAAGGCTACCGGTCATTTCTGCCCTTTCTGTGCTGTCGTAGAAGAAATGTAAATCAAGGGCTTTTTAACTGTAGTTCCTCTGATGCTGACTCCTAGCTTTGTTGCTGCTTAAACCAGTGCCCCATTCCAAGGCTGCAAATGCTCACACACAATTAATCTCATAAATTTATGAATGCCAAAGCATGGAGCAAAATGAAAACAACTGGAGGAATGTATAAGGGGAATAACTGGACTGTATCCAGATGTGCATGTGTAAAATATCACCCACTGACTCCTCCCCCATATCCTGTCTGAAGAAAGGAATTTTTTTAAAAAATAAACTGGGGTTATTTGAAAGAAGTTATGGTGTCTGACTGAAACCTAATAGGCAAGGCAGGGTTAGTGGCAATTAGGTACTTTCTTTCTTCCTCTATTTTTAACTCATTCAATATCATTGCATTTAACAGCTTTACTTCCCTTTTCTGGGCCTCTCATCATGACCTTTGAGAAATATATTCAAAGGACGTGGTAGGGGGAGAAATTGCAAAAGATCATATGAAGGTTTCCAGGAAATGCACTGTAACTTCTATGAGCAGTGGTCTCATCCAGAATCTTCAGTTAGCAAAGGCTGGGGTGGAGGAAGGGATATTGGAGCAAATGTATAGACCATATTGATTGAAGTGAGGCAGAATAGTCATCCCTTATGCTGTCTTTAGAGGCAATGGGATAAAAATGGCAGTAGCAATGCTGTCTTTACTCAGCTATAATTGAATCAGTGATCTCCATTGAAGGACAAGAGTGGTGTGTGCAGTTAGGGCTGGGTCTGTCCTAGCAGCTGCCATTGAAGACATCTTGTTTCTGACAGATCCATGTTTAAAAGGGGGATGGAGACAAGTCTCAAAGGGACAGGAGAGTGAGGTCTAGACTGGGAAAAAACACTTTAATAAATTGATCTTTTCCCTAATGATTTTGATTCACTGTTTGTATTCCCTCTCTTTGGTAAATCATATAGCCCCATCTTTAAATACGTATGTGCTTTCTCAGTATATACTCTTTTCCTAGATATTTTGTAACACTTTATTTCTCCATAAATTAAAATAACAGGCGTCTTGGCTGAGTTTCACAAAAACACCCGCACAAGCTTTTTCTGCTCTTCTGTTTACTTTGGGTCTGTACCCAAATAAGAGGATAGAAGAAGAAAATTGTACTAAATCTTCTTAAAATCTGGAATCACTACATAGCAGAGAGAACTCGTACCGTCCTTACTCTGTTCCTACTTCTTGCCCAGGCAAAAATCTCATTGAAAATAACTAAGTTAGATCTTTGGGGTTTGGCCCACAGAAAGAATAATTACTGATTCCAGCTGCTTCCCTCCCCCACCCCCCAAAAACTTGTACTCGTGAGCTAGTTACTCAGCTGTGCTGACTTTATGTTTCGAGAGCCCTGGCTTGAATTTCATCTCTCGTTTTTAGTGTTGTTTAAACTGAAGTTAAAGAAATTCTGTCCTTAAGTTAGAACTTACGCTCTCTAGTCTCCAAAGAGCTAGATCTTTCTAATGGGAAAAGGATATTCTATGTATCCACAGATGGTAAGAGTTTTACTCTTTAAAAACTGTGTGAACACAAAGGCATGAAGCACTGTTTACAGTAGGCATAACATTGCTAGACGTACAAGGAGTCCTGTGGCACGGCTATCTCTTTGGAAACTTCTGGACATGAGGTTGATGCAGCAGAGTGTATTTTAGAATTTGGTGTCAGTATTTCTAGCAGCATATAGTGAAAGCTATTTTAGCCAAATACCCATATTCCCTGGAAAAGGAACCCCAGAAGTTCATTTGACAATCCTTTGTACTTGGAGAGACTGAAAAATAAATAAATTGCTATAGCTCATCATGTTGATCCATTGAAGTTACAGCAACTGCTAAAGTAGGTGACATTGCCATGGCAACGGCACATATTGTATAACAGCACCACATAGCCATCAGGTGAGAGGTGGTTTTTAAAAGCTTTATTAGCTTTCATTTTTATGCTATGGCTCGTGCATTTCAACTTTTTGGTTGCCGGGTGACCCATCTTGGTCTTTCAGGACCAGAAAATAGCTTAGTTGTCAAATGCCCTTTGTTGATGAGTAAAAATGTCAGCAAAAAGGTCTTAATAGTGAGGTGAGGAGCCCCCACTGCAGGTAAATGTCAAGATTACTTACCACCATGCCCCTATGTGGAATTTCTAGGTTTGCATCAATTCCACTAACACTACCATCCTTTCCCATTTTCATTTCACAGTCCAGGAGGGGTCTGCTCCATGTCAGCTCGTCTCCTTATATTTTGTGATGGAGGGAGGGTTAGGAAAGCTTGTGAAAATTTCACAATGAAAACCATGATGAGCTGAAACTGCCCTGGTTTAAGATTTTATTACAAACCTCAAACTTGGGTGACGTTCTTGAGCTTGGGTGGAGGGTGGGTTTTCTGTCTTGTATGGCACTGCTCCTGCTCAGGAAGATGAGATGGTAGAACAAAGGAGAACGTACCTTTGTCTCAATCCCATGTGCTATTTATAGCTGTTAATTTAACAGAATAAGGAACATTTCTTCCTGCTGGGTGATCTGCATAGGATCTCTATATTGATGTCCCAGCGTTTACAGCATACATTTTGGGGGAGGCCCTCCAAATCATCATCAGCCAGACTGTATAACAGTCCAGTAACTCCTACAGAATGATCAGGGCCCTTTTTAAAATAGGCTTATATGCAGCTACCGTGAATCAGTGAGCTGTGTAAAATTTTAACTGAGCACCATGATTGTTGAACCTGGGGACCGAGTTTCAAATAATCTGAGACCTGGTGTTGAGCTGCCATTGACGTGGAAATGTCATGAAACTCTGTGTTTAGATGGCTGTGATATGAAACCAGGCAAAACTTGGTGATTTATGTTTACTTTTTAAAAACTCAACACAAAGTATGGCGCATGAACCTAAATAAAGAAAAAAAGAAAGGTGAAGGAGGGAAAAGGGTTGTGAAAGTTTTGCAAACTATAACCACATGGCTAGAATAGTCAGTCCCATGTAACCTACAAAAGAATGATTTTTGGTTGTAATGTCCAAAAAGCCCTGCAGGACACTCCCCAAAGTACTAGTTAATTATTATTGCATGCAAGCCTGGAGTGATTGCAGTGTTTGGACTAAAAATAAAGAGAGGAGATTTAGTGACATGCTGAAGATTTGAGTTCAAATTCCAGTATCACTCACAAGTGAAACTGTTTGGTCTTAATCAGGCTGCTCCTGAGCAATGCCTTGAGCACAAGGCAATAGGGAGGCAGCAACTTGTGAGTGCTGACTCTGAGCTACTCCTTGTGTGTCCTCAGGCAAGTCTTCTAACTTCTGCTGCACTTTTCACCTTCATTTACATGAGGATGATGCTTGCCTTTCAAACAGCGGATATATGGAATTGGAGGATAGGCTTCCCACTGTTCCTCTGAATTCAGGGGTAGCATTCCCCCTTTTCCTTCCAGGACTTTTATCCCAGCCTGGTGTCACAGTTCGGTGCAGCTGAGGAGGAGTGCCAGAAAGGAAGGGGGGTGTTTGGATGCAGACAGAACCACTCAGGAAAGCCCTGCTGCCAACAGGTGAGCTGTTCAGGAAGTAGCCAGAGAGGATTGGGAGCTCTGCCCTCCTCCTTATTTTAAAGGTGTCCTCTTTGTGTACCTCCATTTATTATTGGTGCAGCTGCTGCAACAGTCTCCTGGATTGGCTCATACTACAGTCATTAGTCAGCAATAAGAGCTCCCCTTTTCCGAGGTCCTCTCCATTCCCACTTATGGGATCTGGTGCCTCCACTGCCAAGTCCTGGAACTGTACTAAGAACAGCCACACTGGATCAGACCAATGGTCCATCTAGCCAGCCTTCTGTCTTCTGGCAGCAATCAATGCCAGGTGTTTCAGAGGGAATGAACAGAATAGAGCAATTTATTGCCCAGTCCCAGCTTCTAGCAGCCAAAGGTATAGGAAAGCCCAGCGCACCAGGCTGCGAGCCTGATCATGTTGCCTAATAGATGACCTTCTCTAATTCTTTTTTGAACCCACTTATACTTTTGGCTTGCACAACATCACCTGCCAATGAATTCCATAGGTTGACTGTGCGCTGTGTGAAGTATTTCCTTATGTTTATTTTAAACCTGCTGCCTATTAATTTCATTGGATGCTCTCTGGTTCTTGTGTTATGTGAAGGGATAAATATCACTTCCTTATTTGCTTTCCACATCAGTCATGATTTTATAAATCTCTGTCATATTTCTCCTTTGTCATCTCTTTTCCAAGCTAAACAGCTCCAGTCCTTGCCCAGAGTAAGGGAAGAAGCAGGGAAAGGGCAAAGCATACTGGGATCCATAGAGGGGATCCAAGAACCAGTGCAGTATCTACTTTGGCCCCAGTGATAGTATCGGTGCGTATACCCCTTCCAGAACCCGATGCAGCTCTATCAGTGCAGATAGCCAGTGCAGTCTCTGGCACCTTGGCCTTCAAGAGCCCCTAAGTTTCCTTCAGCACACATTGGATGAGTGCCAACATTGGCCCCATTGCTTCCCTAAGAAGAGTGGCACGTGCAATTGTGAGGAGATCCATCAGAGAAAATGAAGCAGTCTCCATCCTCTTCTACAATAGTATGGAAAGACAGTCACTGTGAGGCCTCATCCTATTTTTAGGCCTTTGGTGGTCTCAGATATTCATCTGTCACAATACATGTCCCACCCTGTTTTTGTCCCCATGCCCTCATACTCCTTTAGGGGAATTCTGCTTAGGCCCTTTGGATGTGAAAAGGGCCTTGTGCAGACATGAACAGAACTACGTCCTTCAGAAAATCTAAGAGGTCATTTGTTGCCTACAGGAAAAGATATAACTAATATATCAGTAAACAGACTCTCTCCCTCTGGATCAAGAATTGTATTAAGTGTGGTTATTCTTCTGTCTGAAAACCAATATCTCTGGGCCTAAAACCCACTCCACTAGGGCTACAGCTAGCTCACCTGAGACAGGTTCCTGCTGCAGGAATTTGCAATAGAGTTCATAAGTATTTTGCCTCAGTTTCCCTCATCTATAACAGAGTTAATACTCCTACACAAGGGTATTGGGTGGTTCAGTAATGTTTACAGAGTGTATTTAGATTCTTGGATGGAAGATGCAAAGTATAAATGATACTTGGGATTGCTGTTAAATGTGGGCTTAAAAATACTATGGATTTTTTAAACATTCAAAGCCCTAATGGATGGAGTGCATTTTTTATTACAGATTGACTTAATTAGTTTTTTGCAGAACAAAGAATAAAGAAAGCTGAAGTAAATGCCAGGAGGAAAGAGACCCCCACAGGAAGCTGTATTATATGAAAGACTAGTTTAGAACCTAACCTGTACAAAAGATACTAAGTGCATCCAATTGCAGTTATGAAGAAATATGTAATACATTTTCAGTTGCTTACCTTTCTTGTAAGTGCCATTGGAAAAGCATTACAAGAACAGCTCCGAAGAGTTAAGGGAAGATCATTAGTAGCCAGTTGCCAAAATATGTTTCTATGTATTCTACCCCCAGTTAAAATAATCAAATTAAAATGTATAAAGATTATTTTACATCTAGTTTTGCAGCTGGAACCAGTTGATGGTTCACTGGAAAGTTTAATTGCTGTAATAAACTAGCAGTAAATATAGGGAAAATAATGCTCTCTTTTTTCACTGTTAAGATTGATATGTCCTTAAATAAAGAGGAAGAGTATTTCCATCTTAGTCTTATTGTAAACAGCTGTAGAAATTAAAATAAAATTGGTAACCACACACAATCAATTCTGTCTAAATCACTATGTTGGTAGAAGCCCTACTGTAGATGCAGTTATACCAGCAACATAAAATAAGTCCTTTTGCTAGCATAACTTATTTTGTTTGGAGAACTGATACAGACTATACCCTCAGAAGAGGACTTGTGGGTTTCCACTGCATCTCGACAAGGAAGGAATTGTATTGGAAAGCCCTTTCGAGCATAGACAAGGGATTTTTATTTATGTGAAAAATCATTATGTACAATTAGCTGAGTGAAGTTAATTAGTTTAATTACACAGGTGCACATTACTTATATGACTAAAATTTGTGGAATCAGCCCAAAATGAGTGAATCTGTGCAAAACCACAAAATTGTTAGTTTCATTGCTTGAAATATTGCAAATTCCCTATTAAATTCAAAGATGGATAATTATCAATAGGATGGTGGTCATTTTTTAACTTGGATTTGTGTCATTGTTGACTGTTTTATCGTGAAGGACTCCTATAATCCTGTTCTTTCTTAGGGAACTTTAGAGCCTAAATTTCCAGTTATGTTTCCTTGTCCCTGCTATATCTATAAACCCTAAAGACTTTAAGAAGTAATGGGTTATTTTTTCAAAGCACAAGAAATTAGTAATAGGAAAATTTTGACACAATGTTTAAAAAAATATCATGGGATTTGGTTTCCTGCCCAGAACTTTAACTGACTGTCTGGGAATTTTACATTCTATACTAGTATCCTGTGGAATTAGTGTACATACCCTGGGTGGTTCTTTACAAATATATTATAATGCTCTTTTGCAAGTGAAGCACAAAATATTTATAACCTACTATATGTTGAGTACAGATTGGTGAAAATTTATTTTTTTCTTGTGGAATACAACATTTCCTGATACTCCTCTTGCTTACAAATAATTGTATATGTTGCCAGTCTTGTGTGCAGTGCAACAGTGAACTACAATTTCTTTGTTTAGGTGGCCTTGTTTCAATGTTATACTTTTTTAGTACAGGTTTTTAGTTTGTAACCTGTTTCCCATAGATTAATAGTGTACTACCGCCTTTACTGATATTCTTTAACTATATATTTTTAAAACTTTCTGGGAACTTGCATGGATATCAGAAAGATTGCACAGGAACTTGCATCAGAATTGCAATGCTTTTTCTGCCATGGAAGCCGTTTGGTTGACTTTGTTCACCAACTCTTTAGAAAAACCTGCTATTTACATAAGATCATTGTGGCACTATAACCCTTAGTCAAGCTGTGAGGTGTGTTGAGAGTTACTTAGTTTGTCCTAGAGGATACTCCATGTGATCATTTGGTTATAGTCCTCTTATTGGCTAGATTTCCTGGAAGAATGACCACCCAGTTGTCTAGTTGTCTGTAGATGAATCCAAATTACAGTACAATACCACAAGTGATTAGGTCATTCTAGACCAGGGGTCGGCAACAGCGGCTCCGAGAGCCGCACGTGGCTCTTTGTCTGCCCCCTTGTGGCTCCCTGGCAATCCCCTCCAGGGAGCCAGGTGTGAAGTAGCTCTGGAGTTCTGGCCACGACTCCCAGGCCCCCTTGGCTCTGAGTCAAGCCTCTCCCTGCTCCTCTTCCCTTCTCCAGCCTGACCCACGCCTCTCATTCTCTAGCCCGATCCGCGCCTCTTCCCTTCTCCAGCCCGAGCCGGTCTCTTCCCTTCTCCAGCCCGACCTGTGCCTCTCTCCTTCTCTAGCCCGAGCCTGTCTCTTCCCTTCTCCAGCCCGACCCGCACCCTGACGCTATCTTCCCTGTAAGTTGCATGGGTATGTGGCCGCGCAGCTTAGAGGGACGCCCAGCAGCCCCCGCCATCCCCCGAGCTGGGGCTGTCCTGTGGCTTTCTTTCTTTCTTTCTTTCTTTCTTTCTTTCTTTCTTTCTTTCTTTCTT
>ML686088.1:261870-373439 GCA_007922175.1 Pelusios castaneus
CTTTCTTTCTTTCTTTCTTTCTTTCTTTCTTTCTTTCTTTCTTTCTTCAGCTGGGCTCCGGGGCCATCCTGTGGCTTTCTTTCTTCTTTTTCTTCTTACTTCTTCTTTTTTTTCTTTCTTCTTTCTTCTCTCTTTGCTTCCTTCCTTTTTTTCCTGCTTTCTCTTCCTTCCTTCTTCTCTCTTTGCTTCCTTTCTCTTTTCCTTCTTTCTCCTTTCCCTCTTCTTTCTTTCCTTCTCTTCCTTCTTTTCTTTCTCTCTTCCTTCCTTCTTTTCTTTCCTTCCTTCCTTTCCTTCTCTGCCTTCCTTCCTTTCTTTTTCTGCCTTCCTTTTTTCTTTCTTTGTCTTTTTTCCTTTTCTCTTCCTTCCTTTATTTTTTTTCTTTCCTTCCTTCCTTTCCTTCTCTGCCTTCCTTCCTTCCTCTCTCTTCCTTCTTCCTTTCCTTCCACCATTAAAATGTTTATATGTAAATTGTTTATTAACATAATTAAACATTGTTTTTTGTTGTTAAAAATCAATATGCATATCTGTTCTATTATTCAGTTTCTTAACCAGGAGGCTACCCATTGTGGCTCTCAAAACACTTGGTTATTGAAGGAATTTTTAAAAATGGTTCTTCTTATCTTTTGGGTTGCCGACCCCTGTTCTAGACAGTTCTTGTCCCACCAGAGCTGTCAATCTGGACTAGTGTATATTCCCAATTTTGCTGCTCTAGCAGAGATTTCTTATCTTTGGAGAAAGTTCTTTTATGAATGCTAGTTGAACACTCCAGTCTGTTATCTCGGTGAGCCTCAGGAAACAGCACTTCACAAAAGAGAATTTTAGGCTTGAATTTTAGGAAATCTACTACCGAATTTTAGGCTTGACTGGGAGAGAAATCTAAGAAATCTGCAACAGAAATCTAGGAAAAAGAGCCATGGTTTGAAGGAAGTTTTGGCAATGGAGGCTAGGGTTGGATTTTAGAAGTATTATAATGAGAAATGACAAGGTTTGGTGAGTTTGATTGTGAGACGATAAGAAACTTGTGCAATTACAAGTGTCTTACCTTCAGATTGATAAACAGGATTCAGGAGGCTGTATTCTTCATCACTATAAGATTTTCATTCTATGCCACTTCCCACCCCATCACTGCCCAAGCAGTGGGAATTTCCTCTTATTCTCAAATGTTGACACTCTGAGGCAATGGTTGCTAATGTATGAGTCTCCCCCCCATTATAGAGAAACACTAGTCACAGAGTGCCAACAAATGCTACTAATGCTGTACCTAGAACCCCACCAGTCAGTTCCTCATTGCCCGCAGTCACTGAAGGAACCTCTGCAGGAACTGTGGCTGAACTCTTAAGGGGCTATGGTCCTGTAGTCTGTTTTTGTTCGTGGGTAAAATTTTCAGAAGTGCCTAAGTCCCATTTCACAATGACTTAAGCTATTAATTGATTTGAATGTTTTTGAAGATGTTACCCATTGTTCCATAATCTGTTTTCAGAGTCATTCAGCCTCACAGCTACTTTGCAGCTCAGTAGTCATTGTAGCACTTTTCCATTCTCCAGGCTGGACTGGCATCTTTTGGCATTTCAGGGTCTATTTTTTCTTGCTTGGTGCTGAAACAGTTATTTAGGTTTCTTCAACATGTTGACACAGTTTGTTGGCACTTCTGTAGCATGTTTTCCTTCTGAACTTCAGCTCTTATGCTCTTTGGCATAGAGCCCTGCGCGGATACAAAAATGTGGATCCGCAACCGATCCATACCCGAGACATGTAAGCACGTATCCGATCCACAATCCGCATCTCCATGTTTTGTAGGTATCCGCAACTGCCCCGCCCCTGCCTTGCAGCAGCTCTGCTCTGCTGTGGTCATTAAACTGTGCTTCTGTTTTGTGTTCCTGTTTTGTGTGTGCTCTGTAATGTAACAACTTCAAAGCAGGGGCTTAGTAAATGTGCACACACTTTTTATTTTGAACAACATTATAGAGCAGGGGTCCTCAAACTTTTTAAATAGGGGGCCAGTTCACGGTCCCTCAGACTGTTGGGGGGCCGTATTATAATTAGAAAAAAAACGTGAATGCGTAGCTATCACGTCTGCTGCTGGCCTGTGTTTCTGGGTACTGGGTGGCAGGCAGTAATGCATCCACACACTTTTTGTTGGTGCTGTGGGCTCCGGCCAGGCCCAGAGTGTGGGACTGACCGATGTTAGCCTGCTGGCCTGCTGTTGTGTACGCAACTAGTAGCCAACGTTCCCTCTAGGTTTGGTGGCTTGTGTGCAAAATTTTCAAGCCGTGTGAAAAACTTTTTCAGAATAAATTTTTGGGGAAAACTCACAAGACAGAAATTATAGGCATTAATTGAAGATAAAGTGATTGTAAATAGAATTAATTAATTGTGTTTAATTAATTTAATTGGAATGAATTTGGAATTGAAATCTAATTTTAAGAAAGGTTTTTATTTAAAATTAATTTTTAAAAAGAAGGGAGAGAAAGAAAAAAGAAGGAAGGAGGAGAAAAAGAAAAAAAGAAAGAAAGGAAGGAAGCAAAGACAGAAAGAGCAGGAAGGAAGGAAGACAAAGAAGAGAAAAAGAAAAAAGGAAAGGAAGAAAGAAGAGAAAGGAAGGCAGGGAAGAGAAAGGAAGGCAGGGAAGAGAAAGAAAAGAAGAGAAAGGAAGGCAGGGAAGAGGAAGACAAAGAAGAGAAAAAGAAAAAAGGAAAGGAAGAAAGAAGAGAAAGGAAGGCAGAGAAGAGGAAGGAAGGCAGGGGAGAGGAAGACAAAGAAGAGGGAAAAAAAAGTAAAGGAAGGAAAGGAAGAGAAAAAAGAGAAAGGAAGCAGCCCCGGGGGTCTGGAGGGGGCGGTGGAGGCTGCCGGCCTGCGCGGGGGTCCCTCCTTGTCCCCACCCCCACCCCTCTAACCCGGGCCGTCTCCTTGTCCCCACCTCCACCCCTCTAACCCAGCCACTCTCCTTGTCCCCACCCCCACCCCTCTAACCCGGGCTGTCTCCTTGTCCCCACCCCCACCCCTCTCCAGGCCTCCCTCCAGCGCCCCCTTACCTGGCCGGAGGCTGGGAACTACAGGGACGGCCGGCAGAGCTGCTTGTCGGCCAGGCCGCTCCCGCCCTGAGCACGCTGTATCTGCGCATGCTCAGGGCGGGAGATTTGAATCTCCCCAGCCCGGCTGCAGCCTGCCCAGCTGGGAGGGAGCACCGGCGGGGACCGAACGCGGCCCCGGCAGGGCAGACAGACCCCGGCAATGGAGTCCGATCCTGGCCCCGTGCCGGGAGGCCGACGCTGTCGGCAGAGCGGGGCGGGGTCGGCTCTGGGCCGGGAAGTCGAGGCGGCCGGTGGGTGGGAGACCGGCAGCCTGCCCTGGCCGCGGCCACCCCGCTGCCCCAGACGCATGGGGCAGGCCGCAGCAGGGGCGGGGGCCGGATAAATAACCTTGGCGGGCCATATCCGGCCCGCGGGCCGTAGTTTGAGGACCCCTGTTATAGAGAGTCCTAAGGATCCTGGTGCAACCTCTGTGTTTTCTTCTGGGGCAGCTGCCTGTCAGTTCCTGGATTGTTAGAGAGCTGCAGCTGCCTCACACAGAGCCTGAGGAAGGGGGAGGGAGGGCGGCACTAGCCAGCAGCTCCCAATACTGTTTGTTCAGAGCTCTGCTGGCCCTGATCATCCAGTTATTCCACTTATTAGAGCGAAGATCAGGTCACTCAACTGTTCAGCATGGGCAAGATAATTCATTCAGCTGAGTGATCAAATTGGGAGGCTGGCAGCCAGAGAAGGGGGGAAGTAGCAGCCCATCATCAGCTGATGTGCATGGGCTCTGGCGAGCTAGGTTCAGGGAGCCCAAGGAACAGCTGAGAGGGGAGAGAGTTGCCAACAGCTCTCAGTGTTTTTCAGAGCCAGAGCAGAGCCTTCTCTGGCTCCGATCTGAGCAACTGTTATTCTGCCTGGGCTGGGCTGGGAAGTCTGGGCTGCTGCAGTTTCTCAGCTGATCAGTGGAGGTGGGGACTGGCCACTGAAACTGAACACCAGCTCTGACGGGCTGGGCTCTGGCTTTCACAGTTTGGAGTCAGAGACTGAAGGACAGCTGGGGGCAGGACCCAGGACCCGGATGAGCCAGTAAAAGCCTGATGTTGTTCACAGCCCCGGCTAGTCCAGATCCTAGCAACTCTTATTCTGCCGGGGCTGGCCATGTGAAACGGGGGCTGCTGAGATCACTCAACTGTTTGGTGCTGGGGGCAGTGGCCAGCAGCGGGGAATGTGGGAGGGGGACAACTGTTACTCCACCTGGACTTGTCCCTGGATTCAGTGAGGGCTGCAGCTGTAACCAATCAGATGTTCTGGGCGGAGCAATGGTGCTCTCTGCACATACAGCCGTGACCAGATAAAAATAGTATCCATACCCGAGCCGCAATCCACAGCAACGGGTCTGCGGATATCCGCATTTGCACCCGCAGATGCAGATATCCGCGGATTTGCAGGGCTCTACTTTGGCATGCTCTCTCAATGCACTGGTGCTTTTAGTAGTGCAAAAAGTGTTTTGTCTGCTGCCTCTTTGACCTATTGTGTCTCAATGCTAGGGCATATTTGCCAAGTACTTCGGTGTCTGCTCTCAGCACTGAGAAGTATGGCTTTTCTTTGCATTTGTGGCCCTTTTCTTCTAAAGTTAAGTAACTGGCAACAGAATCTGCACATTAATGATGCTTACATACACTCCAGCCACTAGAAGTATTTGATAGTGCATTTGATACAGTTCCACATAGGGAATTATTAGTTAACTTACAAAAGATGGGGATTAACATGAGTATAGTAAGGTAGACAAGGAATTGGTTAAAGGGGAGGCTACAGCGGGTCATGCTGAAGGGTGAACTGTCAAGCTAGAGGGAGGTTACTAGTGGAGTCCCTCAGGGATCAGTCTTAGGACCGATCTTATTTAACCTTTTAGTTCCTGACCTTGGCACAAAAAGTGGGAATGTTCTAATTAAGTTTGCAGATGACACCAACTTGTGAGGTGTTGCCAATACAGAGAAGGATCGGGATATCATATAGAAAGATCTGGATGACCTTGTAAACTGGAATATTAGGAATAGGATGAAATTTAATAATGGAAAATGCAAGGTGATGCATTTAGGGACAAATAAAAAAATTTCCTATAAGTTGGGGATGCATCAGTTAGAAGGGACGGAGAAGGAGAAGCATCTGGGAGTATTGGTTGGTCATAGGATGACTATGAACCGCCATTGCGATGTGGCCATGAAAAAAGCTAATGCAGTCTGTGGCAAACTGTCAGCTCCACTTAGTGGGTCCTGCACTTCTGTCTCCTTCTAGGGGTTACGATGCCCCGCAGTTACCTCGTCTCACCAATGATCATAGTTTCTCCAGGGTGGAGGTTGGGGGGGGCTCAGTGAGACTAGGAGGGGGTAGGGACCCAGGCCCGCCCACTCCTCCAGGTCCCAGCCCAGGGGCCTTACAAATAGCAGCTGTTTGCTGCAGTTGCTGTGTCCTCCCCCCTCTGTCTTTTCAGCTTCTGGTACCCGTCTTCTAGTACCTGGGAAGTATCTCAGTCCTGCTTTGCAAGTCTCCCCTTCCAGGGGTCTGGTACCTTCCTCCAGGGCTCCTCTCTCAAACCGCACTACTCCTCAGCATGACACAGCACACCCCTTACTCCCCTCCAGCTTGTGCCCTGTCTGTTTGGAGCAGGGAGGCTTTAATCAGGCACCTGGCTAGGTCTTTAATTGATCTCAGGTGCCCCTAATTGCCCTGTAGTAACCCTGGTTAGTCACTAGTAAACAAGACTCCCAGCAATTCTGAGGCTTACATATCTTCCTTCTTTTATTCTAAAACTGCCTGCTACCCTCTATCTCGGCCAGCCCTATTGCACATTTTGTGGGATTTGCAGAGAAGGCCAGCTCTCCAGAGAGTATCTAGTACGGCTTCTACTTTTTCCAGATGTATTTCCCAGTTGGGACTATGAATGACTATGTCATCTAGATATGCAGCTGCATACTTAGCATGGGGTTTTAGTAATTTATCCATCAACCGTTGGAACGTTGCAGGTGCCCCATGTAATCCAAAGGGAAGAACTGTATATTGGAACAGGCTATCAGGAGTGGAGAAGGCAGTCTTCTCTTTGGAGCCTTCAGCCAGGGGGATCTGCCAATAGCCCTTAGTCAAGTCCAGTATTGTCAGTATTGAGGCTTGCCCAGCTGGTTCACTAGCTCGTCAATGCATGGGATTGGATAGGCATCGAAGTTGGATACTTCATTGAACTTTCTAAAATCATTACAAAATCTCCAGATGCCATCAGGTTTAGGGATTAGGACAATGGGGCTGGACCCCTGGCTGTGGGACTCCTCAATTACTCAGAGGTCCAGCATCCTTTTTACTTCTAATTTCTTCCCTTTTTGCCTCGGGTATTCGGTATGGTTTCAACGTCACTCATACTCCAGGAGTCAGTGACGATGTGATGCTGGACTGCAAACGTACGGACCATGTGGATGACTTCTGACTGTTGGGCTGGGGTCAGTTCAGGGGATATTATCACCTCTCTCTGCAGATCATCCACCTGTGGGGTGGTGCCTTGAGTAATCAGGTATGCTTCTTGGTCCCTCCAGGGTTTCAACAAGTTGACATAGTATATTTGTTTTGGCTTCCAGCGATCCGGTTGTTTCACCTTATAATTTACCCCTCCAATGGCTTCCATTACTTCATAGGGACCTTGCCAACTGGCTAGAAGTTTATTCTCCGCTATTGGCACCAATACAATCATCTGGTCTCCAGGCTGAAATTTCCTCATCTTTGCTCGTTGATTGCAATAGGTCCATTGGGCCTCCTGTGCTTTCTCAAGGTGCGGCTGCACTACTGGGGTCACCTGGGCTATCCGTTCCCGCATCTGGGCCATGTGTTCAATGACGTTCTTCCCAGGGTTGGTTCTGTTCTTCCCAGTCCTCTTTGGCTATATCTAATATACCTCGAGGGTAGTGGTCATATAATAATTCAAAGGGCTGAGGGGGGGGGAGGGGGGGAGGGAGGGAAGAACCCAGTGGATGCTTGGGGAACTTCTTGTATTGCAAACATTAGATATGGTAGGAGGGCATCCCAGTCCTTTCCATCTTGGGCCACCACCTTCTGGATCATACTCTTCAAGGTGTGATTAAACCATTCAACCAGGCCATTAGTTTGCAGGTGATATACTGAGGTCTGTAGAGCCTGGATGTGAAGCAATGTACATAGATCTTTCATTAAAACTTGGAGCAGTTCCTTTGCAATTGCTTTCGATGTTGAGTTTTGTAAAGGAATGGGTGGCATAATCTACAATGACAAGCATGCTTTGGTGGCCCCGTGCTGATCATTCCAAGGGTTCCACCGGATCCATTGCTATCCTTTCAAAAGGAACTTCAATAATAGGTGGGGCACTAAGGGCGCCCACAAGTGTGGCCAGGGACTGTGCAGCTGGCATTCTGGACAGGAGGCACAATAACATTAGACCTCCACCCGTATTCCCAGCCAATAAAACCTCCTTAGTATTCAGTCCAGGGTCTTCTCTGCCCCCAGATGTCCTCCAAATAAGTGACAATGGGCCAGCTCGAGCACTGCCTTTTTGTGTTTCCTTGGCACCAGGAGTTGCTCAGTTTTCACCCCCCATATTTATGCTACCCGGTATAGCAGGTTGCATTGAAGTATGTAGTATGGGCCAGGGCCCTTGGTCTTCTCCTCAACAGGTACCCCATTTACCTCCACTACCTCCTCTCTCACATTTCCATATAATGGATCATTGGCTTGATCCTGCCCAAAATTCTCCCATAGGGGACCTAGCTGCACTCCTTCCAGAGGTCCAACCCCCACTTCCACCCTTAGGTCAGCCCTATTAATGGTGGAAACAGCTTCCTGGTCTCCAGACCGGGTTCGCCTGCCAACCAGGGCAACTTTCTGATTCTTCAGCAGTATCCGAGTCCCTAATCTTTTATTCGCCCTCCTTTCCCGTCTAGACTTCTGGAGTTTTCGGGTGGGTGAAAACAGCAGTTAATCAAATTCAGCAAAAACAGGCATATGGTTGGCTGCTTGCGCTTTGGTCTCAGCCAGGGGCTGGCTATTCATCTCGGGCTCTACTGGAGGAAGTAGGCTTTCGAAGCCTGGGAAGTCCTGGCTCACTAAGAGCGGGTAGGGAAGTCCAGGGACCACTCCTGCTGTTATGCAGATGACATTCCCCTGGTGTTCTATCGGTACTGAGACTGAGAGGTAAAATTTTAGTCCCATGTATGCACGTCACCCCTGTACGTTTGGCCCAAGTCAAGTGATCCTGCCCCACCAATTTACCTGAGACTAAAGTGACAGCACTTCCAGAATCTACCCATGCCATGATTTCTACACCATTCCCCTTTACAGGCCTTGTATACCCATTTGGAATTGTTACCACCCCCATCAGGTCAACCAGATTGCAGTGAGCCCCCAGGTTGCACTGTATGGGCTCTTCCCTGTTGGGGGACTGGGCTGTTGTGCCCCAATTCCCCACATTTGTAACACCGGCATTTTAGGCTGGCGGTGGTTTGTTGCCTTGCTCTATTTTGTCGCCCCCTCCCCAACCCTCACCCCCTAAATTCCCAGGTCCCTTCATGTCCTCAGGCTGTTCTTCAGCATTCCTGCTCTCAATCCCAGCTCTTAGGTCTCGTAGAAGCCCGGAGGTTTAGGTTGGATCCCGGCTTCTGCGCTGGCCAGGTTTTCTCCTGGGGTGTCTGGGACAATTGGCGGGCTGCCAGTTGCCTCTCTACAATGGCAACCAGCTCGTCGTAGGTAGAGGGTCATTCCAACCAACCCAGGCTCAGAGATCTGGGGGCAATCCTCTCGTAAATCTGTCCATCACCAGGAGCTCAAGCATCTTCTCAGTGCCAAGAGCCGCGGGGTACATCCACTTCCGGGTCACATGAATCAGGTCGAACAGCTGTGACCGTGAGGCTTTGTCCTCACTGTAGCACCACTCATGGAATCTCTGGGCCCACACTGCTACCGTTACTCCCAACCTAACGAGGATCCCGGCCTTCAGCTGGGGGTAATCCATAGCGGCTTCTGCAGGCATATCATAATACTCCTTCTGCGCCTCTCCCCTCAGGAAAGGAGCAAGGATACTGGCCCACTGATCTCGTGTCTGATTACCGCAGGGCGGTTCTTTCAAAAGCCAGGAGATACACCTCCGTGTCATCTTCCCAGGTCATCTTCTGTAGGAAGTGACTGGCTCACATGGCCCGCTCCCTGTCCTGGGTGTGGCCTCACTCTGTCAGGACTTTCAACTGCCCAAAATCCTTCCACAGTACATCCCGGTCCTGGTCAGCCTGGTTCATCAGCAAGCTGTTGGTCTTTTGCTGCATGCACACAGCCTCTTGCTGGGTGGCTGTGGCTTGTATTAAGGCCTTGACCAGGTCATCCATCTTAGGACTGGAGTTTGGGCTTGGTGTGCCCTAATCTAAGTCCAGTGCGCAGGGATCCCTCCCCTCACACCATGTATGGCATACTGTTAGCTCACTCAGCAGGTCCTGAGCTTCTGTCTCCTTCTAGATGTTAGGACGCCCTGCAGTTACCTCATCTTCCTGGTGATGGTAGTGCCTCTGGGAAGGAGGGGCCCAGTGAGGCCAGGAGGGGGGTAGGGACCCAGGCGAACCCACTCCTCTGGGTCCGAGCCCAGGGGCCCTGCAAACAGCAACTGTTTGCTGCACTTGCTGTGTCCACAGCAGCCCTAATTCTCCCCTGGGCTAGTTCCCCCTCCCATCTTTTCAGCTTCTGGTACCCCTTTTTTCCAGTACCTGGGAAGTATCTCAGTCCTGCTTTGCAAGTCTCTCCTTCCAGAGGTCTGGTACCTTCCTCCAGGCTTCTCTCTCAAACCGCACTACTCCTCAGCATGACACAGCACTCCTCTCCAGCTTGTGCTCTGTCTGTTTGGAGCAGGGAGGCTTTAATCAGGCACCTGGCTAGGTCTTTAATTGATCTCAGGTGCCCCTAATTGCCCTGTAGTAACCCTGGTAAGTCACTAGGGAACAAGGCGCTCAGCATTTTGAGGCTTATATACTTTCCTTCTTTTACTCTAAAACTGCTTGCTGCCCTTGATATCTCACAGGTCCTAGGATGCATCAGAAGAGGTATATCGAGTAGAGATAGGGAGGTGTTAGTGCCGTTATACAAGGTGCTGGTGAGACCGCATCTGGAATATTGCATGCAGTTCTGGTCCCCCATGTTTAAAAAAGATGAATTTAAACTGGAATGGGTGCAGAGAAGGGCAACAAGGATGATTCGCGGAATGGAAAACCTGGCTTATGAGAGGAGACTTAAGGAGCTTGGGTCGTTTAGCCTAACCAAAAGAAGACTGAAGGGAGATACGATTTCTCTCCATAAATACATCAGAGGGATAAATTCCAGGAAGAGAGAGCAATTATTTGAGTACAGCGCCAGCTGTGGACACAAGAACAAATGGTTACAAACTGTCCATCAGGAAATGTAGGCTTGAAATTAGACACGGGTTTCTAGTGAGAAAGTTTTTCCTAATATCCAACCTTGACCTCCTCAGCTGCAACTTGAAACCATTGCTCCTTCCTCTGTCCTCTGTCACCACTGAGAATAGCCTAGCTCCCTTCTCTTTGGAGCACCCCTTTAAGTAGTTGAATGTTGCTATAAATTTCTCACTCAGTCTTCTCTTCTGCAGACTAAATAAGCCTAGTTCCTTTAGTCTCTCCTCATAAGTCATGTGCCCCAGCCCCTTAATCATTTTTGTTGCCCTTTCATAGAATCATAGAACAATAGGGTTGGAAGGGACCTCACAAGGTCATCTAGTCCAACCCCCTGCTAAAAAGCAGGACCATTCCCACTAAATCACCCCAGGCAGGGTTTTGTCTAACCGGGCCTTAAAAACCTCCAAAGATGGAGATTCTACCACCTCCCTAGATAGCCCATTCCAATGCTTCACCACCCTCCTAGTGAGAAAGTTTTTCCTATATCCAACCTTGACCTCCCCAGCTGTAATTTGAAACCATTGCTCCTTGTTCTGTCCTCCGCTACCATCGAGAACAGCCTAGCTCCCTCCTTCTTTGTACCTTCTTTCTAATTTGTCCACATCCTTTCTGTAGTGGGATGCTGGGAAGATTTGTAAGAGATGGCAGTGATTACAAAGACCATCTTACAGTTGTTGGCTCTCATGGTTGTAAGTGAATTTGGAGATCCTGTAGCATGTCTCCCCATGAAACAACCTGAGAGGATCCTGAAAAATCTGATGAAGCAAGCATAGAGGGACTCTAATATTATGCCCATTATTGATGGATGATGTCCAGCTTCTTTAGTTTAGTGGTAGTCCAGATACCAATGTCTAATTCAGGTTGTATTACCAGGAATTCAGCCTCTGATTGGGATACCATCTGAGCAAGTTCACACCCAGGGCTTTTGGTTTCTACAGAAACAAATGCACATAGAAGCTATGAACACAACTGCTGTCTAGTATGTTTCAAAGGTTTTACATCCCCAAAAGATTGTCCTCAAAAGGACCTGACAAGAATAAAGTGACACTATGGAGGCCTCCTACATTACTTCCTAATAGGGTGATGGATTTCTGTATTATACTGGATGTTCTACCAGTATTTTTTCATATATCTTCTTGCCCATCCTTGTGATGTCCTTCTCTACAAACTCTGTTATTATTGTTCTGTGTATGTTATAGTAAAACATAGAATCCCCAGTCAGGATCAAGGCCCAATTTTGGTAGGCATTGGGCAATGACAGAGGTGGACGAAGTCCATGCCCTAAAGAGCTTATAGTCTCTGTGAGGATTTAATGTTAAAAGGTCCTGGTTAAAAGATTTGACATCCATACCTTGGGTGGCACTGTCATGAAGAAAGTCGTGTTTAAATTATTGCATCGCTTATTATTCAGGCCTGATTGTTACTGCATGGAAAGTCACATTACTGCTTAGAGAGAGAGACTTTGAGGGGTCTTTCAAGACAAATGAACACCTCCTGTATATATTTACAAAAGAACCATAGCTTGTATTCAAATGCAAGGGACGCTGTCTGCCCTTGAAACCTTTTTTCCTGACTTTAAAGGGCCCAAATTTTCCTGCCCACTAGAGTTTTTCTTTCAAGAAGTCCTTTTCTTAGTTGACCGAATTCTGAAAGATTTGTTTTTAGGAAGACACATCTTTGAGGATTTGGTGACTTATGTCATCTGAAGTTTGACAGTATCTTATCTGTCCTCATATGAAAGAAAAACATCTTCTTTGTTAGGCATTGACCTATACCAATGCTGCTTGGTTTCATACAGGGCCATCCTTCAGATTATTTACTTTCCAGAATGTTGAATTCTCTAATGATGGTGTAAGCATGTTGTGTCTTTCCTTCTCATATCACTCAGCAGTTTTTCTTCAATGAAGTGCAGAAATCAGGATATGTTTATACAGAGTAATTTGAAATCATCAAATTGGAAAACAAAATGAGTATTCCAAATCAGTGTCTCTGTTGATCAGTTTGGATATTTTATGTGGGCAAGGAGGGAGATATCATCTGACGGTTGTCTCTCAGTGGTTAATGTTTTCCATGGCAGCTTGGCTGTCTAAGAAAAAACTGCTGAAATGTACCTTTCAAAAATATCTTGCTGCTATATTAAAAAAAAAAAGTTGAGACTTGAAGCTAAGTCATACCAAAGTTGCTGTTGGATGTCTGGAAAAAGTCTTATAGTTCTGGGATGTTTTCCAAAATATTTTCAGTGAGCATTGCCACAGGCGTGAACTTCTTAATGTATTTTGCAGTAACCTCCACCACAGTGAAATTGATGGCTGTCTGAACGCTTTAAATGATTACAAGCTACTAGGCCAACATATATGCCATGAATCAATTTTTTTTAAATTATTGTGTCGCATCTTCAGAATTCTCACATGGCCAGTTGTGTTAACTCAGGAAAATCCTGCTCAAAAAATACTATGTAAAATTATGTAATTGTGTATAATTTATTTGTTTTTTTAAAAAATGATTTTTTTCCCACACACCAAAATATCTGGAAGCATGACCTCTCTCCAAATACATCAGTGGCTACATAGGGAAAGTACACGTTGGCTCCTTAAACTTGAGCTTTTTTGTGGTTTCCTTTCATAGAAACTGAAATACATTCATGGACCGAAAGAATTTTTGAGGAATAGCTTTCCAAACAAGAGGTGGGAAGTGAAAGTAAAGTTTGTATCTACTACATTTTTTCACAGAATTGTGAAAATCTTAGTTAAAAAAAAAAAAGATTTATCATTTTAAATGGTGAAATATCAGGAATGTGAAAATACAATTAAAATTAGCATTTCTTTAACATGCTAACATAATGCTCCTAACATGTATGAGAGCTAGCACGGGTGAGTCAGTCTTTCCCAAACCATTACTTTCTCCAGGCTGAAGTCGTGTGAAAAGAGGACCTAATAGTGATGTTTCCCCCTAGGAGATTTGTAGACCCGGTTCCATTTACAAATGTTCTAATGGAAAGCCCTGTGTGGTTGAAAGGTCCGAGCTCACAAGACTTTGATGTGTCTCTTCTCCACCAGAATGGAGATGGAAGGAAATTTCACTCTGGCGGAGACCTTGGGGCAGGGAGGAGGTTGACTTCTTCTGCAGCATGGAACATGGAACAACTGTTGGCATCCTCTCAGCATATCTCACCTTATCAATTCTCTGCAATTGCTGGGGCCTCAGGTCTGGTTGTTACCCCGGGGTCTCTTGTTCTTTTGCCTGTGCCACACAACAATGTAGTTTTCTATGGACTGAAATGCTTTAGTTTAACTCAATTTATTGGTCTCAGTACAGTGAAAACTGGATGAAATTTGGTGGCCTGTGACATACAGGAGGTCAGACTAAATGATCTAGTGATCCCTTCTTGCCTTAAACTCTATGAAACTGGCAAGCATATACTCGCTGCACTAAATCATCCTGTCCTTACCTCATCATCCCCCAGAAGTCAACATAGGTCTTTGATAATCTGCAGTAGGTAAAATGTGAAATAAAGACTATTAAATGATCAGAAACAGGCTCTGTCAGAAAGAAAAAAGGGTTTTGCTTCTCCACCAACAGAGTAGCCACTGAGGTCCATCCAACAGAGGTTTCCCAACTAGTCACTGGTTCATCAAGCCAGAGTTTTTCTGTCAATTCTAGATGCCAGCCAGGCCTGACGACTGGAGGAGGGAAGGGCAATTGCCCAGGGGGCTGGCAATTTCAAAGGACCCAGATAGGTGGGAGGATAGATTTGTATTCTCCTCTCCTCCACATACCCCCTCCCCCAAGGCTTGCGCTCTCTGCCCACCCTGTCTACCCTCCCTTCTTAGGCCACTGACATATCCACCACCCGTAGTCAAAGATCAGTCAATTATCAGACTAGGTCGTCCCATCATACCATCCCCTCCATAAATTTATTACTTGGAGATGAGGCCTTCCTACTACTGCTACCAGCCGCGGCTGCTGACCATCCCCACAGCCGCAACAGCAAAGTTCATGCTTCTGCTAGGTGCTGCGGTCGATAGGCCTCATCATGCCGCCTTTCCCCCTCTCCCCCACACCCACCACAGCTCTACTTGTTACCTAGCAACTGGAGCATCTCCGGGCAGCTTCTGGTTACATGACCAGAAGATGCCATTGGCTGGGCCCACCCTGCAGATTCAGGGGCCTGGCCAGAAAATGGGGTCTGGCTACACTCCTGAGTCCAAGGGACCCATGAAATTGTGTAGCAGATAACTGCCTCCACCACTGCCCAGGAACCTGCATTGCATGTAATAAACACGAAAAAAATTTCAGACCTCAGCCATTTCTTTCTGGGCTGGCCATTGACTGTTCTGCCCTGGTACCTGGAATTGCTGTTGGTAGGTCTGATGCCAGCGCAACTTAGTTGTGAGAAATTGCTTGACTGCTTTCCAGACAAGATTTCCTGACTCCAAAATGATCTTTCACAATCCAAGGTAATAGGAACCAACAACGGTTTTCCTCTTCACCGGTCTTTTTCTGGTCCTTTGACACAACAGGTAGTCCTTGAAGCATGCAACAATGAACAATCATCTGCAAATGCCTGAGTCCACTGATTAAAATACCCAACTCTTCTTGAGAGAGACAATTTTCAGTCTGCCCTAAAGCACAGTATGACTCGGGTGTATGCTTCAGAGGCTGTTGCAGAGTGCTGTGTCCTCTTTGACATGCTGTATGTGTAAAATTGCTAGGATCTGACGGTGTGGCAGTATGCCCTCAATTTTCCAGAGTACACAGATAACCCCTGACACTTTCATATCAGTTACTCAGAACACCATCTTCCAGCTACCCTATCATCTAAGCGAGTGCATGGGTGAAAAGTGACTCATTTAAACTAATCTCAGATGAGACAGAAGTGAGATTGGTGGGCAGAGAGAAATACTTTGCAAATAAGATAAAAATGTTAACATCTGCCTCAGTCAGGGGGATCTGACCCATGTTCAACAAATCAAGCTACAGCTTTGGGATCATCCTTCAGTTTTCACCACTGCTGACCTGATAAGTACCTACAACTGCTGGAAGTGTTTTCATCCATCTAGTCCTGGACAGGAGACTCAACCCCATCATGCTGTATTACATCTTGTCCACAGGGCTCAATACTATTGTGACCAACAAACTGGACTGTCCCAGTGCTCTGTACCTGGGAATAACATTGGCAACATAGGATCATGTGAGCATATTATTCCCAATGTTGAGAACTCTAGACTGGTTACCCATTGAGCATTGGTTCAAATTCAGGAACCTAGTCTTCAAAGGCTTCAATATTAAAACCCTAGTTAAATCAAGGATTTCTTCTTCTAGCACCAGATGCATTCCTTGAGAGTAGTGAAATTCATCAAACAACTAAATCTCACTTGAGCAGGAGATAGAATAATCTCAACAGCTGTCCCTTGGCTTTGGAAGTTCCTCCATAAGAAATCAGAATAATGATGAATCTTCATGGCTTCAAGAGAGCATGCAAGTGTATTCATCTTCTTGATGGTGTCTTCCCAGAAGAATAAACATAAAACTTGTATGCCCGATCTGGGGAAAAGGAAAGAACCAAAGGTAGTTTCCCTTTGATTAGACTATTTAATGACTTTAATGGTGCACGGGTACTACAGTGATGGATGCTATATAAATTCCTAGATAGAAT
Organism: Pelusios castaneus; assembly: GCA_007922175.1. Lineage (NCBI taxonomy): Eukaryota > Metazoa > Chordata > Testudines > Pelomedusidae > Pelusios > Pelusios castaneus. The sequence continues at coordinate 278,001 of ML686088.1, forward strand.
TATATAAGAGACTGAAGGTCTCAGGTTAAACACAGAACAGGTTATCATAGGCAGCGGTAACACAGGTTCCTCCAACATGATGCCTCAAACTTTAGCATGAGAAGCCACCCTGAACTGATGAAAGGAAGGGAAAATGGGAATAAAATCAAAGCAAAAGTCAAGATTAAAGGAACTTTGTACAAAAAATAAAGCTAAAGATGATAATTTTTCAAATACTTATGGGGCAAAAGGGTAGTAAATGAGAAAATAGGTCTGACTAAAAGAGATGGCAGTGATCATCTATTGAAAAGATCCGGGTGTATGTTGCTAAAACATGAAGTCTTTTGCCACTGTGTTCATGAAGAAGTTTGAAAGCAAGAAAGGTATGAGGAACAAATATGAGAAGAGTCCCTGGGAAGAAGAAAAAATTCCATTGGAAATGAAGATCAAACTGTAAAATAAATAAAAGATTAGATGAAAGACTGATTTAATGTCGGGACCAGCTATAATGACATCCCTTGAATTCTGAAGAAGTACCAGAGAGAGGAAATGTTTAAAAAACACTTGCAAAACCAGAAGCAGCTGCAGTTTGGGGGGAAATAAATTTGTAAGAAAAATCCAGGGAAGATCTAGAAAACAAAAAGTTACAATCTTTAATCTACAGCTATAATCCATAGCTGTAAAATATAATTTATGGTTTGGGAAGATACTGAAAATACCAGAGCACCAATTCCCCAAAGTGGATCATAACGAACTAATGTGATTTAGTTTTAAAACTTCCTCAGATAGCTAAAATTTTGGTTTGAGTATGTCTTCTATGCTTGGTTCAAAGAACCAATGGTCTCAAATGTGGAAAGAATTGAAGTATTTGTGCCCTGTGAATATAAGAGATTTGGTGTTGAGTGTTAACATTTCTATATAGATTATTTTCAGTTTCCCCTCCCCCCCCCCCTTTTTTGGAAGTCTTTTCTTTTCTTTTTTTAAGATTCACTTCTTGTATTTCACAATTGTTCTTCAGTGCCATTGACACAAAGATGTACAAAATAAATAATGTGCATTTCTTCTCTAATTTATCATACCTGGTTGTTGTTGTAGAGGATAAGAAGTAATATTGCTCCCCAGCCAGACTACATCTGCTGTGATGCATTACAGCTATGAGACTCTTGTGAGTGCTCAGCAAGAAGGGAGACCAAGTTGCATTATGGGAGATGTACTCCAGCCAAGGAGCAGTGCCTACTGAGGAGAATGGGACCTGTGTCATTTAAACTACAGCTCCCATGAGGCACTGAGGCAAAAAGTTGATCTGAAACTTTTGGCTGAACACTCAAAATTTTCTAAGATAAATTTCAACAGATTTTTTTTCATTTTCATCAAAAAAGTTCTCATAAAAATGGAACATTTTCCACCAGTTCCACTAAAACTGATACTAGAAAGTATCCAGTGGATTTCCTCTATGCCAAACATTTGGAAAGAAATACGAGTGTGTCATGAGAACTTACTTCTAAAAGTTTCATCCATCTGTCTGTGTTTGGTAGCGTACCAGTGTGGATGGTGACAGGGTGCTCCACTAATTGCAATAGGCAGTTTTTATAATTAAACTTTAGATTCAAGTGACACAGACGTCTCCTTGCAATATAATCTATCAAAGGCATGCTTCTGTCTTGGGTAAGAGGATATGCTCATCTATCAGTTTTGCATTGTCAAAGAAATGTTAGAAAGAAGTTTGGCATCCTTGCTTTTACATTTTCAACAGTCGACTCCATCTGTATAGCTCGAGGTGGGGAAGAGGCAGGAGAGGTGCATTGGTGGAAGAAATATGATCCTGGCATCTGCAACCTATTAAGTTTGTTAGTGCTGCCACATTTTTTTCATAAAAATGTTAAACTTTTCATGTCTGAGTCGTTTTCCTTTTAATGCTGGCCCTTAGTTCATTTTATAGCTAGCTCAGTTATATTTTCTCCAGCTGTACCTAGAAACAACATCAGATTTGGAGCTCACATTGCTGAGTGCCCTTCACCAACTTGCTTGCTTTGTTTTTCTACAGTAAAAAAAAGGTGGGGTTGGAGTGTCATGAAAGTAAGAAGCCTTATGTAGAAAACTTAATCTGTCTGTGCAGCTTAAGCTGTAAAGGTAAGGCAGTAAAGCAAAGACCACTGTGGAGATGCTATACTGCTTTTAGTTTAGGAAGGTAGGACTAAAATTAGACTATAAACATGATGGTCAAGCTGTCTGTAAACTCATTGGGATATATTTAAAGTTAGATTGCAATCTAGATGTTCAATGTTGATTTAAATGCAACTGGTGAAATTACACCAGTGTGCATTTTTATTGTATTTTTGTTACTGTGTGGGCTGTTCCACACAGGCAGTGTGTCTAGCTTCGTGACATAAACAGGTGTAGAAAAAGCTCTCCTTCCTGGGGTGTAAGCAGGGCCACAGAGCAGGTGTTTCTTACATTAGCAACTCATTTCCTCTTCCTTCTTTAAAGTCCTCTGGTTCATAAACTCCAAGTACATCTTCTCCCTGCACCCCTGAACTGCTTTGCTGGCCTGACAGAGAAGATAACAGGGAAGGGGAAGGGAGGAAAGGTTAGCCTGGGTGCACTATTCTACTACCCCTGCACCCTCATTGGTAGTGTACCTTGTCACAGCCTTGCGTTATATCTGCTTCTACATAAATGTTAACTACCAGGATGAGGCCTTGAAACCCTGCTGCCAGGCAGATAAATATTATCACACCCATTTTACAGATGTAGAAATAGGTACAGACAAGCCAAGTGAGTTGTGCAAGTAACACAGGAAGTCTGGCAGAGACAGAGATAAAATCCGGACCTTCCAGCTTCTATTCCTATGCCTTAATTCAAAGGCAGTCTAATAAAAGCTCTGTTCAGTGGAGAAGTTATGTGGATTTTTTAAAGTTTCCATAAGGCAGAATTCTTGCTCATGGGTATTTGTGCGTCTAGTGTAAGTCATGCAGGACCTTCTCGAGCTCTAAAAGATGCAGCTTTCAAAAGTGGTCAGCACTGGCCTAACTCACATTGACTTAAGTGGAAACCACGTTAGATCAGTGCGAGTGCTTTAGTACAAAGAATATATTTTTGATATGGCACGCTGTACTCCAGTATTGTTAATTATGTTCCAAAAGACATAAAGCAGTGAGAACTGATTGTCCTGGGTCATGGTACAATACAGAAATTGTCTTGAGGTGGGAGCGCTTACTTCTCACTGTTGAAAGGAACTGGCTGGAAACTTCCAAATTTCTTCTAGCTGGAGGATGCTCAGTAGGTTAGAGCCTTCAAGCTAGTCAATGGTTTCATCAGAAGATCAGAAAGAGAAGAGCTGAACCCAGAAATGAGAATCCTTCTTAATGATATCTGAAAAAAAGATGACATATGAAGTAATTAATAATCCCTCTTTCTTGTGCCAAAAAAGGAAGAATAGGGTTATTCTTCCTTAAAACGGATTCAGCTGCAATCCTGACATCTTTTTTTCCAGTGGCCCAAGGACTGTCTAAGGTAGTCAAAAGGAAAAGACTAGTTTATAATCCCTCCCCTGCCTCTTGTGCCTTATCCTAACTCATTAAATGAACATCCTTTGAAGCACTGTGGGAGATCTCACCTCCCCCTTCCCACAACATTTTGGACTTCACCTATATTTATTCTGAGCATATTTAATTGAAACTGTGGAAGCAGTTGGTAGTTGCTAATCATCATATTTCCATCAGACGGTCACTTGTTGGCAGCTAGTCTGTCTATTACCATTTGTCTACACTGAAATTAAAAACCTGCAGCTGGCCCATGCTAACTGACTTGGGCTTGCAGGGTCAGGCTAAGGGGCGGTTAATTGGTGTGTAGATGTTCAGGTTGGGCCTGCAGCCCTTATGAGGCAGGAGGGTCCCAGAGCTCAGGCAGCGGCCTGAGCCAGTTTTTAATTTCGGTGTAGACATAGAATAGCACTAAGGCTTTTTTGAGCATCATCTATTGTAGCCAGTTCATTTGATCATTTAATTGTGTTATCTGTTGTCATGGTTAAATCATACGTTATTTCATGTGTGATGGCTAGATACAAGTAAGATAGGATTTAAGGAATCTAAGATTGAGAAATATTTTGGCGTGATACGTGTGTATGAGGTATATAAATAAAGTATGGCCATAATGCAAGGATACTCAAAAAGGCTTGTGAGTTTTCAGCTTAGTCACACAAGGCTTAAGGAGACTTGACATGAATGAGTGAGTGACACAGGAATGTCCTGTGGCAGTAAGGTTAAAAGATTACTGTAAAGGATGTGCCTATAAGTGATGTTCCTGGAAAACAGGTCACAGAGTACCCATCTAGAACCCAAAACACCCAGTGGCAACATCATGACTGTGGGTTATCATGCCAACATGTTTACATAAATGTTAATAAAAATAAGGGGAACTAAGAGAACAGCCAATGAGAAGCAGGGCTCCTTGTCATTTATTGGGTGTGGAAGTACAGACAAGAAAGAAGATAGAAACCTCATACATATGCATAGGGTGTTAATCATCATAACAGCAAGATAAAATGGATTATCTGGTGTGGATAGGATGGGAAAAGCACAGCAGGAGCAACTCATCTGTTAATTACTACCTGTTAAAAGATCTTTGGGCATGTGAATATAAATCCAACATTGGCTATATAGGTATGTGAGTGTCATTTATAATGCAAACAAGATTTTTTACTTATAACTCTGTACTGTGTTCATTCTTTGTGAGTTCCTATAGTCTTCCAACCAGAGAAAATCATAAAGGGTAACTTGCCCCATTGATTTGAAAAGTGGCAACCCTGCCCTTTTCTTAGGGACATTATAGTTCAACACGGAACTATCCATTCAGTTTTAAATAGAGCCTACAGTATGTTTGCTAGTGATGGAAAATCATCTCCTGCGGATGAAGGCCTTCCTTGGCTAGGGTATTTTTAACTTGCATTGTGGGAATTTTTCATGTCAGAGACAAGATGGGTCACACTTACATCTGTTAAGTATAGCTCATATTCACCACTGAGGAAGATACAGTTTCTGCTAGAGATGAGCCTTTGTCCTCCTATCTTACTGAAGACTTTTCTTGTGTTTGCTCACTGACCTCTGCCCCATAATAAAAATTAAAATCTATAAATAGAAGTGAGCAAATGTTGAAAAATGAGAAGTGGAGCTAATAAGCCAGGTGCCCATCATTACGTGGATGAGGAGGCCTAGCCCCATTTCTCCAACTCTGTAAGCTCCATAGGGTAGTGACCTTGCCTTCTGGTTGTACCGTACCTTGCGCTGATTTGATCCTGGTTAGAGTTTTGGGAAAGGTCAAAGGATAATTTAATTGAACTAAGACTGACTTCTTGTTGGGCTCATCTATTACTTGAATGATGTTAGTTCATGTGGCATTGATAGTTCCTTTTTCTCTGTGTGTGGTTTGGGGTTTTTAAAATTTGCAATGAGTTTTGTGCTTTTTGAACATCCTAGTGGATGCATGATGCTTTTTTTTCCCGAGCTAATTTTTTATGTAAACCTAGTTTTTCATATTCCAAAGGGGTAGCCGTGTTAGTCTATTGTAGAAAGACAACAGAGTCTTGTGGCACTTTTAAAGACTAACAGATTTATTAATCGCATGAGCTTTCGTGGGAGAAAATCCCACTTCGTCAGACGCTTCATGTCCAATATGTTGTCTCTGAAGGATTTTAAAATGTAGATACCCTTCCATCTCCCTTCATTGGAATTGTGCTCTCAACCTCTATGTTGGTGTGGGAGGCCATGTAAATAAATACCAGCCACATCTTAGCCGCCAGTAGGCATTTCCTCCTTCCTGGTGGTTAGAGAAGAGACACTTTCTCATAGTTATGGCATCAAACATTTACAAAACTTTCCTACTTCTGGAAATATATTTAGAGGATTTTTGGTGTAGTTATTCCACGGCTTTCTGTTTTGGTTTTCATACTTGAGGTTGCTTGGTTTATCAATGGATAGCTTCTATCATCAGAAATCCTCTTGTATTCTGGTAACACATATTTCGTTGCAATAGAAAGTAATCTGTAAAGTGTAGTCATTAATAAATTAAGAAAAACATCCTATTTTTATAATTATGGAGAAATACAGTACACTTAAAGCATTTTGGAAGAAATGAAGATGTGGTATAATTTATAAATGATCTTAACTACTTAAGTGTAGCAAACCAGTTACACCTTTGTCTGTTTCATGTTTAATTTTAAAAATGACTGTAATTTGTCTTTTAATATTAAGATTATATATCCTCCTCTAAGTTTATATAATGAGGTATATTTTCCATTTGGACTCAAGCAAGCATAGCTGCATAGTTGCTAAAGAATTATAGAAGAAGAGGGTTGGAAGAGACATGAGGAGGTCATCTAGTGCAAACCCCTGCTCAAAGCAGGACCAACCCCAACTAAACCATCTCATCTAGGGCTTTGTTAAGCTGCATCTTAAAATCTGATGATTCCACCATCTCCGTAGGTAACCTGTTCCAGTGCTTCAACACCCTCCTAATGAAAATGTTTTCCCTAATATCCAATCTAGAACTTCCCCACTGCATCTTGAGACCATTGCTCCTAGTTCTGTCATCTACTACCACTGAGAACAGCCTAGCTCCACCTTTCCTGGAATCCCCTTTCAGGCAGTTAAAAGTTCCTATCAAATCCCCCTCATTCTTCTCATCTGCAGACTAAACAAGCCTTGTTTCCTCAGCCTCTCCTCATAAGTCATGTTCTCCAGCCCTTCCCTGGACTCTGTCCATTTTTTCCTCATCCTTTCTGTTGGGGGCCCCTACACAGTACTCCAAATGAGGCCTCACCAGTGCTGAATAGAGGTTTAATTATTTTTTTCCCAAAGGTACAAATACTATTTACAACATTATTTATAGTACAAAAACGTGGTACAATTAATCAATATATATATATATTGAACGCTATACACTTCACTTAGAATCTTCTTTATAAAAGATTAATCCTTAAACAATGTTTAAATTTTTATACAGGTTCCGTAGGTTGGAAAATACCTTGCAATGACTATCAGGACATAATATATCTCTTAATCATCTATGGTATATAAAAATGTTTCTGTATGTTTCTGAAATTGAAAGAGTACATCTGTGTTTTAGTGATTAATATTTACCTGTTGACTCAGAAATGTGAACATCAGAAAGGAAATACATAAACAATTCTGGAAAAAGTGCATGTAAAGGGAACACATTCAGTTCACTAAGGAAACTGGATTTGTTTCTGCAACCTGTTTGCATGAGTTATCCCATTCGAATTGATGGGACTACCTATATAAGGATTGGCACGGGAATAGTTAGACTCTTGCATATTCAGAATTTCTGTTGCTAGGTATTGTAGAATTCTGCTGCTTATGTTTTAATGTCCCCATGTGGCAGTGTATGTTTTCTGTTTGGGCATGATAGCTATCTTTGGAGATTACAATTGTAAATCGATTAAGCATGTTACTTTCTGTACCCAATAAAATGCTCAGTGTTTGAATAAAGTAAAGGCTCCAGAACCATAGAAAGACCTTATGACAGGGGTTGGCAACCCCGCATGCTGCTCAGAATAGGCATGCGTGCCAGAGGTTGCTGACCCCTGCCCTCTGCCATACAAGACAGTAGATATTGCTAGTTGGAGATGCTGCTGTATATTGCATCTGATTATTTATTTGCCATATTCATCTAATGTGTATGGAGCCACAGGATTTAGCAGCTAGAGCACCAGCCTGAGAAGTGGAAGAAACAGATTCTAATCCTAGCTCTTGGGTGAATCACTTCACTTCCCAGTTGTAAAAGGGAATAATGACATTTAGTTTCCTGTGCAAAAGCCCTTTTGGTAAATCTCCACAGCATTTTGGAGCAAGCCTCCCAGCCCAGATCAAGAGAGTTAGGCTAGTGGGCTCACACCAGTGCTGTAAAAATAGCAGCAGTACCTTGGTATGCTGATACATGAGAGGCCCATTTGGCATGCAGTGGCCACCGGTGCAATTCCTTGAACTCCCCGAGATCTTCAAAGAAATGCCAAGTGCCACAGAAAAGCCAATAGGCAACGCTACTTATTTACAACCTTCTTGCCCTAGGCGTTTTTTAAAAAATGCTTTAAAACAACTCCTCTTTCAATAGTATTTAGTACTGGGTTTTTCTTACAATTCTCATCCACCATAAATAATTTCAGATAACATTTAAAACTGCGTACAAGTGATAGAACCTGTCTCTGCATGGTTGGTTGAATGGAATATGGCCCCACAGCATCCTGTCCTCCAGCTAACTGAAATAAACTATTGGAGGGCTGTATCATTTGGTACACCCTCACACTCATCCAGTCATGGATAAGATCATTTGTTTCAGACATTCCTTTAGTCTTTGATAGCAGTGTTGGTGTCAAGGTAATAAACAGAGTAGTTACTAATTAAAGCATGCTGATGTCAGCTTTCTTTGAAACTTATTTTAGTATTTGTGGTTTTATTTATTTTTTTATAGGAAAAGGAAAAGAAGTACATGCTTCCCTTGGACAACCTGAAAGTGCGGGATGTAGAAAAGAGCTTTATGTCTAGCAAGCATATTTTTGCCTTGTTTAACACGGAACAAAGGTAAGAGAATCCACCAGCAAGTGCTTTGCAAATAGGCCTGAAAAGATTTATGTACAATTGAATGCAAATGACTGCAGCTTTGGTGCTCCCATTAAATGAAACTTTAAACCTCTTAAATGCTCTCAGTTAATTATTTTCTATGCTATTGCTTTAATCCTGATGTGTGGCACCAAAGGTTCACATCCGTTTCTCCATTGTGTGGACCCAACACCTGGGTTAGTCATTTTGTTACTTTGAATAAGGACTGACCCCTCAATTCTACAGCAACAATGTGTCTCTAGTCATCAGTCACTGTAGGTGACTTTTCAAAAACAGCTTAGGAATGAATGAATAAGATATCCCTGTCTGCTTAATTCATTCAAATTGTTATGCAATAATGTTCCACCTGACACTTTTCTGCTAGTGTGCAGTTTCCGAGTAAGGCATAGTGAGAGTGTCGTACTCATGTAGAGATATGCTTCTAAAAGCAGGAGATTCTGACTCGTATGTACAAACAGAAAAGAAAGATGGGCACTACAACACACTCAGATACGCACATGACGAGGGCTCACTTTCTAAAGGGACAAGTCATATGCACAGTTGGGTCAATAGAGTTAGAGCATTTAGTAGATAAGCTACATTTTCTGAGTCCTATTTTCAAAAATCAGCTTGAGTACCTATAGTACTTTTCCTTTATTTTCTCCTTCACTCATCCCACCCTCCAAAGTTCTGCAATGTGCTTAAGCATCTTTCCAGCTAAACAGAGGTGGACAGGGCTTTCTGTGGAACCAGTTATTATTGTTCTGAACTGGCCAGAAGTAAAATCATTAAAGAGCAGACGAAGCATACCCTCCCACAAGGGCTGAGCAGACTATCTCTGAGCCACTCGCAGCTGCTGCTGGCCTCAGGAGCGAGAGACCAAGTTTTAAGTCTTATGCTTGAATGCCCCATAAAGTCTAGCGGTACAGCTGGTAAACCATTGGGCTGGCTCACATGTTTATATTCTGCCTCAAACAATGCATTTGGAAAATATCTCACAAATAATATTAGGAACATGAGCTAAAACACTTGACTGTTTGCATTTCTAGGCCCCAGAGAAAGCTTTTTTTTAAAAAAATCCATTTTTTGGCCTTTTTAGAGGTTGATTGTTTTGAAATATAATAGAAGTGATCTGTGGAAGCTGAAATGTAATTTGACTATTTATTCTTCCTGTGCTGCCACACCCATAGCTCGGTCATGGAAGACAGCTTTGTAGTGACAGATCCTTGTCCATTTTAATGATTCTGTGCAGAGTATGGGATGTATTTATTTATTTATTTTTAAGGCCAGCATGCAGTTCAGTCCTGGTGGACCGACTGTTCCTCAGTGACAATTCTCCTTTGTTTTGCTAATGGCAATGAATATTTGCTGCTTTTTAAAACATTAATGGGCAAACTGCTGTGAAAAATGAAGAGAAGCAAATCCATTTACCGTTCCCAGTTCACAGAAAAGAGGTGGAGTGATTTTTTACATGTATGCGTTTTCACTGACTCTTCACTTGGATGTCAGTTTTGTATGTCTAAAACCTATTAAAGCTATTGCCCACTCAGCTTTTGACTGGGCCCTTCCACGTGCTTAATATGCATTAAAAGCATCCTGAGATATGTGTGGGCATAACAAGACATGACAGTGCAGCAATTAGATGCCAGAATAATGTCATCTAAGTAGATACAATTTGTAAACAGAATTTCATAGCAAGAAAAGATTTGACTCCTTGTTCCTTGGAATCCTTTTATTAAACAATATTTATGGCTATTTCTTTGCTACCACAATGCAGCTAATTTTTCCTTTGATTTTTCTAGAAATCTCCCTTTTTGGCTCAAATTAATTGTAGTCTTGAACCTAAGAACAGCCAAACTGGGTCAAACCAATATCTATCTCACCCAGTACCCTGTCATCTAACAAACAGAGTCCTGTGGCACTTTTAAGGACTAGCAGATTCATTTATCGCATAAGCTTTCATGGGAGAAAATCCCACTTTGTCAGACGCTTTGAAGAAGTGACGAAGGGAGGGAATGAACAGAAGAGGTAATCATCAAGTGATCTGTTCCCAGCCTCTGGCAAAGAGTAATCCCTGCTGATCCTGGCTAATAGATGGAATTTATCTACTTTTTATAGTCTTGTCCTTCACAACATTGCTGGCAAGGGTATAATATTTAATATTGCCTCACACTGGGAACTGTACACTGGAATAGCATTGTGGATGTGTTGGCTTGGATGAAATAATCTAGTGCAGGGATTCTCAATTTGGCAGTCATGAACAGATGCTGGGGATGTGACCATTCTGCACTTTCCACATTGCTAGGTTGGAGGAGGAAGGCAGGGGACTTGGAGGGAAAAGGTTAAGATATAGTGGATCTCATTTGATTTTAAAGCTACTTGATCACAAAGAGTTGATATGTATTTTCTGGTTTTGAGGGGAAACGTTAATGTTGTTCACTTTTTTTATTAGTGTAAAATAAATTCAGTTTCAAGTCCTCCTTTCATACCTTACAAATTGAATAAGAACTTAATTTTTTTTAAAAAAAGTTTGCTTGTTGAGAGTTTTTGTGCATTGAAGGATTTCAGTCTTAAAAGTTACAGATAATTAAAGAACAGTGGTAAAGCCATCTACTGTAACATCCCAGATTGGGATGTAGGTTATTCTGTGTCCTACTTAATCTCAAACAGCATCCAATTTTTGTGTTATCGCCGATGCAAATTCTCTTAGTATTTAAAAATACTTAAATTGTTAAAGCAAATTCTCCCTTTAGTCACAGAGTTTTCTTGGTGAGTGTTCTCTCATTCCCAGCCTCTTACTGCCAAGGTATTTCCTGTAGCCATATGTTTCTGATACTGTACATTTCAATAGCTTCCTGGATTATGCATACAGCATTTTTTCCATTTACGAAAACCTCCCCACTTGTGAAATATAGTTACTCAGGGAAATCCTAGTTTCCCTGAAAAGAAGAATAGAGAGGCTTGAATTAGGAGCTGTAGGTAAATGAATAAGGAAATGAACTATGTCTGTCATTTTGATTTACTGCGGAAGTCAACCACTCTCTGACAGAAATCAAATGTGATTTGGTAATGTGCAATGAATGAAGACTATGACAACTGATTTCAAAGAGAAGATAAATTCTCATGAAATGAAACATAATTGTGTGTGTATGAGAAGCCTGGGTTTGTGAAATAATTAATTTAAATTCCTTTCTGATTGCTTTCTAAATTAAAATTAAACCACTCAAATGGAATAGGCGGGATATGCTGCTTATATGAATAACATTGCCTACACAGAAAAAAAAGAAACTAGATGTGCCTTCTAGTAAACCAAATAATTGCTGACAAGTTCCAAAGAGGTAGCCGTGTTAGTCTTGGTCAGCAAAATGAACAAGGAGTCCTGTGGCACTTTTAAATTGTTAAAAGCTGTAGAAAGATTCCATGTGTTTAAACCACACATAGTACTAAATTTCACATGCCAGAGAGCATATCAGTATATATGACTCTTTTGAATGACCTAGGTAAAAGCATTTGAAGCTAAAGCAAATGGTATTAGAGAAACTGCCATTTGACTCACTCTCCTCTTTTCACAATGATTGATTGGCATTCTGTCATAATCAGAGCTAATAAAATCAGAGAGTGGATTTTTTGTCCCATCGAATGCTCACAAACAGTAGGTCCACAATCCAGGGGCTGCCCTGATGAATGAGCCTGAGGTTCCTGGGCAAAGTTCAAGAACAAACAAAAAATAATAATTCTGTCCTTCCCAGAAAGTTTATTTTTCTTCTAGAATTTCAGCACAAACACTTTGCCCACTCTCCACCTATTTCCCATAAAAACTATTTGCTGGTTCATTTTTTTTTTCCAGGCAAGTACTTTAGCTTGGGATAAGCATTGTAATTGCAAATGTGCCCCTTTTTAGAAACTGCACAACCATTCCAGCTGTCTTTACTTAATAAAGGCAAGCAGTCATAGTCTCTGATGGTCTTGGTATAATGGCTGTGGGATTCCAGATAGTGCTATTCAGTGCTTTAATTTGTGTTAGGGCCAGCCCCGGCACCTCTGGATTTGCCACATCAGCCTCAGCACCTCTCGCATTGCAAATTAAGCACTGGTGCTATTTCATTTAATTTGTTTTGGTGCCACCTTAAAATAACCCTTTCGACCTTTAAAAGAGAAGTAGAGCTTTTCAGTTGACTCACTCTATTGGCAGGTATTTAGGACTTTGTATTAAGCTGCTGCAATTTCTGCTGACTCCTTAGGGCAGGAGCAGTTTATGCTAACTCCCCAAAGGATACCAGAAAGGCTTTGAATAAGAAGTGCCTCTTGCTCCCCTCTGCTCTAAGCAAAGAGAGAACTCCTCTTTCACGTCTTCTGCTGGACTTAAGGAAGATCAGCTCTCTCTTCTTGCTTCTTGAGTGTCTGGTGAAAGACGGAAACATCAGGGTGGAGATTTTGGAGTCATGGGAGGAAGCTGAGCTGTTTGCTGATTGGAGAATGTTGATGGGGCTCCTGCCTTTACTTGCCAGTAGGGGGACTAGCACCAGCATCTGACGGGGAGAGGACTTGTCCAGTGGGGAGTCCTTGCCTCCTTTTTTACAGTCGGTTCCCCTATTGGTTCCCTCTCCCTTCCAGGGTGATAGAGAGGAAAAAGGGTAGTCCTGCAGGGAAAAACAGACTGCTGCCTCCCCTCGCGACAGGCTAGAAGGAACCAAATAATCTTGTCAAGTTCCTCTCCCATCATGGCTGTCCGTAGTGGGGTGTGTGGTTGTAGCAGCAGGTTTGGCACACAACAGATGTGCTTCTGCAGTTACACACACTCAGGCCAAGGCCCCAAATAATAGAGGGTCTTATGGGTTAGCTAATATTGGCATTTGTGTGTGCCATCACCTGCTATCCTCTGGCAGAGGCTGACTATCTAGAGGCAGGGCTGTTGTTTGGAAGGATGGTTGTCCCCACAGCTGACGCTGTAGTCGGCAAAAGGAACGGTAAGGCAGGTGGAGGAGCCATCATGGAGATGAAGTCTTGGGGATGCTGAAGGAAAAAACAAGCTTACCCAGATTACAGGGGTGAGCCATCAGCCCCTATGTGGACTGTGACTATCAGTAGTTACGTGGTCTAGCTGAAGCTGGGTGGTCAGAGATACCTGGGATGTGCAGTGTCACTGTTGAGCGAGAAAAAGCAATGTTGCAGGGATAAAGGGTGTACCGGTGTGGAAGAGCTTATTCGAATCTGAACAGCGGCAGACTGTAGAACATGTTTTAAGTTGTCCCTCAGCCATCCTTCTGCTATGCGTGGGGGCAGGTAGACTAACTCTGAGTCCGTGAAGGGCTGCCATAGTTGTTTTCAGGAGAGATAGGGAGCATTTCCTGGATCCTAGGGGATGCTCAATGGGCCAAGAACCTCACTCAGGACTATGGCACAGGAAATGCCAGAGGCAGAGAGAGGGAGACTGGAGGCAATGTATGACTTGGGTGTTGGTTCCTACGTGGTGACATAAAGAGTATATGTTGTTCTGGGAGGGAAGCAATGTAACTGGTGGCACGCCACTTGTGAGTCCCACCCCATTAGCAGATATTGGAACCTCCAATAAAGATGTTAAATTTCCACTGGCTGCCATTGGGCAACTAATTAACACCACCCCGGGATATAAGGGGGATTGGGTTGCACCCACAAGAGAGGAAACTACTGCAGAGAGCTAAGATAAAGCAGATGCTGGATGGAAGCCAGGCTCAGGGAGGAAGCTTCAGCTGAGGTGTATGTTCTATTACTGTTTTTGATTTACCAAGAAAGCTAAGCCCCAGAAAGAGTTAAAGATTGAGCCTATTCATAGCCCTGTATGTGGGGTTACAAATGAAACTAAGTCTACACTGAAGGTGGCAAATTTGCCACCATCAGTTCGATCTTCAACGTTCAGTCAAGACCCGTTCAATCGTTCGATTTAGTAACTCCAGCCCCAGAAGAAAATTAGCACTGAGTCAAAAGGATGGCATTTCCCTTTGACTCAGCACAGTGGAGACAGGGAGGTAAGTGACCATTGGAGCAATGGTTCTCAACCTTTTGTGGGTCACGACATGCTTGGCATGCACAACCCTACAGGACACGCCAGCCTCCCCCTTCCGCATCTCTCTGTGACACACCACTGTGTCCTGACACAGTGATTGAGAACTGCTGCATTAGAGAGTAAAAGGGAGACAAGCAAGTTAATTTACTTAGCTTGCATATCTCCCTTCAACTGCCACCAAAAACAGCAGCAAGTGTAGACAAAACCTGAGGGAGAGAGCATGCATTTAAAAAAAAAATCCAGATGAATTTTATCCAGAAACCAGTTTTCTGAGGTTGGTAAATTACAGCAAGCTTCTCGTTTCTGTTCAGTATAGTACTGAAGCCATTGTAATCTTAAGAAATCCAATTTAACACATGAATTTTAAGCCCCAATTGCAGTTCAGTAGCTTAGTACTCTGCCTTATCAGTCCTTTCACTTCTATTATCACCACTCAGAGAAAATAGTCAGACCATAAGTAAAACACAGCAACGGCGGCATTGAGATGTTAGGGCTGACATTGCAGAACAGACAGAGCCCTGAAGTGGGAAGAAACAGCAACGCTGAAGTCATCACAAAGAGTTTATTTGTTGTGGTTAGCTGCAAGGAGGCCTCTCATTACCTGTAGAGTTTTGGAAACATACCAAAAAGGGAACCTCTTTTTTTAGTGGTTTATATAGAACAATCAAGTTTTTGCTGTAGTTTGCAACATATTGCTGAGTCAATGTACTAAATTGTTTGCTAAAAAAAAAGTTTTCTGCAGTACTGGAAGTGGATGCAGCAAATAGCATTTATTTAGTATTTTGAAAAATACTGTATGTAGGTTTGGAAGGGTTGGATTTTTATCCATAAATGTCACTTTGCCTGTGCACACACAAACTGATGGAAAAAACACTTCCATCAAAAATCAAAATTTACAGGTGGGGCAAGATAACAAAAATGCTGGTTGAAGACTTATTAGAGTTTGATTTAAAGCTATTTGTGTTGGATATTTTGATATGTACTGTTGACAGTTTGTTTTAACAGTTAGAAAGCTTTAACTTTCTGAATCTCAACATCTGCTGTCATTGAATCATTGTTTTCTGTCCCCCTTTGATTTTCTACAATTATGACAATTTAAAAAGATAAAAGTACAGAAAAAATTCACAGCTGTGAAAATTTAAATCAATAACAATTTGAAAAATATTCTTTAAAATAAATAATTATATTAACCATCAAAATTGTATTAAAAATTAAATTCTGTCAAGCCTTCGGTGGGTTGATACCTAGAAAATAAGTACATTTACTACAGTTTGATCCTGTCCATCATTATATTTGTATAAGCAGTGTTCTTAGGCAAATCATGTTTTTTTCTGTTAATTGTTAGAATTACTTTACCATCACATGTGATTATAACAAACAATTCTCTGGCCAGAAAAAATGGAATCTTAAAGGCTGAGCTACACCTAAAATAAAAGCTTATTCTAATTTCATTCTAGAATGTTAATCAGATAGTTTTGTGGTGATTTAAATTAATATTACTACAAATGCTGTTGCTCAGTTGAAACATGAGTTGTGGCTATAATTCTGTGACCGGTATATTTGAAGTTTGGATACTTTCATAATCAAGGCATAGCTACAATGATCTATATATTATTTATCTCTCAGCTCATTTTTCCCTTTAGAACAGTAGATATGTTAATTTAAAAGCTCAATAGACTTCAGTGGGACTACTAACAGGAGTTTCAATTGTAGAATAAAGTTCTTAAGCACTTTTATATCATAGCATTGTCTGAGAACCGTTCTGTTTGGTTTTTCTGGAAAAAAGGAAAACTTTGCAGAGGCACGTGTAATTAATTTTAATTAACACACACACTCACTGGAATGAACTGAAATGGCATGCCTTGGTAGAAAACGTGTCACACATTGCTGCTAACTCACAGCAGATGGATGGTTTCATTAAAAAAAAAAATTGCAGAGTCCTGGCTTCGTCCCATATATTATTTTTTTCTTTTAAAAAATTGACTGCCTGTATTTAAAAACTGCCGTTATAGAATTTCAGGTGTGTCTAACAAAATGCCAAAGAACACTTCAACTCCAATGTATTGTATGTAGCTTTCTTCGAGTTGAGTTAATATCTAAAATACTGGTCTTGGTTGTATATATTTATTGAATGTTTAGATCCCTGTTCCTTTTTACATTACTGTCTATTAAACTTGTATTGTATATGTAGCTTTCATTTCATTTTCAGCCAAACTGAAAATACCCATAATATGCAACTTGTACATTTTTCACACCAAAAATTTAGGTCAATCTGCATTCAACTCTGAACTTTTAAAGTCAATACTATTATGATGCAATAAATATAAAAGGACCCAGAAATTTACAAAATAATTTCAGATGGCAAAGATTCCTGGTCTGGGACCCAATGCTATATCACATGGGTTTATCTAAACAAACAAGGGCCATGTCTACACTTACTAAAGTTAGTTCGAATTAGTTAATTCGAGCTAACTAATTCAAACTAATTTTAGTTAGTTCGAATTAACTTAATTTGAACTAGAAGAATTTAGTTCGAACTAAGGAAGTGCCATTCATGGCACTTGCTTAGTCCAAATTAGCGAATTGCATTGAGTTCAATGGGCCGGTTAGTTCGAACTAAGCAATTAGTTCGAACTAAGATGGCCACATTGGTTAATTCGAACTAACTAGTCGAATTAACCCTTAGTTCGAATAGCATATTCAAATTTATTAGTTCAAAGGAGGCCCTTAATTCGAACTAATGAAAGCCTAGTGTAGCCATGGCTTAAGTTAGTTCGAATTAAGCTTCCTTAATTTGAACTAACTTGCCAGTGTAGACATAGCCAAGGAGTCTAATGGCACTTTTACTATGGGTTTATCTGTAAGCCCCTGAGTAGTTTCAGTGACTTCAATGGAACTGTTCAGGTTAAGAAGGTGTGGGTGTAGTTCTTTCTTTCTTTCTTTCTTTCTTTCTTTCTTTCTTTCTTTCTTTCTTTCTTTCTTTTCAGAATCAGAGCCTTAGCGGTTTATGAACACAGTACTGCATATTTCACAGACATCCTCACGCTGTAATTTCTAGTTGTATTTCTTATGGTATGTGTGCAGACTTAGGAGTGTGGATAAATGCATCTTTTTAATCTAACTTGATGTGCTCCCTTTATAGCTTTTTATATTCTTTAATAGTTAAATGCCACTTATAGTACATCTGCTTATCAAGGTAGAGCAGGCCCATCATTATTATATCTCAACAGCTGCCTGTGCACAAAATGAATATGTCGATACACAAGCAGAAGAATTGAAATGGAAATCACACCACGGTTGCCCTTAAAAACTTGCCAGTTTTGCCTTCGATAAATAGGTATGGTTCTCAAGGAATTGCTAGAGAACTTGCAAATATTGACATGAAGCTATATCGTTTCCTAAGGTAATCAACAACTTTTTAAGGGTGACCACTGTTCAATAAAACCCACCTTAAGCACTGCTGCCAGTAGTGCTTTTAATTCTTTTAGTTCTTCCCCTAGTTTTCAGTACTTTTTTTTTTCAGCTACTGGTTAAAAACTGAGGCCATGTAAACTTTGCTTTTTTACATGGAAGGTAACTTGATGGAATGTTCTTTGGCCCCAGCACTGAGGACTGGTGTGACAGGAATCCTACAAGTGCAAAGCCTTGACCGTGACACCAGCCACATGTGCTGTAATGGAAATTGTCTGGTTCATTCCTGTCTCCTCTCATGTGTTTTCAAATACCTCCACATTTCCTGCCCCATCACATTAGAATCCTTTTATTAGTGAAAGATTTAATCATCCAAGTTATCAGCAGAAAGTATTAATACAAGCTGCCACTTTGTTTCCCTCTGGAGGAATGTGTTAAAATGTCAAAAACTTCTATTTTAGATGGTTGGTAGATGGGTGAACTCCTCCAACTCCATGACATAAATGTAGAGATATGGGGGTGGCTCTTGCCCTGAATGGAGACAACTGAGGAGAGGGGTTTCTTGAATCATGACTGAAGTGAGTGCATGGATGCTGGGTTGCCCAAGTATTGTGGACAGCTCACTGAATTTGTGCAATAGTAAAAAAATTACTATTAGGATTATAGACACAGGTATGTTATGTTCAACAATATTGGATTCTCTCTCATTGGTATCATAAACTCTGCTGTTTTGAAAAGCCCATCACCATTGCCATCCACACACAATACTCACCCTCACAGATTGAGAGGATCATGACATCACTTGAATTGTGTGTTTCCATTGTTTTGTCAGAGTCTCCCCGGCTATGTTTACACTTAGAAAGTTAAGTCGACTTTAGTAAGTCGCCTTTATTAAGTTAACTTTAAGTCGACCTTACCAAGTCGACATAGAGAGTCTATGAGGGGGGCAAGGGGTTGGAGGGGTGCATTGTGGGAAGTGTGGCAGCAGAGAAGGTCTCCCCTCCCCCGGCCACACCTTCAAACCAGGAAGTGAGCTCAGCCCCTTCCCATTGTGTCTGGCAACTCGGACCCTGAGCAGGTCATGGATCAGCCTCTTCTCCTTCTCTTCTCTACCTAAACCGACCTCGTAGTGGAACTTTATGCTTAAGGTGTTCGGCTGTCAGATGTTTGTTCAGCCATTCTCTGCCTCAGACCAGGCAGGGTCCCAATCTTGCTTGAAGTTGTTTCAAGATAGAGAATCCCAGGCAAAAAGCCCCAAATCATTTGACTTGGGGAGGTTGGAGGGGTGCATGGGAACCGTAGCAGCAGAGACGGTCTCCTCTCCCCCGGCCATGCCCTCAAAACAGGAAGTGGGCTCAGCCCCTTCCCATTGTGCCTAGAAACTCGGAGCCTGAGCAAGTCATGGATCTGCCTCTTCTCCTGCGCTTTGTCAGCCAGCTGAGTGACACCTGCCAGCTAGTGGTAAGGCTTCTTTGGCTGTGGAGCAGGCCTGTCCGGCGACATGCCAGCGCGGAGGAAGACGACAGCCTGCCCCCTGCCCAGCTGCCCCAGCAACCTGCCGCAGGCACTGCATGTGCTCCGTGCTTTGTCACCTCCGGGCATGGGAGGCCTGCAGCGACTAGTGGGAGCAGATCGTCCTCACCTGGGATGACGACCTGCGGCTGCAGAGCTTTAGGATGAGCAAGCAGACCTTCCTCGAGCTCATCGCAAGCTCACCCTGGTTCTGCAGTGCATGGGCACCCAACTCTGACCTGCCTTGCCTGTAGACAAGCAAGTGGCCATCGCCATGTGGAAGTTGGCAACCCCGGAGTCCGACCACTCCATGGCCCAGCAGTTTGGCATCGGGAAGGCCATTGTGGGGACCGCCCTCATGCAGGTCTGCAGGGTAACCAACCGGGTCCTGCTAACCCGCCTTGTCACCCCGGGCAACCTGCACAAACTACTCGATGGCCTTGCCCAACTTGGCTTCCCCAACTCTGGAGACACTGTGGACGCCACTCACATCCCCATCTGAGTCCTGGAACACCGCGCCAGGGACTATGTGAACCACCAAGGGTACTACTCCATGATCCTGCAGACCCTCGTGAACCATTGTGGAATCTTGCAGAACTTCTATGTGGGCTGGCTGAGGAGGGCGCACGACACATGGATCCTGTGCAACTCCGCCCTGTCCAAGCGCATGCACGCAGGCACCTTCTTCTCCGACCACACCATCACCATTGCAGACATGCGGGTGCCAGTCCTGATCCTCGGGGATGCTGCCTACCCCTTGCTCCCCTGGCTGATGAAGTCATACACTGGCTGCATGGATGCCAGCAGGGACCTCTTCAATCGGCGGCTCAACCAGTGCAGCAGCGTCATCGAGTGTGCCTTCAGCCATCTCAAAGCCCACTGGAGGGTCCTCCTTACCCACCTGCAGCTCAGCGAGAGCAACCTTCAGGAGGTCGTCAGCACATGTTGTTGCCTGCAGAACCTCTGCGAGCTGCGGGGAGAAAGGTTCCCCCGCGTCTGGGAAGCCGAGGCCGAGTGGCTCACTGTGCAGTATGAGCAGCCTGATGATACTCTGCCCCATACTCAGCGGGTCCAGCGGCAAGCACAGCTCATCCAGGATGCGCTGAGGGTCCACTTTGACAGCGAGGAGCACTGCTCTGTGGGCCTGCTACTAGGCCCCATCACCTCCACCACCCGCCCATGCCTGACGCCCCCCACGCACCCGTCTCCCCCCTGTTCCCACACCAATAAAAAGCATGACACACTGTATAACAGTGTTCAGGGTGTTTATTCAGAGGGGGAAATGGGAGTTAGGGGCTGCGGGGGTTGGGGGTTTGGGGGGAGTGAAGAGGGTCGGGGGAGTGAGGGGTTGAGGTGGTCGAGGGCAGTGAAGAGAGTTGGGGGAAGTGAGGGGGATTGAGGGGAGTGAAGAGTGCCAGGGGGAGGGGCAGTGCTAGTGGCCTCTGGAAGGCAGGTCCTGGGCTGCCTCTGGGGCACAGGGCGTGGCCCCAAGAGAACAGGCGCTCCTCCAGGCACTCTGGGACTGGGTCTGCCGCTCCATGAGGTCAGGCATGCACTCAAGCAGCCTCTGCTCACGCCTCCGCAGCCCCTGCTCGACCTTCCAGTGGGCATCCTCCTGCTCCTGCTGGATGCTGGCCTCCCCCTGCTCCAGCACCACAGTTTTGTCCCCCGAGCCCTCCTCCTCCTGGTCATTGTTGAGGGAGAGGGCTCGGCAGAGTTGATGGTGTGGGCTGGCAGGCTGCCGCTCTCCTGGCCCAGACAGGCATCCAGCTGCTGGTAATACTGTCAGCTGGTGGGGGCTGCCCCTGTCTGGAGCATCTCCTCCTAGCGGAGGTCCTTGACCTGCTGGGTGTGGCCCTTGGCAGCCAGAGCCTGGGAGATGGAGGCATACACTTCCCGATTGTGATGGCTGCCTCGCAATTGAGAGCTGACTGCCGCATCCCCCGAAATGGCCAGCAGGTCGAGGAAGTCTTGGTGGCTCCAGGATGGGGCCTGGCTGCGGCGCTGGCTCTGCTCTGCCCTGCTCCCAGCAGGGTGGTCAGGGGTGAGTCCTGCCCTGTGGTTGGCCAGGGCAGGCTCTTCCTGTGCCAGGAACTCTGGGAGGGTGGTCAGGGAGGAAGGTCTGGAGGCCATGGAGGTTGACTTAGGGCTACCCTGCATCTACACTGGCTTAGGTCGGCTTAATGAGGTCGACTTAAGCATTAGGTCGACCTAAAAGGAGGTGTTATTACATTGACTTAACTTTTCCTTAGGTCGACTTAAGGAACTGCTTAAGTCGACTTCAGGAAAGCCCAGTGTGGACGTGGAGTAGTTTGAGTCAACTTAGGCCTCCTTAGGTCAACTTAATTTGTAAGCGTAGACGCACCCCCTGTGTCTAACTTTTGGGTCATACTGTTAAAATTTGTTTAGTGTATTTGCCTCAGCAGCTTCATTTTCTAAGTAAGACTCTACTAGTTTGGATGTTCCATTTTCTTTCAAAAGTCAGCGGTTGTTTTTGTGATATTTCTCTCATCATGGATTAGTTTTTTCATTTCATATTTGTTAGATCTGTTTTTTATTTCCACTGGGTTTTAAAACTTTGTTTGAAAGGATTTTTAGCCTTGTTACTTAGTGATCCTCTTTGGTCTATCATTTTCATTGCTATATCCCTGCATAGAAATCAGTAGAGGGACTTTCAAAATGGTTCTGGGATGGAAAAACATGTTCATTTCAATATAGGCAGACACAGATTTATTTAAAGGGACCAAAAATGCCTCCTGCTTTGTATCAGTTAAGACTAAGATTTCTTCCAGAATAATGCTAAATACAGTATGCTATCTCAAGTCCTTAAATATTTGGTCCAACTCCATAAAATAAAATGCTGGAACATCACACAGGGCTGATATGGTCAAGGAACTTTTACATTAATAAGTAGGGGTCACAGGAGCTCTTGAACAAACTGCTTGAAAGGCATGCCAACTCCATCTGATCCAAATGTGCATGATGAACTATGTGAGACAGAAACTCCATAATTATCAAGTGTACACTATCAAAATGATAGAATATATAATATATTACAGTTTGGACAAGAACCAGACAAACCAGTACTGCCAACACGCAGTGTTGAAAAAATAGTCAGGCCCTCCATGAGGGCTAGAAGATTTTTTTGTTGTTGTTTTGGATTGTGTTTTTGTATGGAAACTGAGATTCTCACATAACCACAGGATTCCAAGAATTTTGAGGCATCAAGAAAAACATCACAAGACTCATGATAAAATAGTGAGAACTGGCAACCCAGCAAGCCATTTGTAGTAATGTGGGCTAAAAACACTCTCAGATTACACATAGCAACAGCAGAATATATCTACCACAATATATTTGCATATACAGTGGGTATGCTTGAAAATTTAATTCCAGTTCTGAAATGGTTGGTCCACCAAAAGCGATTCTCAATAGAAAAGTAGGTTTTCAGCTAAACATAATTTTTTAATGTGAAGTACTTTTTGCAGAAAATTGAGTTTGTAGAATACTAAAAGATTAGGGTTGGAAAGGACCTCAGGGGGTCATCTAGTCCACCGTATGCTTAAAACAGGACCAACCCCAACTAATGATGATTTAGTGATTTAGGGATGATTTAGTGGGAGTGGTCCTTTTAGCAGGGGGCTTTTAGCAGGGGGTTGGACTAGATGACCTTATGAGGTCCCTTCCAGCCCTATTAGTCTAGGATTTTAGGATTCTATGAGTCTCAGCTTCTCCTCATAAGTCATATGCCCCAGTCCTCTAACAATTTTTGTTGCTCTCTTCTGAACTCTCTCCAATTTGTCCACATCCTTTCTGAAGTAGGGGGCCTAAAACTAGTCACAGTAATCCAGATGTAGTCTGACCAGTGCCAAATAGAGGGGAATAATCACTTCCACTGATTTGCTGGCAATGTTGCTACTAATGCAGCCCAATATACCACTATCCTTCTTGGCAGCAAGGGCACATTGTTGACTGAGATCCAGCTTCTTGTCCACTGTAACCCCCTGGTCCTTTTCTTCTGAACTGCTGCCTAACCAGACAATCCACAATCTGTAGCAATGCTGAGGATTCTTCTGTCCTAAGTGCAGTACTCCACAGTGGTCCTTGTTTAACCTTCTCAGATTTCTTTTGACTCAATCTTCTAGTTTGTCTAGGTAATTATGTGTCCTGTCCCTACCCCCCTGCATATCTACCCCCCTCAGCTTAGTGTCATCAGCAAAATTCCTGGGGTGCAATCAACCCCATTATCCAGATCATTAATGGAGATGTTAAACAAAACTGGTTCTAGAACTGACCACTGGGGCACTCTGTTTGATACTGGCTACCAAGTACATATTGAGCTGTTGATCATGATCCATTGAGTCCAATGATCTAGCCATCTTACTGTCCACTCAACTTTCTGTCCGCTTTCTGTTCTCCACTCATCCAATCCATACTTCTGTAACTTGCTGGCAACAATATTATGGCAGACTGTGTGAAAAGCTTTGCTAAAGTCAAGGTCTAGCATGTCCATCACTTTCCCCACATCCACAGTTTTCCTGGAAGAAAGTAAAACCAGTTTTTAGCTGAAAACAGAACAGTTGCGAACAAATAATAACAAGAATAAATATATGAAATGTTAGTTTTTCAATAAAAAGTTTAAATTCTCCTTCGAGCATGTCCCGATGGGTGCTCCACTGTGGGTAGTGACACATCTTCGTGTTACAGTTCGGAGGCTTTGAAGCAGTGACTGTTGGGGACCGTGCGTGGAGTCATGCAGTCTCACGAGAAGTTATTGGCACTCTAGCAGCGTGCACGGCCCCAACCGCCTCAGTTCCTTCTCAACCGTTCACGGTTACAGTCGGAGCAACTCCTCTCCCAATTGATAAATCTTCCCGTAGAGTTTGAATTTCTTACCTTTTTCTCCTCTATTTTATTTTACTTTCACCTTAATTTCAGACTTCCTCCGTTTAAAAAATAAAAAAATTTCTCTTTCTATCCCCTCACACCATGCTGGGCTCACCAGGCTTCAAATGGTGTGACTCCTGTCGTGACGCAATGCCCGCCTCTGACGGGCATAGCATCTGTATAAACTGCCTTGGTGAGGAGCACATTGCTCAAAAATACTCCCACTGCAAAAACTTGAGTGCCAGAGCAAGCAGAGATAGAGACCTTCATCTCAAACTCATCCTTTTGGAAAAATCACTTTGCCCGGCTTCTGACCCAGGGCAACAAAACAAAGAATCCACGGAGTCTCACCCTCCAAAGAGGCAGCTAACTTCACCACACTCAACTTTTAAGAAGAAAAAATCTCCTGTCAATGAAACTCGTACTAAAGAGGTGACCGGTGCCTTGAGTATGTTGACTGCCGGACATGACAAACGGCACCAATCTACCATTTAGGAGCCGAGACACAAAACGGACAAACGAGGAAAGTCTGCACTTGGCACGGTACCGTGCTCACTGGCACCAATACCTGTTATGGCACCGTCATTGATACCAGTAACAGTTGCAACAGCACCGATTCCAATGGCTCCCACAACAACGGTGCCGACAGATTTTTGATCTGAAACTCTTCCTTTAGCCATGTCAGCATCCACCGATACCTCAGCACCGCAGCACAGCACCGACACTGCGGTTCCCAGTAAGAGGAGACATAAGACAAAACTACTTGGCACTGAGGAGACATCTGAACAGCCTCCAGACTCCCCAATACAAAATATAGACATCTCTCCACATAGTTCACCACAATACAACGACAAATGGATCCTAGAGATTATCAGTACGGGTTACACCATCCCATTCATCCTGAAGCCTACCCACCACTACCCTTCCCTGTCCCTCTTCAGGGACACACCTCATGAACACCTCCTTTGCCAGGAAGGTAACTCGTTTGTTGCACATAGGGGCTATAGAGCATGTCCTGACACAGCACAGGGGAAAAGGGTTTTACTCCCCATACTTCTTGACAGAGAAGAAGTCAGGAGGATGGAGGCCCATCCTGGATCTCAGGAAACTAAACAATTTTATAGAACCAAAAAAGTTCAGAATGGTTACCCTTTCAGCCATCATCCCTGCTCTGGAATTGGGCGACTGGCATGCACCCCTCGACCTGCAAGATGCTTACTTCCACATCCCTGTTCACCCGGCCCACAGAAGATTCCTAAGGTTCATTATCGGTATAGACCATTTCCAATATACGGTCCTACCCTTCGACCTATCCACCACGCCAAGGGTTTTCTTGAAAGTTCTGGTGGCCATCACAGCACACCTCAGAAAAAATGGCATCACAATCTTCCCTTATCTGGGACGATTGCTTGATAAAAGCAAGATCCAAGATTCAAGCAGAAGAACACATACATTTCTCTATAGCCCACGTTACAGAGACTAGGCCTATTCATAAACATGTCAAAATCAACGCTCACTCCTACTCAGGATATAGAGTTCATAGGAGCTCGTCTAGATGCACAAGTAGCAAGAGCATTCCTGCCCCAACAACGATTTGTAAACATTTCACAAATAATCCATTTGATTCGGCAGACACCTACAACAACAGCAAGAGAATGTCTGCAATTACTAGACCACGTGACAGCGACCACATTTGTGGTACAGCATGCAAGACTTCATATGAGACCACTTCAACTTTTGTTTTCCAGAATATACAAGCCAAACAAGCACCCCCTTCAGAAAATTATATCTATGCCTCTCAAAATAAAGGACTCACTCCTCTGGTGGTGCTTACCAGGCAACCTACTGACCGGGATACCATTTTTAACAGACACCCTCACGGCCATAATATCCACAGATGCATCCCTCATAGTATGGGGCACACATCTGGGACACATTACCACACAAGTCAAATGGTTACGGTAAGAATCCTCCCTGCACATAAACCTCCTCGAACTCCGTGCACTGCGAAATGCTTGTATGCAGTTTCTCAACTACATTACAAATCAACATGTGCAAATTATGAGGAACAATACAGCCTGCATGTTTTATATAAAATGACAGGGTGGAGCACGGTCCAATTCCCTATGTATAGAAGCCATAAAACTATGGGAATGGTGCATAGAACACCACATCACCATCTCAGCAACCTACCTTCCAGGAACACAGAACGTTCTTGCGGACCACCTACGCAGATCATTTTCAAAACAACATGAATGGGAGATTCATCCATCAATCACCAAAATGATATTCAAACAGTGGGGTTTTCCCATAATAGACTTGTTTGCCACTCACAAGAACACCAAATGTCCCCTATTCTGCTCTCGAGCAGGAATGGGAAAGACCTCACTAGGGGATGCCTTCTTTCTCCAGTGGTCCAGGAGCCTATATTATACTTTTCCTCCAATACATCTGATTCACAAACCGCTGATAAAGATTTGCAGAGTCAACACAAGAGCAATCATGATAACTCCTGCTTGGCCGAGACAACCATGTTTCACAATGCTGACACAAGTGTCAGTGGAACCGCCTATCACACTTCTCCTTCTCACCAAACTCTTGTCACAGGACTCAGGCAGAATAGTTCACCCTTCACCTAACAGTATGGTTCCATCATGGTTCCAACACGAAGAGCTTCAATGCGCTGACTGGGTACAACACTTCCTCCTGAATAGCAGAAAGCCAACAACGAGGCGATCGTACCTACAAAAGTGGAAGAGATTTTCTATATGGCGCAACTCGTCACAGGTTAACTCGACTTCTGCACCGATTCACTTGATACTTGAATACCTCTTACCTCTAAAGGACACTGGCTTATCTACAAGCTCAATACGTGTTCATTTATCCGCTGTATCAACCTTTCATAAGGGTATAGACTCCTTCTCCATCTTCTCTCATCCTATAACGAAACGATTCCTAACAGGTATTCAAAACCTTTACCCAGATGTGTGGAATCCTACACCTACATGGGACTTACACTTGGTGTTACAATCACTTACCAAAAGACCCTTCGAGCCAATGGCATCTTGTTCACTATTATACCTTTCTATGAAGGTGGCATTTTTAATTGCTATTACCTCAGCCAGATGTGTAAGTGAGTTAGGAGCCCTCATGGCCCAACCTCCTTTCACAGTATTCCATAAAGACAAGGTTACATTACAATCACATCCCAAATTTATCCCTAAGATATCCTCATAGTTCCGTTTAAATGAACCCATACACTTACCTGTCTATTTCCCGTAACCACACTCCGGTCCTCAGCACGCTCTCCTGCACACCTTGGACATCAGACGAGCGCTGGCATATTACCTAGAGAGAACAAAAACATTTAAAACTATTCCTAAATTGTACGTCTCCATAGCAGACAGATGTAAGGGGAAAGAGTTATCATCTCAAAGAATATCCAAACTCATCTCGGGCTGTATACATGAAAGTTATAAAACAACAGGAACCAAACCACCTGACAACATAAGGGCACATTCTACAAGATCAGTTGCCACAACAACTGCATTCCTCAACAACGTACCTATACACAAAATCTGCATAACAGCAACATGGGCATCTTCTCACATGTTTGTCAAGCACTATGCTCTGCAACAGACATCACAATCGGACTCAGCGGTTGGCCAATCAGTACTACAATCTATCCACAATAATGACTCTGAAATCCCTCCTTCCTATTGAGGACGCTGCTTGGGAGGGACCCACAGTGGAGCACCCAGAGGGACGTGCTCGAAAGAGAAAGGAAGGTTACTCACCTTGGTGCACTAACTGGAGTTCTTCGAGATGATGTCCCTGTGAGTGCTCCACTACCCACCCTTCTCCCCTCTCTATTTTGGAGTCCCTTTTGGGGCTACAGGTAGAGAAGGAATTGAGGCGATTGGGGCCACGCGCATCATTAGAGCGCCAACAACTTCTTGCAAGACTGCACGACTCCACACGTGGCCCCCAACGGTCACTGCTTCAAAGCCTCTGAACTGTAACGCAAGGATGCGTCACTACCCACAGTGGAGCATCCACAGGGACATCATCTCGAAGAACTCCAGTTACTGCACCAAGGTGAGTAACCTTCCTTTTTCTATAGGAAATCACTTCCCCCCTCCCCTCCTGCATTTTCCAACCTGCTCTCATCCTGGTTATAGAAGTATTCCTAATTCCATATATATGGAGTATTGATAAAATATTGCTAGAATCTATATAAAACTGGAATGAATTTATTACTGCATTCCCTGGGTTTCTTTAACAGAGAAACTATATGAGATAATGTAGATATTCCTCAGACTCAGAAATTGAGTAGCTAGTGAATCATTGTTACCGCCAAGTCCTGAATCCTGAGTTTAAAAGTCTAAGCTCACCTGGTCTTCCCATAGACTGATTTACCAAAGAACTTCATAAAATGATATACAATTTCCAACATGATACATAGATTAGGAAATTCTCATGTCAAACACTCCATAAATAAGAGAGATGAAATTTTCTCTGACCCATACTTCTTTTATCTTATTCGATAACGTTCGGCATTATAACTTATTGAGTTGAACACATTATCTACACTTTTTTTTTGCTGTTAATATTTTAATAGAATGTGTTCTCTACAGAGATTTTTAAGTTCCTTCTAATTCTGATTCGTTGAAGCTATCAACTTTCAGGAGTCTCACAAACTGACCTCCTATATTTTTTATATTTCTCTTCCAATGTTCTTCACCGCTATAAATGTTTGCATATAAACAAGATTTGTGTTGCTTAGGAGTTAACCAACTCCTGCTTCCTACTCCTCTGTCTGGTGTTATTAACTTTGCTTTGTGACATCACAATTAGTTGCTACTGGGATGTTGGTGATATCAGAAGATTATTGCCTCCCATGAGAAATAAACAGATGATCTGGGCGAATATTTTAATAATTCTAAAAAGTTGAAGGGAAAAAAAGAAAATTTGAATTGTTTTCAAAAAATTTTTAAAAGTTTTCCATGAAACATCAGTGAATGCTTAATGAGTAAAACATGTTAGTTTGTTTTTGTAGGATTCTGTTACTTACAAAAAAAAAAAAAAGAAGTTCTTTAGTGGTTATTTTTTCCTTGGTTTGGGATAGCTCTGCTCTTTCTGTGTTTGAGGAACAGAGTTAGGAAAGTCCCCAGTGGTGAGCATGCTAAAATGGGCCTTGACACTTGGGTTCAGTTCCCTGCCTCCCACAAACTTCCTTGGGTGACAGCCTCTCTGTGCCTCAGTTCCCCATCTGTAAAGTAGGAATAATAGTACTTCCTACCTCATGGGTGGTGTGAGGATAAATAAATACATTAAAGATAGTGAGGCCTCAGTAATAAGAGTACCCAAGATGAATAGAGGTGTACGATAACTCAGTCATCATCTGCCTGTAGGATGCACAGACATTTGTTAGCTTACTTGGAATAGAATCTACAAGTCCTGACCCAGTCTCCTGCTGTTGCCAATAAGCCACACTTCATTCTCTTCATTACTTAAAATATAGCACTATTTGATATTGAAAGTCATAATTTTCACTGCAGGAATATCGCCACCATGACTTTCTAGGCCTGAAAGAGATTTTTCAATAGCTACTGGTGGGATTTATTTATTTTGCTGTTCCAGGATCAATGTATTTTGATCCTTGACATCTTGAAATATTGTGTCCAGTCTGGTGCCCACAATACAAGAAGGTCATTGATAAATTGGAGAGGGTCCAGAGAAGAGCCACAAGAATGATTAAAGGCTTAGAAAAACCTGCCTTATAGCATTAGACTCAAAGGCTATGTCTACACTGGCAAGTTAGTTCGAATTAAGGAGTCTTAATTCGAACTAACTAAAGCCATGGCTACACTAGGCTTTAGTTAGTTCGAATTAAGGGCTTCCTTAATTTGAACTAATAAGTTCGAATAGGGTATTCGAACTAAAGGGTTAATTCGAACTAACTAGTTCAAATTAACCAATGTGGCCATGTTAATTCGAACTAATTTCTTTGTTCGAATTCACCGGCCATTGAAATGAATGGGGATCGCTAATTCAAACTAACTAAAATTAGTTCGAATTAGTTAGTTCGAACTAACTAATTCGAACTAATTTTAGCAAGTGTAGACATAGCCAAAGAGCTCAGCAACAAGAAGGTTAAGGGGTGACTTGATTACAGTCTATTCCTAGGTTCATAGATTTTAAGGTCAGAAGGGACTAATGTGATCATCTACTCTGAGGCCACAGAACGTCCTACTCATTCCTGCAATAAATTATATATTAAATAAAATTAATTAATAATTAATAAATATATTTAAATTATAAATATCAACATGTGGAACACATGTTTAGCAATGTGCTCTTCAATGTAGCAGAGAAAGCTCTAACATGATCCAATGGTTAGAATTTGAAGGTAGACAAATTCAGACTGGAAGGTCTAAATTTTTAAATGGTGTAAATTTTTAATAGTGAGAATAATTAACCATTGGAAAAATTTACCAAAGGTCATGGTGGATTTGCTATCACTGATGATTTTTAAATCAAGATGGGAGGTTTTTTTAAAAGATCTGCTGCAGGAATTACTCTGGGGCAGTTATATGGCCTGGGTTATACAGAAAGTCAGACTAGTTGAACACAAAGGTTCCTTCTGGCCTGGGAATCTCTGAATCTTCATGTTTTATAGCTTTTATTCTTTTTTCTGTAATGGTAGCAGCCTAATTAATTTACCTAAAACAGTTAAAAACCAAAAAGTTTCCAGAAAGCAAATCAGAGCAAGTTCTGTTCAGCTGCTTTCTTTAGCTTCTCTTTCCATTGTTATCATATCCTTTAAATTGCTTTACCTTATGCATATCGATTCAAATTCCAAAATACTGTAGATTAAGTAAGATTCAGATATTTCTCTCACCTGTTTAAGACAACCCAGATTTCTTAGCTGCTTGTATGTATAACATATTTGGAGGAAAAAGGAATCATCCATCTTAAATCTCTAATAAATGGGTCAGAATTGTATCCATAAACTTTTGCAGTTTTAATTTAATATATAAACTCACTAATAATGCCAAGTTTGCCTATGTGCTGATATGGGCTTATTTCACCTCAGTAACACATAACATGAATCATTAACCTTAAAAGTATAGCAATGGTAGTTTAATGCTAAATGTTCAGGTTTTATATCTGTTTCCTACTCCATCTAAAAAACAGGCTTACTAGTTATTTGTCTTGTCAGATGATATTGCCATTAATATGGGAGGGAAACTCTTCCTGCAAAGGTGAATTACATCAAATTACATGTTCTCCAGACATGTAAAAGATGAAAATCCCAAAGTCCCTGGAATGCTAGAGAAATGGACTAACTAGTAGTAATAATGGATATTGTTTTCTGGTTGCGTACGTTGTCTCAAAAAATAGCATCCAGCAATGGTGCCAGCTTGCTGCTGTGACCATGGACTGGCCAGCAGCTGGTGGCTGCATGTGGTGGTGCTGTAGGCAGATGGGCAGGGATGGGTAGCTCTCTGCCCCCACAGCTCCAGCTCCAGGCAGCTGTTGCAGCTTTTGCACAGCAAAGGCCAGGCTGCCTCTCCCCCTCCCTCCTCCTTCTGACACTCTAGTTGCTAGGCAGGACTGACTGGGCCCGCCTTGGAGAGTCAGGGACCTGGCCAGAAAATGGGGGCTGGGGATTTTCATTGGCTACAGAAGCTGTCTATGCAACAGTCCATTCAACTTCGCTGGCGATTCTTCCATGATGGTCTGTTCAATATGTTCCAGCAGCATTTTGCCTCTAAATATTCTCTAGTGTTCAGTACAAGAGTAGAAAGCCTGATTTATAAAATAGATCTAAAGCTTCTGTAACTACTGTGCATCCAGACCATTGTTATTTTAAGAGATATGATGTAGCTTTTTAAAAAAATTAGCACTTTTAGGTATTTGTGTAATTATTAGACCATCACTTGTACTCCACTTTCAAAAAAGCTTGCTAATAATTTTAGATCTTGAGGGATTTTTTATTGGAAATGCCCTGTATGTGATGCAGAGTAATAAAGTTCAAATTTTACAATGCAACGTTCTATGTTCTAGGAATGTTTACAAAGATTATCGTTTCCTTGAGCTGGCTTGCGATGCCCAGGAGGAAGTGGATAGCTGGAAGGCATCCCTACTGCGAGCTGGTGTCTATCCTGATAAATCTTCAGTAAGTTAACCACGTCACTAGTTTTTCAGTAGCTGCACTGGTTGAGTCAAAAAATACTGGGAAGAGATTTTTTTTAAGCTCTGTCTGCAGCTGTCTTGATGTATGTATTTTGCATTTCTGTACTTAGCCAACATCTCTGGCTGTTTTTAATGGTTCACAACTTCAGCAGTGAAATTACATTCTGGGGTGATCTATAACAAGCCCTCCAGCCAATAGAGACATAATATTTATTAATTAAGTTAATGCTTTAAGTCCAAATAATAAAAATATAGACACATTTGGGGTTTTTTCCCCTTAGCTTCACACTATCTATTCATGGCTTTCAAGGTGAGAGATCTTTTGCACAATATTATCTTCCTGCAGACCCTATATTTCAGAACTGAAGGAAGTATTCCAGTCTGTCATGTTAATTTATTTGACTGCTTCACTGCCTGTTGCAGTGTGTGAGCCTCTCCATATTTCAGCTAATTGGGCAAGCTTGTATTTGAAGAAAACTGAGTAGGAGGTGGAAAAAAAAAAACCCTAACAGTTGGGCATACAATACAGAAAGCCAGGAAATTATTTTGCCAGACTGCCCTTTCATGTGTTTATGGCCTTTGTCAGGCTGTGTCATGTTGTTATTTATATATAGTGCTAGGGTTTTTGGCCCAATTTCCAAAGTGACCTCATTACTTAAGTCTGTCTGGGCTTCTGGTTTTAGTGAGCTAAAGGCCATCCTAGCCTGGATTGCAGTGCCAGCCCAGAGTCCCAGTACAAGATGCTGGTGATGATTAAGGGCCTACATTAGACCTGCGGATATTCCATTTTCTAAATAAGGTTTCCATTGGACGAGGGAGGCCTTTATAATTTTGACACATCTACGGTAATTGCATTTCCCTCATCAGGGTTGAAGTCCCAGGGGACTGCATCAGTGAGAGGATTTTCTTTATTTCCTTTTATGTTTTTTGGAGCTGGACACTTGGGCAGTTTGAACATGTAGAAAAACTCTTTGGTATTATTTTTTGTCTTCACTGGTATTTGCAGCACCTTCCAGTTGAGTATTATCTGCAGATCTAGGGGTAGGTTTCTATAGGCACAAAGACAAGTTGACTTGAGGACTTGGGAGAGTTAACAGCCTTATGGACCTTTGAAAATTATCCCCTAATGTGTAATATACCCCTTCTTCATTAACTCTTTCACTCTGATACATCACTTTACTGGTGCGAATAGATTGTTCTCCCATCAGAGGGGTTTCATATCATTCTGGCTGGTGGTGCGCCCATTTTGAAGTAATATTCTTCTCTCCTCAGCATTCCCTCCTCCTTTTCTTCCACAAGGACTACTGTCCAACTCTTTGGAGTCCACCACTCTGATTTCTTATAATATCATCTTTGTTTCCTTCTATGTGCCACCAACTCCCACACTGGTCCTGCTTTCACCAGCTGCCCACTTCATCTAGTCTCCATTTGACATCCCCACTCTCGGTGTAACTCCAATTCCCGCCTCCTATTTGTTGCTGCTCAGCCATGCCTTAGTTTTCTCTCCTCATACGAAACTTACAAGCTGACATCCAGCACCACCAGCACAAGCGCCCTGAGTTCATTACCTTCAGATACCTGCCAGCTCTCCCACAGCCAGCAGGGGTCTTGGGGAAGATTTGAAACAAATTATTTCACGAATAAG
The DNA here is from genome assembly GCA_007922175.1 of Pelusios castaneus. Classification (NCBI taxonomy): domain Eukaryota; kingdom Metazoa; phylum Chordata; order Testudines; family Pelomedusidae; genus Pelusios; species Pelusios castaneus. Next base: position 312,292 of record ML686088.1, read on the forward strand.
TAATGGAATAAAAACCAAGTCATATACCAATCTCTGGTTGCTTCCCTAGATACTTGGCAACCATCTAATATATTGCCATATATTATTTCCTTCTTCATGATCCTTCAGTCAGTTCTCAGTGAGGGCAACACAAGTTATATTGAAGCCAATCAGAATTAGCTTCGCAAGTACTATTTTTGTAAGATGCTACCAAATTCATTAAGAGAATCCACATATTACACTGGCTGCATTCCCTTCTTTCACAGCTTTTACAATGGGATCAAAGCAGCTATCATGTTGATGTATCTTATTAGTTATACTTTATTCCAGAATATGCCTGTCTTATTCACAATTTAGCTACTTCCTTCATAATTCCCTCCATACTAGCCTTTAGGAATGGAAAGCCTTCCTTAAAGAAGTCCACAGTCACTAACTTAATGCCCCTTAGTCCATAATCCTCTCCTCCTTCAAATCACTCTTCAAGACCTATCAGCATGATAAGTACTAGTTTGTAGCTATTGTTGTCTCTTGATTTAGGGTGTAGTATTTTAAATATACAGAATACTCACCTTTGCAAAAAAACCCATCTCTGGCCTCTATAATGCAGATCCCAGACTAGATACCATAATCGATTTATGAATTTATCAACAGTTATTGTACTGGACATGGTATCTGAGGTACCACAAATATGTCATAATGAAAGAATATGGCTAGATCACAGGTAGATGTTGACTTTATAATAGTGACTTCTCTATGCCTTGTTTAATATTAGTGTGTACTAGGTATGTTTTATATATTTAAAAAATCTATCTATATATATATATGGGTTTATGTATTCTGTGTTACCCACATGCAGTGCTTTTTTTCTGCTGGAACGCACCGGAACGGCGTTCTGGCACCTTTTTTCCCCCGCCGGTGCTCCCTCCCAGCTGTGCAGGCTGGGCCGGGCTGGGGAGATTTAAATCTCCCGCCCTGAGCATGCGCAGTTACAGCGTGCTCAGGGCAGGAGCGGGCTGGCCGGCAAGCAGCTCTGCCGGCCGTCCCTGTGGTTCCCAGCCTCCGGCCAGGTAAGGGGGCTGGAGGGAGGCCTGGAGAGGGGTGGGGGGACAAGGAGACGGGCCGGGTTAGAGGGGTGGGGGTGGGGACAAGGAGACGGGCCGGGTTAGAGGGGTGGAGGTGGGGACAAGGAGACGGGCCGGGTTGTGGGGTGGGGGTGGGGACAAGGAGACGGCCCGGGTTAGAGGGGTGGGGGTGGGGACAAGGAGGGACCCCCGCGCAGGCCGGCAGCCCCCACCGCCCCCTCCAGACCCCCGGGGCTGCTTCCTTTCTCTTCTTTCTCTTCCTCTTCCTTTCCTTCCTTTCCTTTTTTTCCCCTCTTCTTTGTCTTCCTCTTCCCTGCCTTCCTTTCTCTTCCTCTTCCTTTCCTTCCTTTCTCTTCTTTCTTCCTTTCCTTTTTTTCTTTTTCTCTTCTTTGTCTTCCTCTTCCCTGCCTTCCTTTCTCTTCTTTCTTCCTTTCCTTTTTTTCTTTCTCTTCTTTGTCTTCCTTCCTTCCTGCTCTTTCTGTCTTTGCTTCCTTCCTTTCTTTCTTTTTTTCTTTGTCTCCTCCTTCCTTCTCTTTTTTCTTTCTCTCCCTTCTTTTTTAAAACTTTTTAAAAATTAATTTTAAATAAAAACCTTTCTTAAAATTAGATTTCAATTCCAAATTCATTCCAATTAAATTAATTAAACACAATTAATTAATTAATTCTATTTACAGTCACTTTATCTTCAATTAATGCCTATAATTTCTGTCTTGTGAGTTTTCCCCAAAAATTTATTCTGAAAAAGTTTTTCACACGGCTTGAAAATTTTGCACACAAGCCACCAAACCTAGAGGGAACATTGGCTACTAGTTGCGTACACAACAGCAGGCCAGCAGGCTAACATCGGTCAGTCCCACACTCTGGGCCTGGCCGGAGCCCACAGCACCAACAAAAAGTGTGTGGATGCATTACTGCCTGCCACCCAGTACCCAGAAACACAGGCCAGCAGCAGACGTAATAGCTACGCATTCACGTTTTTTTCTAATTATAATACGGCCCCCCAACAGTCTGAGGGACCGTGAACTGGCCCCCTATTTAAAAAGTGTGAGGACCCCTGCTGTAAGACCTCACAGGTTGTCTTTCAGTATATTAGCGGCCTGCATAGTTAATAAAACTTAACAGTTTTTACCTTGTATTTTTATTTCTTTGATATATTCAAAAATTTACTGTTTACTGCACTATTTTCAGTGTTATTTCTTTATGACACGACGGACATCAATAGGAGTTCCGGTACCTTTTTTTTTAGAAAAAAAGCACTGCCCACATGCAATGTGTCACTCTAAAGAAAATAAAAGAAAATCAGTACAAAAACAATACAAATCCTAGACTAAAGAAATTTACTCCAGCAAGTTATTTATACAGTGATAGAGTAAATGTTATTTTCTTTAAAATAAAGTTAGTGCTCAGTGGACTCCACTGAAAAATGAACATTTAGTCACAGAATGATATCTGGCATACCACTGTAATTTCTATTCTAAGTACTTTAGAGGGAAATAGAGTGGTACCTCAGACACCAATGCTTGGAGATGTTGGGTAAAGGTTGACTTTTCAATGGCAATCACTGGATAGATAATACACACTGTAAAATTTCTATATGCTGCTAGCGTGTACAAGTGATTTGTCTATTTTTGACTGAATTTAGTTTAATAAAGGGTAGAGGATTATAAGTGATTTCTAAGTATAAAACTGAATTCACACTTCCAAACTCGATTAGCTTTCTTCTTATAACTATGTTGTTATGAATGAAATAACTTTTTAAACACATAGACTAAACTTTTCATGTTTAGCTAGTTTCTATCTCACATGTTTTAGTCCCTCTGTAATCAGCATTACTGAATGGTAGAAAAATAATTACCAACTACTTGGAGACCATTCCTAAAAGGTTTTCTGTCAAACTACTCTTATTGTAGAGAGCTTTGCGTGCAAGTTAAAGAGGATTGGAAATGATCCCTTAAGAATGTAACCTCTCAGCCAAGGCTTATCTTTCTTGTGCTTTGATCAGAGTAGATTATTATTTGCATGAGATCTTTTAAAAGTGTTGTGCAGGTTTCCTTCAAGGATCAGGACTGATAGGTCGGATAGAGAGTGATCGCTTTGTGAAAAGTGTTCACCCACCAGTTATGTGGTGTTTTTCTCTTTTGTCATTCTTCTGTATAAGCTCATTTGAGAGTGTAGTGATTGTCTGGTTTCATCCCCTTACTTTCTACTGGGATATTTAGTGCACGGGATAGGGAACACCATATGTGGTGGTAGGCATGGGTAGGCATCGTTCTTGAAAGGTGTATTGTGAGGAGTGTTGATCATTGTAGCAGTAGAGAGATATCTTCATGTCTTACACTTGTTTATTTGGCAGGGTCAGCAGCTGCTTAGAGTCAATATGTCCTGGTCTGTGCGACACTTGTTTCTGTTAATGAGCTTGCAGAGGTTCGGGAGTTGTTTGATGGCCAGAAGAGGCAGTTCACAAAAGATTTCTTTCAGGATGAGGGCCCCATCCTTAGTGGGTTATAGTTGTTTGATGATACCCCGTTTGGGTTCCAGTATGCAGTGGCAGGTGACAATAGGGGTGTGTGGTCAAAGGAGGCTTTGTTTCTATATTGAAGAAGGTTCTCTCGGTATGTATGGATAGCCCAGTCCATGATGCGATCTACTTTTCTGGTGGAGTGTCCTTGTTTGGTGAAGGCAGTTTTGAGGTGTCTATCCTGGACTCTTTCCTTGGAGCATATTCTGTGGTATCTGTGTGCTGGGGTGTAAATATCAGGTTTCTTGGTGTGTTTGGAGTGGTTACTGAGTCTATGAAGATAGGTGTGGTGAGCCGTGGGTTTCTATCTACTTTCATAGATTAAGTAATCAGCCTAAATACATCAAGAAGTCTGTTATCTACAGTCAGGCTCTCAGACATCAGCTCTTAAATAATCTGGAACTATTTTGATTTTTGACCATTGGTATGTGAATGAGTTTGGCCTGATGAACAGGAGCCACTTGTTAAGCGTCCATGAGATACTAAGATAGAGGGGATCTGCTTGCTTAATTATTCTTCCATTTCTGACCACATGTGATTACTAATCTACTCTTGATCGAGGCATAGGGAAGTTGGGCCTTGCCTGAGAGATTATATTGATAAGGGATCTTCTTCAATACTCTTTGGTATTCTTTCACTGACATGCAAAGCTCTGTGGTAAGAGTTGTTTTATTGACAGAAAACCTTTTAGGAATAGTCTCCAAGTGGTTGGTAGTTACTTTTCTACAACTTGGTAATGTTGGTCCAATAAAAAAAATATTACTTCATTCACCTTGTCTCTTTGATATCCTGGGACTGAAATGGCTCCAACAATAACGCATACATGAAACTCACAGACAGCTCCTACCACCATTGGCCTGGGGCCTGGCACAATATTCCTGGCCGAGGCCGGCTCTGCAGTGGGCCATGCCCGGCCCTGGGTCCTGGCCACGGTTGAGGCTGGATTGGACTGCCACCGGCAGGCGAGTCCTGGCTCCCTGGCTGCAATCAGGGCCGGATCCTGAGGCCCCTGGCAGACGGGCCCTGGTTCCCTGGCCGTGGACGGATCGGGCCACTACTGGTGGCCTAGCCCCAGTTCCCCAGCCAGGGTCGAGGCCAGATTGGGCTGCCACTGACAGGCGGGCCCCAGGTCCCCGGCTGGGGTCAGATCCTGCTGTCACTGGTGGCTGGGCCCGCGCCCCGGGTCCCCGGCCGGGGTCGGGACTGGATCGGGCTGGCGCTGAGACTTGGGATATGTGCCCTGTGTGCCCAGCACCAGCAATGCCACTGGCTTGCAGGCATTGTTATCTGGTTTTATTGAGGATGCTGTAATAGATATTAAATGGTATATAGATAAGGAGCTTTCGTAAGGGTCTTCAGAGTAAACTGTTTTAGTGGTAGATACAATTTCAAGCAGATTAGCTAGTAGAGTGTGCTTCCAGCATATCAAATGACTTATTTTCCTGTACTTCATACAGGACAAACACACAGAAGACATGGAAATAAAGATCTTTCAGATCTTTTCTAATGTATTTTAAGTATCCGTTGATGATTGTATTAATGGGAGCAATTATGAGAAGTTCACAGCAGTTGCCTATCTCTGCTCTTGTTGAAGCCATTGGAAACTTTATCATAGCTAAGCTAAGGTTGAGATCTTCAGGAAATCCCTCTAGAGTAGATAGATTTTCATATCTGCTGCTATGATCATTTTAAACAAAAATGTATGAGTTTTTGGCTTCACCGTCTCATGGCTAATGCAGCTTTACTATACTAAACTAAAACCATAAATCCCCCTAAGGAAGCAGAATAACTGATTATTAAATAGGCTTAAGGAATGGTTATCAAACTGTCTCCCCTACCCATCACATTGTCATGGATATCAGAGCAAGTAGGGAGTGCTATTCAAAGCACACAATTCTACCATGAGCCAAATATTTGCAATTAAACCCAGGATCATGGGTCCCAAGTCTGCTGTTTTGTGGGGAAAAAAATATAATATACAGTGACTTGACAAATTGTGCATGAATTCACATTTTGTGGAGCACACATACAAATCCATGTTAATGTCCAGAGAACATGCCTCTTGTTAGTGCCTTTAGTAAGGGATATTTTTTGTTTTGTTTGCTTCTGTCTGGTGTAAGTTCATTTTTATGTGTAGCCCTCAAAAATGCTTCTGGTTCTAAGTGGTAAACGTCATGTCTTTTATCTTTCTTCCTTTAAACACATATAAATGGTTGGGTTATCAGATTTCTTTTGCCCTCTTAGGAAACGCTTTGTGGTCGGAATAAATTCTGAGAAGTGTTCTTTTTATTAATGTATCCATGGCCAAAGAGCACCTAGAATTCCAAGACAACAGAGTCTTGTGGCACTTTTAAAGACTAACAGATTTATTAATCGCATGAGCTTTCGTGGGAGAAAATCCCACTTCGTCAGTCGCTTTGAAGATTAATAAATCTGTTAGTCTTTAAAAGTGCCACAAGACTCTGTTGTCTTTCTACAATAGACTAACACGGCTACCCCTTTGGAATTAGAATTCCAAGCAGCATGATGAACCCTTTTTAAATCCCTGCAGAGGGACAGAGAGAGAGGAAAGGAACTGAAGACAATGGAATCCCCTGAAAACTGATTCTCCTGTCAGCTGGAGGGGAAATAATTTTTACACTGCAGGTGCACTGTGCATGCTCTCTCGCAAATATTGTCTCAAAGGATTAACATCTGTGTCCTGAAACTGCTCTTCTAGAAGATTGCCAAGCGCTGCAGAAATAGATGTTAGGCATTGCTTTTGCCCTGCAGTTATACAGGAACAGAGTTCCATTATGCTGAGAAGTTCACTAAGTTTTGAATTGTGTTAGAACTCATCGGCACAATGTTCTCAGCACTTTGGAGGCTCACACCAGCCTGTACTCTTTTTCCTTTCAAGGGTTAGGGGCCCTCTGTGTGCACATGTGACAGTGCTAGCAACTGGCAGCAATTAGCACTCATTTCAACACTTCCTCTTTGGCAGTTCCAAGGTCAAGAAATGCAAACAAGCAGCTCTGGTCCCTTTACAGCCTGAGTTCTCAGTTCTCTGCATGTGCAAGTTCCATGTGTTCCTGACTCTCCAAGCCTTTGGCACCTGTGGTAAAAATTGGCCCATAGATATTAGAAATTGAATAATAGCGATAAACCTGGCATCCTGCAGTGGTGAATCAGGTCTCCTTTCCCAAACTACCAGCGGTACATGTGCAGCCTGAAATCTGAAAGTCAAGCTGTGCTCTCATCAATGGTTCTGCTCCGGATGTACAAACCAGTTGATGTAGAATCCAGCTCCCTTGCTCTATCTTGTGCTGCGCCTGCAGTGCTGAGAAGAGTAAAAAGGAGCAAAGCCTTTTTGCCACTAAACTCAGCCACCGTGCACTGAACGCACATTCGGAGCCAGTCTGTTGAATAAAGAGGTGTCATTTTTGCAGTAACTCTTCCGGTGCTGCACTTGAAATTTGCACTGTTGATAATGGTCAGATCTTGAATGCCGGGTCAAGCAGTTCCTGTCCACCAAAAATACCTAGAAGCAACTTACTTGTTGGTCTGTCAATGTACTGTGAACTAATTTCAGGAGCCACTATTTTTTTTTAATCGGAGCAAATGTTCGTAATACATTGAAAATGAATCTAAATATCAGCCTGCCGCTCTAATCCCACCTCTTCCTTCTCTCTCTCTCTCCCTCTCCCCCTTTTGCTCTGTCCCCTATGCAAGCACACTTGGTCACTATCTTTTACCACACTATAATTACCAGAGATTTCTCTATGGGTGCCTAGCTTCTTTTCCAGTTTGCCAAGTCCCCTCTCTCCCCTGTGCTTTGCTTTCATCAGGACAGGGGCTTTGAGTGACACCTTCATAGCAATGAATCAGTATTTTTATTTTTTCAACCCATGTATGAGTCAGCTCGTTGGCTATAAATCACAGTCTTGCTGTTTCACTTTGAAACGGGAGATCCGTTTACCAGCTGATTTCACTGCTGCTTTCTGGATCGGTGGATCCAAACACCCTTATTTTACAATGACTACAACTTTGTGACTAACGCTTCCAGACTGCATTTCTCAACTGTGGCCCAGGGTTTATTTTGGCCAGTTTCCCATTATATAATGTATACTGTTCATGCCAGCCTGTGGCAAAACTCATAATTTAAAAAGAAAAACAAAAAATAGCACAGATGTTCATCGTAAGTTGTTCTGCTTACTCTACCTCCCCGACACAACCTATTCCTTCCCCGGCTCCTCATACCCCATTTCGTATTATCAGTCTACATATACCATATTTGCTTTTTAGAAAGAAATTGGATAGTGAAACTTTCCATTCCCTAGCATGTTATGGAGAATGGCTGTCATGCAATGGCAAGCAGACATATTTAGTGGATTGCCTTGCAATAGAAGTTCAATTTTACCAGTGCAAGAATGTCCAACTGGTTATAGGCCCATCATCCCCAAGTCCTTTTGGGTCTCTTTCCACTGTTACTTACACCAGTATAACTCCATTGATTTCAGTGGCATTTGATTTAAGTGAGTGGAAGCAAGTGGAAAATCGAACGCTTTATGTAGAAAGAAAATTCTGAAAACTTGCAGTTGCCGTCTGCTGCTGTGAGTTTACAACTTGACTGGCCATTTCAAATCCTTCATGGATTTCTAAAACCTTCCTTGCAGCTTTCTCATCAGAGGGAATTAGTGAATCCCTTTGATTCAGTTCCTCCTTTAGTTTGTGCCATACCCACATTGCACACAGCATGCTGCATATATATGAAATATATGTATTTAATATATGTTCCTTTTTTTCCATGCTGCTTCCTGCAAAGGGGAACAACAGAGTAAGTCCTTTGTCCTGTTACAGACTCCCTTTCTATGCCTCTCCCAGGTGTTCTGTCAAAAGAACAAATATTTCTGTTCTGGTTCACACAACTGTGGCCTAAACTGTAGGCTATTTTGAACATAGTTTTGCAAACTCTGATTCAAAGTTATATTTGATAGAACTATAATGCCCCTTCTGTTTCAGCTTTTGGGAAAGAGAAGTGTTTCATGTTGTCCAGTGCCGATTTATTAGGCAGTTAAGTCAGAATGATACTATATAGAAATAAAATGGTGTTGGGAATAAAGATTATGAAGGAATAGAAATAAAGACCCTTCTGAGGAAAGGTTACCACAGTCTGATGAAGCTCATTACAGCTGGATTTTTTTTGACTGTACATCAAAGCTTGTCTTAACGGGCAGTTATAAAAATCCAGCCCTGAAGTCTTAAATAACAGATTTGCTGGCGTTGTTGGCTAAGCTGAACTAGATCAGCGTCCTGGCTTTGAAGGTGCCTTAAAATGGATGGAGCAGGGTGGGGTCAACATTTGACTTGGCTTCTAGACCCTTGATGTATTCCAGCTGGACTGCAGCAAAAGGGTGGGGGAGAGGGAGAACTGAAATATGCATGGTAGGTTTTGTGAAACTAAGCAGCACAGAAAAAGAAAGTTTTGCTAATGTGGAGTTGATAACTTAATAATCTAGCAGTTTTTAGGTTGAATGCATTTTAAAAATACTTTAAAAATCCATCTTTACTGATCCTATGGGTGAATACAGCATGCTAGAATACAGTGCAGTGAAGACTGTCATGCAGTAGAAAGAAGTGAGCATATGAGGGTCGCTTTTGGGGAAGGGATGGGAGAAGCTTATTAACTCTTTTATGGAGCAGCAGTAGCTTCCCCGTGCTAACAGTTGAAACTAGACTCCAATAAAAAGAAAGCAGTTCCTCTGAAATGTTGCCTGCTACATCTCTGTCATCCTTGGGTAGAGTTTTTCTGGGACATTTGGGAAAGATCAGAAAAAGGAATTTTAAATGGTGTGATGACTTGTGAATTTACTCATCCTTCTTTTTCATAATTATTCATACCAGTTTTTGATTCCTCATCTCTCCATGGTGGCTGGGCTTAGAAATGCCAAACATGGTCTAGTTTGTTGGCTTTGCTGGGGAGAATTGTCTTCCAGTGTTTCCAGGGGTGATGGAGGTTGGTGTGTGGTGAGAGATGAAGAGCTGGGGTTAAGTCGATTTGGATATTGCTTAAACCATCAATGCTATGTGAAATGTTTATAGCCTGAATTTACCTCATGTTGACTGAAGGCTTCACAGCCCCCTCAACTGCTGAGCTCCTCCAGTGGGAGGAAAGTTTAGAGTGGGGCTGATAGACCAGGGGAAATGTGGCAGAGAGGGGGACAGGAGACTGAGAGGGACATGGTCTGAGGGCTATGCTGGGGGGCAACCCCAGCATCTTGCAACCAGAGGGGGCGCTCTGGGAGGCAGCAGGAGGTGGCATCTGGAATGGGGACAGCATGCTGGGGCCATATAGCAGGGGATCATAGGAGCTCAGAAAGTGTTATTAGCTGGAGAACTCTCCATCCAGCGGCAAGTAAGAGCTATGTTCTCATTGTAGTCTCAGAGCATTACGGCTCCCGAGACTTGGTGGCTTAACCAAAAGGTTAATTCCAAAAGAGCAGTGCATGAAATCCACCCCCTGGTTTGAGGGCTAGGGGTACTGCCTCAGGATCTGTGTTCCACCAGACCCTTTGTCGTTCTACCTCAGGCCACTCAGGGTGCGGTGTAAGGCATTACATCTGCTCCAGTGAGGCAGGATGTATTAACTTGCAGTTCACAACCCCTCTGAGGTGTGAGACAATAGCAAACTCCTACAATTCTGTTACAGGGGGACGTGGAATGGTGGTAGAGGGGAGAACAGAAAGGGGAGCACTGAAGGGGAGAGAGGTGCAGTTAAGAGAAGCAACCATTTTGTCAACAGCTCATAATCCATCATTTTCTGTCATCCCATCTGCTCTTAATGTTGCTGCTGAAAATTTGCAGAAATGGAAACAAAGGGGAAAACGAAAAGCTTCTAGGAGATAATAGAAGCTTATTTTTTGCTCAAGGGGTCCACTAGCAACAGTCTTCTGGGCATTTGTTTTTAGTTTTTATTTTTGCATAATACATAATATCTATTGGAGTAATCCTACTTAAAATTGTATGTGCCAAAGTGTTTTTGCTGGGTCAAAGCCAGCAACAGATCACATGGGATGAGACAGTACTACCCCCAACACACACACATTCCATATGCATCTTTACGTTAAAACTAGATTCTACTCAATTTTCTTATGCACATGTGTGCAGAGTAAGTTGAACATTGAGAACTTGTTAGTCACTTCCTTGTTCTGTTTCCAGCCCTTCTGTCTGCCCCTCCACCCCAAAATCTTAATAAGGAAAGCGAGAGAACATTAACAAAGTCCATTTTATCACATTTAGAGTTTAGTTACATTAAAATGTATCCTAAGCATTATGCTGCAGATTTTTAAAAGCATCTACCTTTAAATATCTGACCCTGAGTTTTCAGCAGATTTTTACTCCAAATTCTCAAGCACTAAAAAACTGTGTTCATAAAAATTCACAAAATGCTGAAAGTGCATTGCTCTTCCTCTCTTGATACCCTAAAATGGCTGAACCATTTTTGCTTAAACTTTAAAAAGAAAGAACAACTGACACCAAACATGAGAAATTTCAGCCTGAAAGTATGAGTTCGACATAATGATCAGTGTAATAAGTAAAATGAGGGATTTGTGATTGCATTGTAGTTATACGGCAGTTATGCTATAGCTATGAATCTGTGTTCCTGTGCTGACGTCGGGGACTGATTTTTTTTATAATTTAGGCTTTATCTACACTGACGGCAGCAAAGTCGCCACCTCAGGTTGATTTATCTGGTTCAATTGAGGGGCAGCAAAGACACACTCAATTGATCCTGAAGTTGATCTCATAAAACCGCCTCCTCAGGTGCCATAGTGCTGCATTAACAGGAACCCATTTCCTGTCAGCACAGTGCAATGGAGAGGGTACAGAGAAGGGAAGTTATGAAGTCAGCGGAAGTTGTGCAAGTGTATCTTGCGTAATTCCTGTCGACTATTGCTGAATTTCACTGCCAGACCTGGCCTTATGAATAAAACCACAGACTTGGCTATCGATATAGTTACTTGTATGTTAACATTAGGTTATTGAAATTCTTTATTGTAGGCATATGTTGGTTTAGTTTAATATCTGACCAGTTGAAAAACATAGATTTCCAAGGTGCTGTAGCTTGAGGGGAGGGAAAGGATTGTGGGATATCACCCTGAAGGAGATGAAGACATAAGGCTTAACACCTGATGGGAGTGCACTGAGATTTGAGAGGGGTTGGAGGTGTCCTGTAACCATGACGTCTGCAATTACCATTAATTCATAGAATTAGAAAAATCACGACTGAGAATAATTCCTATGTAGTCAGTGTACCTACATTCTAATTGCTTAAACATTGAAAAGCAAACCAAGACACTAATATTGAATAGTAAACCAGTCCCATGAGCAATCTTCCAGTTCCTGAATTACTGGTAATTAATACTGAAAAGCAAACCCAACACTATAATAATGGAACGACTCTGAAATTACAGTACCCTTGTTGTAAACCGTAACTAAGATAAAAAGGTCCTTTAGAACTAAAACCAGCTATGTAATCTTAACCTTCGTGGCATGTGTTTCTGTGTCTGTGTATAGGGCCATGTTGTACTATTAGATCAGGTCCATTTCAGGGGTATCACTGACCTATCAGGTGGAGCTTTGGGAGACATTGTGCTACATGAAGTTTCTTAACAAGGGTGTGCACACCTAATGCATCCTTAGAAAGATACAGCACCCTGCACAACTGACTAGATCTTTTAGAAAGACAAGTCGAGTGAGGTAATATCTTTTATTGGACCGTCTTCTGCTGGAGACAAGCTTTGGAGCAACAGAGCTCTTTAGAAATTGGTCCAATAAAATACAGCATCTCACCCACCTTGTCTCTCTCATATCCTGTGAAAAACATGACTGCAACATCATTGCAAATAGATCTTTTAGGTCATTTGTAAATGTTTCTAAGGTTTATTCATAATGGATGTAGCCATATGCCATCATAGCTCTCTATGAAAAGTCTACAGCCCACATTGGACATGTATGGGGATTGTTCTTTGTGAAGAAAAGCCAAGGTTCCTTCTTTAGAAGGAGCAGATTAGAAATTTTGCAGAAAAATGTTTTTTTCCTGCCTGGTCTGTGCTTGTATCCCTTCAAACATTTCTCTTAATTGTTTAGTATTTTTTTAAAAAGAAATCCCTAAATGTGTTCCTCCAAACTCAGAGTCCAGTTCAACTACCTTGTTAAAGAGACCAGATGTCTTGATTTCTCCAAGAGAGTCCTGGAAATGTGAACTTTGACTTTGTGTGTGGGAAACTTTCTTTTTAAGACTCTCACTCCAGCTCAGTCCATGAATCTAGTGCTTGCCTGGTGACTGGCATATAAATGGAAGAGTCATTCCAGAAATCATGTGCATCTCTGAGTGACAAAAGACCTCTCAGACTTGTTTTCCCAAACTCATCTAGATTTCTGAAGAGGGTTTTTTATCCATCTGCCAGAACTAAAACCCAGCTTAGCCATTCATCAGCTATGTTTTAGAAATGTGATGGCTGGGGGCAAATGGAAATTTGTTAGTCTCTAAGGCTATATCTACACTTATTAAAGTTAGTTCGAATTAGTTAGTTTGAACTAACTAATTCGAACTAATTTTAGTTAGTTCGAATTAGCGATCCCCATTCATTTCAATGGCCGATTAGTTCGAACTAAGAAATTAGTTCGAATTAACATGGCCACATTGGCTAATTTGAACTAGTTAGTTCGAATTAACCTTTTAGTTTGAACACCCTATTCAAACGTATTAGTTCGAATTAAGGAAGCCCTTAATTCGAACAAATAAAAGCCTAGTGTAGCCATGGCTTTAGTTAGTTCAAATTAAGACTCCTTAATTCGAACTAACTTGCCAGTGTAGACATAGCCTAAAAGTGCCACAAGACTCCTTGTTTGTTTTCCTTCCTTCTAGGTGTTCTTAGATCATTAAAGTCGGTTAGATCAGTAAAGAATCAATTTTATTTGTAGAGAAGTTGAAAGACTGTTTACGCTGATTAGTTAGATAGTGAAATAATTCAGATGAAAATATAAGTTGTTTGGATGAGTTTAATATTTTTAGAGTTTTTTCATCCCAAATGTATGATTTTTAGAAATGGAAGGTATTGAATTCTAGGGTAAGAAGAACCCACTTCTAATAAAAAAAACCTGGTTTCATGCCAACAAAATTTAAAAATAGCATTTAAATAAAGAAGTGTTGAAATGACTTTTAAAGTGGAAACATGCCATAATTTTATATGCTGTGTTTGTTGTCTTTTCAGACAGATGCATTGACTTTTACAGTGATGTCTCGGGAGGGAGGGGGAGACCTCGGTCAAAAGCCCAGGGCAGGAAGGCAATGGCAGGCTGGTTTTTAGTCCCTTGCTTGTTTCCTCTCCATTCCAAGGACATACAAACCAATTTATCAAATCAAAATCATCTTCCCATTTCCTTAAAAATGTTGGAGATAAAAAACGAAAACTATATGCAACTTTGCTTAGAGGACCTAGTGATTCTAATGTCAGAAGCTTGTGAAAACCAGAGGTTTGTTATATGCTTCCGTAGAGCAGAAATGAACAGGAATGAGACAGTTAAAATGGATGCAGGGGAAAAAGACTCATAAGATTGTATCAGTTGCACTGCCAGTAACAAGACATAGGCCATCAAAGTAGAATGATTTCAAAACTAGCTCCATTGAGCTGATAACTCTATGTCAGAGGGCATTCAGATATCTGTTAACAGCACTTCTGGGATGACCAGATGTCCTGATTTTAAAAGGATGGTCCTTTTATTCAGAGCTTTGTCTTATATAGGTGTCTATTACTCCCCAACCCAGTCTTGATGTTTTTATACTTGCTTTCTAGTCACCCTGAGAATGTCACATTTCTGCTTTGTGGTGGATATGCTGATGTTAAGCTCCAGACAATTTAGAAATAAGTCATCATTCTTATCATATATTAATTGTATGGTCTTGGCTGCATTTTCGGCAAGGTTTCTATATACTTAGGAATTCTTTGGTTTTAGTGGTCCAACTTTATTGTGCACCAGTTCCTGTCCCTCCCCTGGTGTTATTGACTCTCTTGAAGTGGATGGAATGGTGAAAACTTTCTGGCCTCAAAGGTTTGGATCCTGGGATGTGATCTTCACCTCTGCTTTGGTCCCTGTACTCTGAATAGAAGGGCTCATGTTGCATAAATGAGTCCCAAAAGCCCCATTGAGGCTTGGTGAGGATTCTTCCCCTGGCAGGCATCATGGAAGATGACCATAAGGCCCTGCTCTAGGGCAGTGATTCTCAACCTTTTTGGGCTCAGAACATATTTGTAATGATTATGGCCTGTCGTGAACCAGCAAATAGTCTGGGGTAGAAGCTCTGGGTGCTTTCAGTCCAGTCCTGCCTGATACTCAGCCCAAAGCTGCAGCTCCTGTGCTCTGGGGCTGGCTGGGCTTGGCTCTCCACTCCACGCAGTGCGACTTCCAGGGTTGCAGCACCACTCAGGTTTGGCCCTGCTCCCACAACTGAACCAATGTGTTTGACCTGGTATGGAGCTGTGACATGGCTCATGGGGTGGCAGAGCCACTTCCTCAAATCCAGCCAATCAGGATTCCCATCCTCCATGACATGGGCCTAAACCTGAGTAGTTCTGGGACCCCACAGGTTGCACTGTCATGAGCAGGGAGGTGAGCCCAGGCAGCCCTGTGGGATAGGAGCTGCCAAACAACTCTTTGAAACATTCTGGTGATGGAGTTTTGGGTCCCAGTCCATGGGGTGAGGAATCCTGTTCTAGAAACCTCTTCAAAAGCCCTGGCATGTGTGCAGAAGGGTGTGTCAAGGGCTGCGCTGCTGCACGTGGTGCTGAGGTGATTCTGGGCAGAGCTGCAACCCAGGGAGGCTGCCATAACGTAGACAGCTCCACGTGTCCGGCTCTCAAAGAGATCCAGGATCGGGAGGGTGCAAATGAGGCTTAAAACTTCTCTAGGCACAGTGTGGAATCCCATGAGTTAATTACAGCACACCTAAAATCTTCTAAGCACAGTTATGCTTGAAATTAATCACTGATTTCTAATTATCAGAGTGAAGTTCTGGAATAGCCTTCCAAGAAGAGTTGTGGGGGCGAAAAACTGAGCTAGATAAATTTATGGATGGGGGTGCAATTGACTGATCTTGATTACTGGTGGTAGATATGCTGATCGACTGTAATGGGATATTAGAAGGGGTGGGTTCTGAGTTAATACAGACAATTCTTTCTTAGGTGTCTGGCTGGTGAGTCTTGCTCGCATGCTCAGGGTTTAACTGATTACCATATGTGGGTTTGGGAAGGAATTGTCCCCCAGGATAGATTGGCAAAGGCTCTGGGGGGGTTTTGCTTTCCTCTGTAGCATGGGGCACAGCTCACTTGCTGGTGGATTCTCTGTACCTTAAAGTCTTTCTTTAAACCATGATTTGAGGTCTTTAATAAACCTCTAATCTATGACTGAGTTACAGGAGTGGATGAGTGAGGTTCTGTGACGTGCATTGTGCAGGAGGGTGAGACTAGATGATCATATTGGTCCCTTCTGATCTTGGAGTCTATAAGATGTCCCTTAGGAAGATAGTGACGGAGTGGGAGAGGCAATATATTTTATTGGACCAACTTCTGTTGGTGAAAGAGACGAGCTTTTGAGCTCCACAGAGCTCTTCTTCAGGTCTGGTAACAATGTTAGGCAGGTTTCCTTTGAGACCGAGGACTGAGAAGTCAGAGGTGGAGCGATCGCTTTGTTAAAAGTGTTCTCCTACCCGTCAGAGGGTGTTTTTGTGTTTTGATCTTTTTTCTGTGAGAGTTCATTCAAGAGCACAATGATTGTTTCAGTTCATCCACATAGTTGTCATAAAGTATGCCACATGTTATGATAGGCATGTGTAGGATCCCTGGATCTTGAAGCGGTGATAGTAAGGTTGACGGAAGAATTCCCTTGAGGTGGTACCAAGGTTGATGGAACAATTCTATGCCTACATAGGGGATTAGTCTGGCTTAACTGCAGCATTCGTGGGTGTTACCCTCTGAGCAACATAGATATGTTGACCTAACTTATAAGCATAGACCAGGCATGAATCTAATCAGAAATACCGTTTCAGTGCTGGCAGTGTTTTCACCCATGTTCTTGAGATCTCATTTAAAGGGATGGTCTTTTAAACATAATCCATGCGGAAAACATCCTTTAAAACTCAGGTCCCAGGGTGCATGCGCAAGATCTTCCTCTCTTTTACCATGTCACCCACTCACTTAAATATCCAAATCCCTCATTTACTCCTGCCAAAGTTGTTTCCTTTCCTCTAAATTGGCGGTTGTACCATTCATGTTTTCCACACCCTCCTTTATTCATTTACTTGTATGATTGTCTGAATATACCCATTTAGGAAACTTGTGTTTGTTTCTAGAGAGTATCACTGACTATGGAGTTCTTTGTTATGCTTTGGTATGAACAATGCTGTGTACATCAAAAGCTTATATTGTTCCCTCTTCGAGGAGTCTGGATCCTATTTAACTGAAACACTCTCACTCTTTGTTCTCGTTTACTTTGAGTCTGAACTTTTCCTTACCTAGTCTCCACTTTTCACTTTTTTAACCCATTGATTTGTTTTTCAGCAGGGCACATTAGGTTCAGAGGGGAAAATAAAAGTAAGCATATGTGAAGTTTTATGAGTGCATAAAGTATGCTGGAAAAGATACAGAAACTATATCAGTGTTGGGTGGCTTGTGAACCCTGTCTTTGGTATAATATGCAGTAGATATAAAAGTAGCAGTTAAATAGGCATGTATTTGGGTGCCCTGATATGTTTAGGCATGCATGGATTATATTTTATATGATGTCAATTTCACTGTGTACATGCAAATCAAAGGGAAAAAATATTTCCATAGAGGCTGATAAGAAAAATGCTGCTTGAGAATTTGTTTGTTTGATTTAAAGATATGTTTTGATGTGTGGTGTTGACCACTTGTAGTATAGAAATAGCCTTAGTTATGAGTGTCAGGAGTAGATGTATAGTCAAAGTATAGATTGTTAGTCTAGTTCAGCAAAATAAACAATGAGTCCTATGGCACTTTTAAAGACTAACAAATTTATTTATTGCATGAGCTTTCATGGGAGAAAATCCCACTTGTCAAATGCTTTTCTCCCACGAAAACTCATGCAATAAATAGATTTGTTAGTCTTTAAAAGTTCTACAGGATTCCTTGTTTGTTTTGCTGAAGTATAGAAGAAAAATGGTTGCTTTCCACTGTCCATATGGTTAAGGAGTGGTTGGTTTGGAAGTGGTCTGGCCAGGTGTCTTTATCTACAGTCTTTTGAAAGAAGGAAAATTCCTACTTACCTTATGTATTCAATGAGTTCTCTGATTGTGCATCGTTCAGGTCTACATGGTGTGACATCTTTTTCTTCTCCCTATTTGTGTGAGACTTTTCAATTCATTTGTAAGTTTTGGCACAGGTTGGCAAGTATTTCCTTAGGTGCATAGGGGCTATCTCAGTGGAATACATTTATGGAAATCTGATCCTACCTGCATGTGGTGGTGGGTGAATTGTTTGAATGATTTCAAGCCAACAATCTGGAAGAGTTGTCCTAGATGAGTCTGACCATTCTGCTTCCCCCTTTTTTTGGATTTCATAGGAGAGAAGAGGGAAACAGTGAGCTATCAGTGATGCATATTCTGTTAGCCAGAACAGAGTTGTCATGTTGTGTTTGCAGATAACTGGGTGTCCATAACTCAAGTATTTTGTTCTGGAAGTGTTTTGATACTTTACAATATGGTCTTGCCGTCTGGAGGACAGCAGTCTGTTATGATGGGATCCAATACCTGAATTCCATCTGTTGCTAAGACCCCTAAATCTGGAACATAGAACCTCATTACTCTGAAGGTTAGAAGAAACCTTCCAGTTTCCAACCTAAATTTATTCATGGCCAGCTTGTACACATTTGTTCTTGTGCCAATATCATCCTTGAGCTTCAATAGCTCTTCTCTCTTCCTGGCAGTCAACCCTTTAATCCTTTGTTTTACCACACTAAAGAATGCAAGCTCTCCGAGTCTTGTGTCATAAAATAGTCTCTGTTCCCATAATCATCCCAGTAATTCTTCTCTGCACCAGTTCCACTTTTAGTTCATCCTTTCTTGACCATGGAGGACCAGAATTTTACACAGTATTCCAAATGAGGGCTTACCATGCCCTGTACGGTGGTATTAATGCTTCCTCGGCTCTATTGGAAATGCCTTCTATGGCTCGTGGCTGCTGTTTCTAGCATCAGATCTCTCAAGTGTGTGTCCCAAGTGCAGACCCCTGTCTGTCACCCTTCTTGGCCAATGGGATATTACAGTCCTACCATCTAAACTCTAGGACCAGTGCCGTAGCCCTCTCAGACTCTTAGTTGCTTGCATTTTCCTTCCCCCACTCCTCATAATCAGCTTGGCTGGGGACCTCTGGGTTTTAGATTAACCCCTTCAAGGACAAAGGGGCAGTACAGCAAGCAAACACAAGCTTAACCATAAAACATGCACACACTTCTCTCTTATAAAACATGAAAAAGTTACAGAGAAGGGAACAAAAATGATTAGGGAGCTGGAGCACATGACTTATGAGGGGAGGGAAGGGAATTAGGCTTGTTTAGTCTGCAGAAGAGAAGAATGAGGGGGGATTTGATAACAGCATTTAACTACCTGAAAAGGGGTTCCAGGGTGAATGGAGGTAGTGGTGGCAAATGACAGAACTAGGAGCAATGGTCTCATGTTGCAGTGGGGAAGGTTTAGGCTGGATATTAGAAAAAGCATTTTCCCTAGAAGGTTGGTGAGGCACTGGAATGGGTTATCTAGGGAAGTGGTAGAATCTCCATTTGTAGCAATTTTTAAGGTGCAGTTTGACAGAGGCCTGGCTGGGATGATTTAGTTGGGGTTGGTCCTGCTTTGGGAAGGGGGCTGGACTAAATACCCCCTGAGGTCCCTTCTGACCATAACCGTCTATGATACTATGATTCTACAAAGTTATAGAAAACAACAAAATCCTTAGCATAGTGCCCCTCAGTTTGATCTCACCGCCTTGGGTGAGTTTCTTGGTCTGGTCAGTGTACTTAAGGAGGTCAAAAGCCCTCCTGCCTCTCCACCTTCTCTAGCTGGGTCCTCTGATGATGAAGAGACTTCCCTGGTTTAGAAATCATTCCTGTTTTAAACAGCCTCTGATGCCTTTTCTTCTCCTGCACTTCCCCTGTAGGCTTTTGGGTAAAGAGAGATTCAAAACAAATGGTCATGCTTGTAGCAAACTTGTTGTTCCACCAGAATAAACCCAGGCAATATTGTTGGCCCTTGATTGTGCTGTCAGCTTCCCAGAGATAATGTGTCAATTGGGGTCAAGTTCCTGCTTCAGACTGAATGCTCAAAGCCACACTAAAGGTTGCAGTGAAAAAGGAAGCTAAAATACAGCATGGCGTTCACACAGCAAAATGGAATTCACAAGTTGACACAGACGTGTCTCAATCTCTCACATGAGGCTCATTGACTTCAGAGGTGTGGTGAAAAGAGCTGACTGCTCCTAGGCATTATAAAGCTGTATGTGTGGTGTCTGAAATCCCACCTATTATGCATTTGTTCATATTCTGCTTTTAGCCTCCTTGGAATTTAACCCCAGTTTCTCTAATTCGGATCCTTTAATTTGTTCAGCATAAGAGTTCTTCCCAGATCATTTGCTATCTTGATATTCATGGTTTATTGAGACTTTTCTATCTGTTTTACTCTCCGGTTGATTTCCTACCATTATAACCACTTTTCCTTATGCTTGCACACATTCTCTATCTCTTCTGGAAATATTTGCTGTTTTAAACTGTTCAGCTACTTTTAACATGTACAGGTTTTATCTGACACAAATGCAGTCAATGGTAGAACTCAGGGATTGATTTCACTAGGTGTTTTTACCTGGAATTAATTGATTGCCAGTTAGCATGGAGAATTTACCACATTCTCGATTTTGGACACTCCTCCACTTGTGTGATCGAGGTTACTCATGGCTGCCCTTCATCCTAAACTGATCAAAGTAATTAACTGAAGATAGAAAAGCGAACTCCTTGATGGCAGTAAACTTTGATCAACTGTGCCTGACTTCATCACCAGTTCACTCATTTAGATCACAAGTCCTTAAAATCATATTCTGAATTATTTGTAGATACTTTGAAGCCCTATTCAAATGTACACAGTAAGCTTTGACAATGCAGACACGCCCTCTGCCATAGAATTGTGTTCCAGAAGCTAAGCTTTCATGTTGTGTTTTAAATTCTATTTCTAACCATTAAAATTGGGAAGAAAATTTTCCAGATGTTAACGGAGCTGTCTTTTTGAGTTTGCAGGCAGTTGGAAATGAGAGAGTGAACTTCCCCATTCATCTCAATGACATATTGACGCTTTAAGCTAAAATGTTCAAATGTCAACACTGTTACTTCTTTCACTACAGAACATTTTAGTAAAATGCTAATGTGCTCATTCCAAAATCCCAAAACAGTCCTACACCATTCCATGTGCCCTACTGCCTTCTATACACATGCCAAAACACCGAGCTGCACTTCTGGAAACTTCCGTACTGTGGTCAATATAAAAATCTTTGGTCTATCAACAGCTGATAATCTGGGGATGCATACTAAAATGAAATCAACATCAAAATAAAAAATGCAAGGTCCCCTTCTCCTGCTTGTGGTGATCATTTTCATATTGAGTTAATTAGACAATTTCATTGTTTAAATTTACCTGAAGTGCTACAGAATTTTCAATCTGTGCCCTGGGATTTCTACAAAAATGCGGAGTGGGGGTTGCTACAGAATTACAGTCCAACTTGATGCAGAATACATGGTCTAAATTTCTGGCTAGGGTCTCTACCTTTGAAGTTCAGAAGCAGTCCATTTTCAAACTCCAGTGTGTTCGGATCTAGTGGTTTGTTTTGGAACAAGTGTGATTTCTGATTTTTGTGAATGTATTTGATTGAGTTTAAACCCTCTTAACTGCAAAGACATACTTGAAGGAAGAGCACAACACACTTTCAAAACTTTGTGATAATTAAAAGAATCAAAGCCAGAACAGTTTAGATGTCAGTTAAATCCAAACTTTTTTTAGGAGTGGAGATTAATAGTTTTTTCACAGTCTACTGTGTGCTTCACCACATATTCCAGAGAAGCTGTTCATGCAAAAAGCCATTCATTCACTCTTCTTGCATGTAGTATTGGGGTATTTCAGTCAGTCAGCCCTTTAAAAACAAAAAGATGTTGCAGAGGGGTCCGAGCAGCTGTATTTCATTCTCCAAGGTTGTTTTTAAAGAGCAAAGCAGAAATACTGTGTGACTCATGAATGCAGTAGACAGAAAAAAATTCCCAACGTTCTCAAATGTTGTAACGAAAAGCAGCCCTTTTCCCACATTTCTTCCCACTTTGCATTTCTCAGGCATGTCGGTGGTAGAAAACACTAGGCAGAATTTTCAGGAAGCCACAGCAGTTTTTTGTTGTTTTTGGGTTTCCCAAAGAGTACCGTGTTCAGCCCATTACTCTGTTGCCAAAGGTTTATTACGTGGACCAAATATCACAACAGAACAGACAACACCATCTCCATGTTTTTGATACATGTTATTTACTGGGGTTTCCCTGAAGAAAGCTTAAGGATTCTTTCCCCGTGAGTCAGTAACCAAGTGATTTGTTTTTATATAAACTTTCCTTCAGCTGGTTAGAATCAGAACTCAGACTTCTCATCGTCTGCTCCTTTGGGGGCTGAGATTTTCCTTTCTTTCTTTAAATGACTGTTCCTGCAGCCAAACAGGCTAGTTTGAACCAGGTGGTCTTTTTCACCCTTCTGCCTATAAAGTTTAAACAAATGAACCATGGAGGCAGCAGAAATCCATATAACATCTGTGCATAGTGCCATGTTCAATGCCAGAGGCTGCCAATACTCTTTCAGTGCTACACCTTCCATCTTGGTGAAGCAGAAAGTGCTTTACCCTGAGTCTAATTAATAAGGAGGTAGGTGCACCCCATTCAGTACATTAGCATGTTGAAATGAAAAAAGGTTGCTGCATGCATATAAGATCTTCACATGGCACAAAGGTTAATAACGACAAAATACAGGGTTTCCGTAATGGAAATCACTAATGCTGAAGAGACAAATGTATTCTCTTAAATAACCCTGAATCCTTTCCCACCCACTTTGTGGCTAAAGCAGAGTCCTTGTGTTGCCAGCTGAGTGGTGCAGTCACTTTTAATTATCTCCTTTTACTACTTTTGATTTCAAGCCCGGCTGATGGCGCCAGGGGTGGAAACCACAGTAAGATCTGCAGGCTAGCCCCTCATACATCAAGCCGGTTTGCCAGGTGGAATCTATATAACTTGTTGCACTTCCTCACAACGTTTTTCTGATTATATTTAACAATGCATTTTAGCCCAAGACAGGAGCTATGTTAAAACCTAGGTGATTGTGTGATGTGTCTATGGCTTTGAATTGCCAAGTTATGGCCATTTCTTTTCCATTCCCAGACCTCACTTTGGATCTTTCTACTCTATGCGTGCATGTACATTATTACATGTGTGCATATCTGTATATGCACATCTGTATAGGTAAAGTGTACTGTATATACATATTTTCTAAAAGTCATAGCATGTTTAAACCAATAACCATGCAGAATTCAGTAGGTTTTTTTCATAACCCTAGACTAGATTTCTTTAATTTTACAGGACCAGGAAAGGTTTCATTGGAATGAAAATGTTCATTCTGCTGCATCGTTAGCAACAGGAAATCTTGAGATGAATTATTTCCCATTTTTCATATTAAAATAATTTGACTGTTCATCAAAAGCATGTAGGGTAACGCGCAGAGTTGAAAGAGCTTCTCTGCATGCTTGGAACCAGGGGGAAAAAATCCAGAAAACAAGGTAACCAGGAAAAAAAATGAACATGTTTTAAAGAGGGAGCCCAAAATCACATGCCGGCCCAATTTGGCCATTTAGCCAGAGATGCTGGGTGGTGTCATTGTGTAGTAGAGAATCCAGCAGACTTGAACCAATATAATTTAACAAAAGACAAAATTCTTCAACTCAAGATTTTCTCAGCTGTAATCTTTTGTATTTAGGGTCAAGTCCTTGTTTCCTTCTGCATCTAAAATTCATTGACTTCAGTGTTACCTTTTGGAGCTCCAGCAATCTGGAAACAGGGTTCTATCTCCCTTATTGCTTTATAAAGAAGCTCTAGTCAATATGCTTCAGGATGATATTGGGATCCAGCTCTTCAGTCAACCGTTCACCCACTCTTCTGTCAGCCTACTCTACCTTTGCAGGGATCACTGGGTAGCTCCCAACCTCTGTAGGATTGCTACTGCAGTCCGGAAGTAGAGGCCCTGCAATAGGGGAAGTACAGAAGGTGGATTTAGGAGTCTCCTTCCAGGCCACAGCTCTTCCTTGATTTCATCTGGCTCCTCAATTCAGCCGTCATTGACATATGAAACATATAGAAGTTTCTCTATCACGCCCTGGTGAGGCTAGGCAGGCAGGAGACTCCATGCCAACAGACCCATTCCTGGCACAGCAGATTTCTTCTGGAAGGCTGTGTTTGCCTTCTTCTTTCCCCTAGGCCAAGCAGGTGTCAGCCACATGGGAATTAATAGAGGTATGGGTGGGAGCTCTTAGTGCCAACAGCTTCATCACTCACCCCACAAATAAGATCTCCGTCCTGTGGAGACAGCAGGCTCGAAGGGAGAGTGTTTTGTGATGAAGACAAGGACCCTGTGAAGGAGTGGAGGAAAGAGGATTCCACTTAATACCATGAGAGTGCAGCTCCCTGTAGAGCGTTTTCTGCCTCTGGTGGACTTGCTTTCTATACAAGGACTAGCCTAGAATGATGAGGCTTTTTAATCCTGCCCAGAAATCATGCACCTGTTTTTCTGATCCATCTGGGTTCTGAGGACTCTGCAGGAGCAGAACCTGCCTTCTCCAAGGCATTGACTTTATAGCCTGCACAGATGGGGCTTTGAGACCTGGCGAGACATCCCAATAGTCACTTCATCTATGAAATGGTCCTTGCTACCTTTAGAAGATGTTGTCATGACCCCCGGGATTCACACCCAGGTCCGAAGGGTTCACAAGAGCAGTCTTCCACCTGGCAGCCTGCTACAATGACTTACCTGGGACGCATGAAGCCCAGCCCCAGTGTGAGGCTCCACCTCAATGGGTGATTGGCAGAGCCCTGGAGCAGCTAATTGGCCCACTGGCCCTCCTTAAGCCAGCAGCAGAACAGGAAGCTCCCTGAACAAATGGGCTCCATTTTACTTTGGACTGTGTGCCCTGTGCACCCACGTTCTGACCCAGTTTGACTCCTGGCATCTCACTTGTGGCTCTGTGTGTTTACTGCCTCTGACCTGGCCTGTCTCGGGTTCCTAATTTGTGGTTCCAATCTCCACTTTGTCTCCTGCTCTCCCTGTATCCTGACCCAGCTGTCAGCTGACTGCTGTTGTGTGACTGTGGCTCTGACGACTGGTTCTTGCTGCCCAGGACCTGACTATGGCAGCTGCTTAGCCCGAGAGACTGCAGACTAAAGTTTAACTCTCTCAGAGAACCTGGGAGTTCATTCTGTGAGGTGAAGTAGTGTCTCTGATTCCAGAGTGTATTGGGTGGAAATACCCGTGGCTTTGGTGTGATGTGAAATATTAAATTTCTGATTGGAAAACCTGTGTCCCATTTTGCCAGTCCCTCCCTCATCAAACACTAGTAGTCCCCAGTCCATTAAACCCTTCCTTGCCCATTTTAAATTGAAAATTCAATAACTTTTTCAATGTTTGCATAAAATCCCTTTGTTCACCATGATTTATAGTCTACTAACTGTGTCCAGTAAAAGTGTAGTCCAATGGACAAAATGCCTTTGATGCCAGACATTCTATAGCACGGCACAGAAACGAAAATTAATAGTCATCAGTCTGGGAGAATGGGAATGTTTTCAATTTACTTTTAAACAAATTACTATTGTGCCAGTCTCTCTTGGGAGTGAATTCCAAAACCATACTGCCACATTTGACAGAACCTTTGTATCTGCTGAGTTCTGTTTATACCTGGGAAAAACAAATTTCCCTCAGTTAGAAAAGTGAAAGAATAGGACAGACTGGGCCCATTGCTGGATCATTGAAGTCCATGGGAGTTTTGCCAATGGCTTTCTTGAGAGCAGAATTTGATACAGTCGTCCAGAATATTCAGTACCTTTGGAAATCAGGCCCATGATGGGCACTTGGGCATCTTAATTTTCCTCTATGGGTACTCAACAATGCTCCCTTCCCCCCTTTGCTTCAGAACTTGATTAATTAGTTCTGCGGTAGAGAGGGAACGGAGGAGGCAATGCTCATGCATACTGCTAGCTTTGATGATACGGACTGCTATGAAAAATCTCCAGTCAGCAGCACAGGGGCACAGACATACCTAGAACGGAGCACCCATAGAAACTCACATCTCAAAGAACCATCGTTACTGCACAAGTTGAGTAACTTCTTCTTTTTGTCCAATTTCTCATGAGCAAAACAAAATCCTAAACACATTATTCACTAATCCAAAAGCACTAATTTCCTTCTTTATAGGGGCTACTCTGGATTACTAACTTTTGCTATATGTGTGTTGAGCTATTTTTCACATATCTTGGTTTTGTTCCTTTATAAACCCATAAAGAAAATAATCAAAGTTGTTTGAATTTTGTTTTGACCAGTTTTCTAACACCCAATCCAACCAGAAACCATAAAAATCTTAAGTGAACCAAATTGTGCTATAGAATCTCTATGGATAGTAATTCCATACTTAAATAATAAAAATATAGCAGTAGGATATATTATTGACCAGCTAACCATGATGATGATGGGGACTGTGAAATGCTCAGGAAGATCAGAGAGTCTATAAAAATAAAAAACTCAGTAATAATGGGGAATTTCAACTACCCTCATATTGAGTGGGTGCATGTTACTTCAGGACAGGATGCAGAGATAGTTTCTTGACACCTTAAATGGCTGTTTCTTGGAGCAGTCCTGGAAATCACGAGAGGAGAGGGAATTCTTGATTTAGTCCTAAGTGGAGCACAGGGTCTGGTCTAAGAGGTGAATGTAATTGAACTGCTTGGTAATAGTGACCATAACCTAATAGTGGATATAGTATATTTAAAACTTAACATCTCTGGGGTGAGGGGACACACAAAAGAAGCATTTAATTTCAGAAAGGGAAACTACACAAAAATGAGTAAGTTAGTTAAATAGAAATTAAATGGTACAAAAGTACCAAAAGTGAAATCCCTGCAAGCTGCATGGAAACTTTTTAAAAATACCAGAATAGAAACTCAATTTTAATGTATTCCTCAAATTGAAAAACATAGTAAGATGCAAAGTGCCTCTGTGGCTAAATAACGAAGTAAACGAAGCAATCAGAGGCAAAAGGCATCCATTAAAAAGTGGAAGTTTTAAATTCTATTGAGGAAAAGAGAAAAGAGCATAAATTCTGGTAAATGAAGTATAAAAATAGAATTAGGAAGGCTAAAAAGAGATTTGAAAAACAGCTAGCCAAAGACTCAAAATTAAAAGCAAAAAAAAATTTTAAGTACATCAGAAGCAGGAAGACTGCTAAACAATTATTGGGGCCGCTGGACAATCAAGGTGCTAAAGGAGCACTCAAGGAAGATAAGTCCATTGCGGAGAAACTAAATGAATTCTTTGCATCCGTCTTCATGGCTGAGGCTGTGAAGGAGATTCCAAAACATGAGCCATTCTTTTTAGATGATAAATCTGAGGGGAACTGTCACAGATTTGAGGTGTCATTACAGGAGGTTATGGGACAAATTGATAAATTAAACAGCAATAAGTCACCAGGACCAGATGGTATCCGTTCAAGAGTTCTGAAGAAACTCAAATGTGAAATTGCAGAACTATCAACTGTAGCATATAATCTGTCATTTAAATCAGCTTCTGTCCCAGATGATTGGACAAAGCTAATGTGATGCCTGTTTCTTAAAAAGGCTCCAGAGGCAATTCTGGCAATTACAGGCTCGTAAGCCTAACTTCAGTACAAGGCAAATTGGTTGAAACTGTAGAAAAGAACAGAATTATCAGACCCAAGATTAATACAATTTGTTGGTGAAAAGTCAATATGGTTTTTGTGTAGGAAAATCATGCTTCACCTGTCTACTACCTTCTTTGGGGAAGGGCACAAGCAAGTGGACAAGATTAGCTCAGTGGATATAGTGTACTTAAATTTTAAGAAAGCCTTGGACAAGGTCTCTCACCAAAGGCTCTTATGCAAAGTAAACTGTCTTGGGATAAGAGGGAAACTCCTTTCCTGGATCAGTAACTGATTAAAGGATAGGAATAAATGGTCAATTTTCAGAATGGAGAGAAGTAAATAATGGTGTCCCCCAGGGGTCTGTACTAAGACCAATGCTATGCTGGAAAAATGATCTGGAAAATAGGGTAAACAGTGAGATGGCAAAATTTGCAGATGACACAAAATTACATGCAATTAAGTCCAAAGCATCCCGCAAAGAGTTTCAAAGGGATCTCTTAAAACCATGTGACTGGGCAACAAAATGGCAAATAAAATTCATTATTGATAAATGCAAAGTAATACACATTGGAAAACATAATCCCAGCTATGCATATAAAACGACAGGGTCTACATTAGCTTTGACCACTCAAGAAAGAGATCTTGGAGTCACTGTGGATAGTTCTCTGAAAACATCCTCTTAATGTGTAGTGGCAATCAAAAAAACCAACAAGTATATTGGGAATCACTAAAAGGGATAAATAATAAGACAAAAATATATTGCCTCTATATAAATCCATGGTATGTACACATCTTGAATACCGTGTGTGGATTTGGTCACCTCATCTAAAACAAAAAAGATATATTGGAAATGTCAAAGGTACAGAGAAGGGCAACAAAAGTGATTGGGGTATGAAATAGCTTCCATATGAGGAGAAATTAATTAGACTGGGATTTTTCAACTTGAAAAAGAGATGACTAAGTGAGCGGGTGGGGGGTAGGGTTATGATAGAAGTCTATAAAATCTTGGCTGGTGTGGAGAAAGTAAATAAGGAAGGGCTATTTACTCATAATACAAGAACTAGAGGGTCACCAAATGAAATTAACAGGCAGCAGGTTTAAAATGAACAAAAGAAAGTATTTCTGCACACAACGCACAGTCAACTTGTGGAACTCCTTGCCAGAGGATATTATGAAGGCTGAGACTATAATGATTTAAAGAGGAACTAGGTAAGTTCCTGGAGAATAGGCCCATCAGTGGCTATTAGTCAGGATGGTCAGGGAAGCAAAACCAAAACAAGCTTACAATACATGATGGATGTATTTTAGGAGGTGACCATGCATCCAAGCTAAATGGACAGCTGTGTAGGAGCCCAGATTCATAATAGATGGTGCTGTAAATTTAGAGAGTGCTTTAAAATGTAATTAGCATTGCTACTCAGCGCTGCGTTACATCCAGTCTCTAAGGGTGCGTCTACACTTGTAAATTAAGTCAACTTAAGCTTGCTTAAGTCGACTTAATTTACTCTGTGTCTACACTACACTTTCCTTAAGTCGACTTAAGCAGCTGCTTAAGTCGACTTAAGGAAAAATTAAGTCGACTTTCTAAAACCTCTTTTTAAGTTGACTTTTTGCTTAAGTCAACTTTCTAAAGTCAACTTAAGCCAGTGTAGACATGGAGTACCCCTAAATCAACTTAGGGGCCTTCAGGGCTTCCCCACTGCCCTCCCTGCCAGGGTGGCTGGCACAGGGAGAGCCTGGCATGCCCCACCCAAAGGGCAGGGCAGAGCCCTGCCCACCATGCTCCTATGCCCTGTCCCCCTTTGCCCCATTGTACTAAGGTACAATGGGGCAAAGGCTGAGCCCCCTGGCACTTGGCAAGGGGTGCCCCCCCTGCCACCATGGACCTGTCCCAGGTCCACCTAGCCCTTAGAAGTTGACCTAGGCATCCAGTGTGGGCGCTCTAGGTCGATTTTATAGGGTCCCCTCAAAGTTGACTTAAAATTTAAGTATAGACATGCTAAGTCAACTTAAATTAACAAGTGTAGACATAGCCTAAGGTACAAATAAGCATGCCAGGTGTGCTGGAAATTAGAGGCCAGCACTTTAGGCCAGGCCCTGTAAGTGCTAGTGCTGATGGGGCTGAATAACCATTCAGACACTTGGCTACAGTGAAAGGGGATTTTACTGGGGCTGGCAGGAAAGGAATATGCTACAAATACCTTAGGTGCAGAGGCTTAACAGTTACAGCTCAAAGTAAAACAATCCCCCTTCTTATTTGGCTCATGGGGGGCAGGTCAGACGAGGATTGGGGCTCATTAGACCTCGTGCTTGGGGGTGTCCTGCTCCCCTCCAATCCAATCCGTATTCAAAGCAAATAGAAACTTGCGTCTTTCCAGGACAGAATCAGTTAATGGTCTCTCTTCTCTGGGCCCCTCTGCCCTAGCTCCCTGCCCGGTTACTGTTGCGTCACTGCAAGTCCTGCACACGGCTGCTCCCAGCTGCAAGGTCCGGCAGTCACACTCTGATCCACATAAGATCCTGTGGCTTCCGCTGGTGCCTGCTCTGAATGTAGTTCTGGGGGTTTTCTTCCTGACCCTAACTTCTCTGTGACTCCTCTCCTGCCATGACTCTGCTGCTTCCCAAAGTTACCCAGTCACTTCCTGGTCTGGGCCTTCCCATACAGCTTCTTGCCGTGTAGTGTGAGGGCATATATCTCTGCATGAAGTTTTGTTGCCTGTTTACGGAGGATGTTTGATCTCCACTGCTTCCTTGGCTTCCCCAGCTCATATTCCTCATCATCCAAATCCTCTTTTGACAGCATCATCACTGGTTTCTTGCTCAGAGAAGCTCTCATGTTCTTCTTCAGAATAGTTATCTGGGAACATGACTTTCTGTTAGGGCTCCGTGGGGCTGTCGTTGTGGTCTGTTGGCTGACTAGACAATGAGATGATCCAGATCTCTGCTATGGTGGCCATGGATTCATTGATTTTGTTGAAAAGGCTCATACGGCCTCCTCCTTCTACCTGGCTGGGGAAGGAGATGTGCAGTGGACAGGGGATTGATATTAGGGAAAACTAAGTTGTATACTAGGGAAAGCTTTTTCACTAGGAGGGTGGTGAAGCACTGGAATGGGTTACCCAGGGAGGTGGTGGAATCTCCATCCTTAGAAGTTTTTAAGGCCCAACTTTACAAAACCCTGGCTGGATGATTTAGTTGGGGTCAGTCCTGCTTTGAGGAAGAGGTTGGACTAGATGACCTCTTGAGGTCCCTTCCAACCCTAATCTATGATTCTATGATAGGAATGGTAGTTCCTGCTTAGCAAATTAATAACAATAAACACAAAAGAACAATGAGACAACTATGACTGTTCTCTCAGGATAGTTAAGTTGTGGAATATTCTTCCAGGGGAGGTTGTGATATCCCTGTTATTGGAGGGTTTTAAGAACAGGTTGGACAAGTGCCTATCAGGGATGGTCTAGATTTACTTGGTCCTGCCTCAGCATAGGGGGCTGGTTTTGATGACCTTGAAAGGTCCCTTCCAGCCCTATGTTTCTGTGATTCTATGTAGCTCTTGAACCATTTGTCTTCCTCTGGGTCATTCCACTGACTCAGTTCTCCCTCTTTGAAAAGAGCATGCCTATTACTTGTCTCTTCTATGTAATGGCTTCCCAAGCGCTTTGATTAAATCACCAACATAACTGATGCAAATGATTCTGCAATACACTTGGTTCCTTAAGACCCTCACTGCCGGTGACTGAGCAGAAAGAGGGGGATGCTTCCAAACAAAGAAATGTCACTGGACGTGAGTGAGGCTTAGGGAGCCCACAAGGAAGGCTGTGAGGAAGGAATCAAGAAGTGATGTGTGAGACACTTTTCCACTAATGTTATGAGGCACTGGCATACTGTCCAGTTAGTTCACGGCTTATTTTGTACCTTTTTTTCTCCGACAGAAATGATATATGTTCATCATAAATAGAGGACAGGGTCATCTTTGTTGGTTTATGGAGGGCGAATAGGTAAGTGGTCACATAGTGCCACCTATTAAGGGTGGGGATGGGAATGAGCCAAGATACAATGTATACTACCTGGATGACTGTGCGAACCTTAGGATTGTTGTAAAGTCTAAATGTTATCAACCACCTGGGAACTAGCCTATTAACACACACCCAGCAGTGGCTTATTGCTGTTATGGTACAAATCACTCCTCTAAAAATCAAGTGTAAAGAAAGTTTAAAAATGAGTATTGGAGGCCATGGTGTGTATCCTTCCACTATGAAAAGAGTTCCCATAGAAGGCTGAGGAAATCATAGGGAAGAGGGGCTAGCTGGGCTGCACTAACTGGGATTTATGTGGGAAACCACTGTCATCCATCCCCTCACAGCTAGACAGCTCCAGTCAACTTCCCTCAGGCAGTGGTACCACTGCCTGGCAGCTGCCTGGGTGACCTCTTTAAACATGGATCCCCACTCAGAAGGGGAGAGAGATGGCAGTGGAAAGTTAATAATGCTTGGGGTTGTATTACCTTTCCATGCTGGATGAGGCCAGGGGAGACTGCCTTCTGCCTCTGAGGATCCATTCTACCTTTACTCAGTCACTTCGAGTGCGTCTACACTGGCAACTTAGGTCGACTTAAGGACGCTTAAGTCAACCTACGCAAAGCCGCGTCCACACTGGCCTTTTATTACGTCTACTTAAGCGCTTCCTTAAGTCAACTTATTAACAGCTTAAGTCGACTTAATAACACCACCTCTAAAGGACAACCTATGCCTTAAGTCAACTTCTTAAGTCGAGTTAAAGCCAGTGTGGACGGCTATGTTTACTGTTAAGTCGACCTTGTTAAGTTGACTTAACTTAACAAGTGTCGACATAGTTCCTGACTCCCTGGAGCTGCAGGTCACCAGACCTGTGAAGGGTCCTGGGGAAGGAGAAGGAATGGGAGTGGGGACAGCTTAGCATGGAGCATCTGACCTCCTTCCTCCCCCCACCACTTCTGAGCAGGGTGTGTGGGATCACTCCTTAAAGGGTTTTCTCCATGGGGTCACTAAGGAGCCCCCAGTTTGGCAGACACATTTAGCAAACACCGTCTCTAAAACCAGGCAAAGGGAGGTCTCAAAAGTATAGATTTTTAACTCTCTGTATCTAGGTCTTAATCAGCAAGACAATACATTCAGGGATTTTGACCTCTAAGTATTCGAGTGTTTAAAAATAGCTGACTCATCCTCATTTTATCACTTCATACAATCTGACACGACCCTGGAGCCTGTTCTCATCCCATTTAACAGGGGAACATTGTAATCAAGAATCAGTTTGGAATTGCTGTTCCCTCGCAGTTTAAGGTAGAACAAAGCTTTATGGATTTTGTAGATGATAAACAATGAATCGGCTAAAGTTAGAAATAAAAAATGGAGCCCCACCTCTTTTCCCCACTGAGCTTTATCCCACAAAGATGTAATGCTTTTGACTCTTGACAGAGCTCTCTGAAAACCTTGAAAGCATATTATGTATGTGTTAGTTTGGCTTAGCTTGTGATACTCTCACCTCTAGATCAAGAGGCCATGGGTTCACATTCCGTGCCCAGACTTGGATACCCGACCGGTGCTGCAGCGTTTAGACATTCAGTCATTTGGCTGAAATGTCCTTTCTGCACAGCCCTAATGTGTGTCCATGTGGACATTAACTCTCAGGGCAGAGTGGGTGATCACCCTACTCTTCTGGCCAGCTTCCTCTCTCTTGATGAATTACTTTCAAATCCCCAGGGCTGTGTATGAGCTATTGCTCTGTGTATAAAGGGAGTTTGTCTATGCAGTCGTGTTGCCAGAGTTGAACTCCCTGTTTGCACAGTGGCGGGCAAGAGCTGCAGAAGGAGACTATAAAATCAAATGAATCTGTTCTTTATTTTACCTTTGCTACTGACTGGTTATGGAAGGAAAAAGTTATCAAAATGTGAAATTGAAAATGTCATGGACCATTAAAAAACCTAATTTATAAGTACCTCCTGCTACCAAAAGGCTAGATTAGGACTGATACAACTTTTGCTAAGGGACCAGCCCTCCTCACAGCGGCATGCAAATCAGGGAATCTTGAGTGCAATGGTGAACTTTGCACCCCTTTTGCAAACATTTCCCTTCTGCTCCCCAACTCCAAATTTGCACTGTGTTTCTGTGGGGCCTCAAGATGTGGCACCTAGGTGGGATATTGTTTAACTGCCCTTGCTCCTGCTATCCTGAGTGTTCTATGACCATTGCTCCCAGCGATCCTGTGAGGAGAACTGATATAAAGACAGTTTTTTCTCCTAAATATTTAGACAAATGATGGAAGAGGCCTTGTGAACTAGAAGCTCTCCAGTCTAGTATTGTTATCTTTCCAATGATAGAATCATAGAACCATAGATGATTTTTACGGTTGGGAGAGACCTCAGGAGGTCATTTAGTCCAACCCCCTGCTCAAAGCAGGATCAACCCCAACTAAACCATCCTAGCTGTAACTGGTTTATATTAGAATTCTGTCTTGGATTTTCTACAAACTGGCTTTTGCTCCCTTCACTAAAGCTCTAGCTTTTCTTGATCCTTACCGTCCATAATCTTTTACACATTTGTTCATGCCTCCTCCAAGGGATCATGGTTTATCCTCAGTCTCTTTCTAGGTGGTTCCTTCTTTCTCTTGCTGTCTTTAGTGCTCCTCAAGACTCTTTTACTTCTCTACATTTTTATCTCTGGTTCCTCTCATCCACTCACTTGATTAGTTATCTATATTCCAATGACTCAAAAAACTACCTCTGCACACTTGACTTCATCTCATCCCGATGCCTTCCTGTTTTGTCTCAAACTCAGCATGGCACAATTAAATTAAATTAATCTTTACTTCCAGAATTTTTTCTCTTCCTTTATTGCTCACTGCTTTTGGGAAAAGGGAATGTGCAACAAAGTATAAAGAGTGATGAACATCAAAATAAGAGACCAGGTATATCGGATAATATCACTGTCCTATCCATCACCAAAACTCACAACTGTGGTATCATATTAGACTCATCTCCTTTTCCTCACTCATCTGGGCATTGTAAAATCTTGTTTTTACTTTCTCAAAATCTCAAAAGTCCACCCCTTCTTTTGTGTCTAGAAATTATAATTGTTTATGTACAGGAGCACTAGTTACGTGCTAGCATGGCTCAGTCACTTCTGCTTCATGGCCATTCAGAAAGGGAAGACAGTTGAGTTCAGTCCTGTCTCCTGGAGTGCGTCAGGTATCAATCCAGTGAGATACTTATCTCTATCTTTTCAGCCAGACCCAACAAGCCACCACAGAGAGCTTCCCTTGAACATATGTTTTATGAGGACAAATCAAAGATAGTTCCTAGTTCAGGAAAGAATGCTCCAGAGCTTGGGATGCTACTCTAAGACAGTGGTTTTCAAATTCTTTTCCTCAGGACCCAGTTGAAAAAAATCATTTATGCCCTCAACTCAACACTTACATCTTTGAACAATGCATTCCAGTCTTTCGGTGGTGGCAGCAGGGGGCGCCATGACCCAGTACCTGAGACTCTGTGACCCAGTACTGGGTCGTTTGAAAACCACTGCTCTAGGACTAAGGAAGGCCCAGGTTTAATGCCCCGCTCCATCACAAACTTCTTGTATGGCCTTGGTTAAGTCACTTAGTCATTTTTTGCCTCTGCTCCTCATCCATATAATGGGGATCATAGTATTTCCCACTCCCATAGAGGTATTAAGAGGATGAATGCATTAAAGATTGTGAGGTTCTCAGATACAAGAAGAATGGGAATCATATAAGTCTCCAAGGAAGATACTTATGTGCTTAAAGTAGTATCCATTTTTATTTGGAGCAGGAATTTCCCTCTTGTAGAAAGAGACATTTGATATTTTCTTGATGTGCAGTGATCATTTAAATCATCCTTTTAGTACTTTCATTTCTGCTGCATTTGACCATCAAGTTCTCAGAAATATAGTAACAAATTAAGCCCATTAGTAACCTTCCATTTATCAGATCCGTTTATCACCCTCCCTAACCCTCGTAACTCATTGTTTTAGGTTGAGAGCAGTCTGGTTCCCAGGAGAAAAGTTTTACGTGGTAATTCAGATTTTGAGTTTTGGCATAGTTGGTTCAGAGCCCTCTCAGTTGAGTGGATTTCAGTCTTTTTTCCCCCATGTATTAATTAGCAGTATTTGTTACTTTGCAGTAAAGCTGTCAGTGGTTTCAAGTTTCAACCGTTCCTCTTGTCTTTGATGGTTTTGTTGTTCTAGTATGTTAATATTACCGCTTGGCTTTTTGCTTGCATTAGCTGAGGATGCTCTTAATAGCGAGGGATAAATATGTGATGTCACATCAGAAGAGGAGTTTCTACCAAAGTTCTCAGGCCATTGGCAAGCCTGCCTGATTTGTGGGCTCGGTGACAAATGCTTTAATTGGAATCCTGCAACCTGAATTAGTGAGTGAAAAGTTTGAGCCAGATCCTTCTGTCTGAGCATGCTGTATTTGGGGCAAGAGTGGAGTGCGGAAAACATGGCTTTACCTATGTGTGGCAT
Source organism: Pelusios castaneus (assembly GCA_007922175.1). Taxonomy (NCBI): domain Eukaryota; kingdom Metazoa; phylum Chordata; order Testudines; family Pelomedusidae; genus Pelusios; species Pelusios castaneus. The sequence continues at coordinate 348,419 of ML686088.1, forward strand.
TGGTTTGGCTCCATATTTTCACTTTCTAAATAACATTAAAAGAAGCTAAACTAGACTCAATGCTTTCCTGTTATTAATTCTTTGCATAAGCAGTTACTGTAGTTGCCATAGGGATGCTCTACAATGTGATTGGGACCAAGCATAGGGGTGAGTCCATCCTGTCACAATAGGGCTGGAGCGTTTGGGGGGAATGTCGGTCCGTCCTGTCACGACTACGATGGAGGGTGTGGGGGAAATGTCGGTCCGTCCTGTAACGACTGGGATAGAGGGTTCTGTCATGATTGAGGGTGGGCATGTTGGTCTGTTCAAGACTGGGTTGTGGATGGTCCTTCTTGGACAAGAAGGGAGTTGATCTGTCCAGTTATGACCAGTGGGGGTGGGATGGAAGGATGGTCTGTCCGGTCATGACTGGGTGAGGGAATGTCCACAAGACAGCCTCTCTATTAAGATGTGGTCCATGCTGTTTGAGTACTCTTCTCACAGAGCCTTGCTTCAGTAAACCAAGTGGAAGGCAAAGGAAATAGTACTGCTCTGGAGCACAGTGCTCCTACTGTGTGGGATTGGTGGTGGGTGCTATTAAAATGCCATCTTCCTCTCCTTTTCCCTCTCCCTCCCTCATCTGCTGTCAGCCTGACAGAATAGTATGTAAAATAACATATGACTGTATTCCTTGGCATCAGAATCACAGTTTCCCTTCAGGGGCTTTAGGCTTGAGAATGGGAGGTTTTAAATCTTGCTGATTCGTGATATTCCAGCGAGAACATATGTGAGCAGAAGAACAATGCCAGCTAAAAACAAAAATCCAAAGTGAGAAATCCTTGCTGCTAAATCAGGTGTCACAGAGGCCAGTGGAAAAATCAAACTTGATGAGAAATAGGAAATTGCTTTGTTTAGACCAGAAGAGGTCAGCGGGAGAAAATTAAAAGTGCTTTCTTTATAGTGGGCCCCTTAGGATTTGAGCAACCTTAGCAGGGTTTATTTACTGATTACCCAGACTATACAACTGGCAAGAAGATTGAGTGAGGAATTTTGAAACATGCCGACATTTTGTATTTCCGTAGATGACTTTGATGATTTGCACTGGTGGACTGAGCCTGGTAGTGAAAACAGAGACCTGGTACTTCTCAGGATGGGGAGGGTAAATGAAATTAAAGACCCCCTCCCTTGATCTGGCAGATGAATTTCTGCTCTGCTTCTTGCAGAGGAAACTAGAAGGTTGCCTCTGTGCTTGTCAGAGGAAAACTTCAGAAGGCTTGTTCAAATGGAATTAATTCTAAAGAAAACATGTTCAATTGTAGACAGTCAGTTACATTAGATCAAATAAAAATAAAGGGCTGGTCTGTATAATTTATACAAAGCGTGCATTTCCCCTGGTAGGGTTGCACCAGCACCACAGACACATCTCCCTCAGAACACAGAGGAACGGTGCTTGCTGCCCCATCTTCTTCACGAGCCCATCTGGAGCAGCACTCTGCATCCTCTATGGCGCCACAGAAATTGCCACTCCTGCCACCAAAAGACACTCCAAGTGGCTTCTTTCAGGGGCGGCTGCAGTGCGGAGGTCGCTGCCATGTCCATGCCCCAGGCATACCATGTAAAGAAGCTGCCCAGAGTGGCTCCTTTCTGTGGTGTGCCCACTGAAAATCTGGCTCCTTTACAGTCTTTAAAGTTAGGCACCTAAAATCACTAATCGCTTTTGAAATCTTAGCTGTGAGTTTCTGAGTCCACTTCCCAGGAGCCCCCACCATCAGTGCAATTAGCACCTATTTACAATCTTGCTGGCTGTATTCATAAAGAGACCCTGTCAACTGAACTCTTAGAGTGAGATTAATTAACCAGTGGAGAAATTTACCAAGGGCCATGGTGGGTTCTCCGTCACTGACAATTTTAAAATCAAGATTGGATGTTTTTCTACCAGATCTGCTCTAGGAATTATTGTGGGGAAATTCTCTGGCCTGTGTTATACTGGAGGCCAGGTTAGATGAGTACAGTGGTCCCATCTGGCCTATGTCCTACCTTAGGGTGCTTGAACAGAGGACTTTTATATTTGCATCTTTCACCAGCATTGGAGTCACACAATGGAGCATTTTTTTAGAAAGGATGAGATTTTGAGAACCATATGCTGCCAGAGTCCATGGAAATGGAACAAAATAGTGTAGAGATTAATGGCCAGGTGTTAATTCAATCCATATGGTCCGCAGCCTGCATTACAGATGACTGTTTGAGCCTCCCCACTTTCTTCTTTCCTTTTCTTCGATTTCAAGCATAAACCTCAAGGCTTGCTCATTTGTTCTTTGGGGAAATGCATTGAGCATTTAACTGTAAAAAAATGAGGCTGAGGGCTGTACCTCTTGCTATTCCCCTCTTTCAAAGAGAATGGTTCAGCTCCCTCTATAAATAATTTCCACTATTTGCTTCTGTTGTTGTCTTTGGCACCTTTTCCCATCCACTAGCCAGCCATTGTGTAGTAAGATTCTGTCTGAATATCTTATAGGCTATTCATGTCAAATACTTGATGTCTTGACATGTATTCATTAATATCACAGCACTATTTAAAACATCCCAAGATTACATTTGCCCTGGTCTGAGTTGCTCTAAAGATAACAAATACTTCACAAATGCTATCCAACACTCAAGACTGCATTCCGAGCCCGTGCCTACAAATTAGGAGCACTTCATGCTTTGACTGAAAAGTTTTTCAGATTCCAAAATAAATTTGTTTACTAAGTGACTGTGCTGTCTGCCTTATGCCCGTCTCTGCCTTTGCCTGTCCAGCAAGCTATTTTGAAAGCATGAGGTAGCTGTTGGCCCTGAATCAAAAATTTGCATTGCAGGGTATGTAAAAATCCTTTGTGTGAGGGATATTTTATAAGTAGTGGTGGGCAGGGAAACGCTGCACAAACTTCTTATGATGCAGGCGCTTGCTCCTCACAGGAGTCTTTTATTTATGTTATTATTTCTCTGATTTCATTTTCTACTGGATTTTTTATAGGAGAAAAAAATGTTACTGTGATATTAGGAGTCCTGAAAAATATGCATTCTTGGATTCCACTCAAAGTGTTGGCAGCTCTCACAATTTTATCATATCTTGTGTTGTTTGTTAATAAAACCCTCTGCTCCCGGAGTCAGGTGATTGATTACATGAAACTCAATTTTTTTAAAAAAAATTAATGCTAAATTTTTAGTTCTTATGATTGTGCAACAAAGTTTAAAAATATGTACTGAGTTCACCCTAAAAGCCTCAGAATGCAGAAGGCAAATTAAAAAATTCAGATTGATTTATTATTTAAAATCCCATGATGAAGCCATTCTCCTGACCTTTGAGGGCTTGGTTCATGAATTTTGAATGCTCGGGGTCAGCAATGCTGCACAAATAACCTAGGTCAGGTTTTTGGATGCAGGTGAGATCTTAGATGGTGATCTTCACTTTACAGTGTCTGTAACCTGAGAGAAGAATCCAGTTACAGAATTAGATTGTGATTGGTTAAAATACATTTAAGATCACTTTGGGTTAGATTATGTCTGGCTCTTATGTTGCTTTGCAGTGATAGAAGGGGACAACCTGTGTATGGGCCAACCAGAATTGCAACCTTATGCTTAAGAGTTCAGGGCTGCTATAGAGAGAGTATGGGAGTTAAAGATGTGCTTGGAGTGGGTGAAACAATGGAGAGTTCTGCAGTAACCTTACTGGAGCTGTTAAAAGTGTGGATGAGCATGGCAGGCTCCTCATTTGAGAGAAACGCATTCAGTTTACTGGCTAGCCAGCTGTAGGAGAAAAGGTATTGTCTTGTCATGTTTGGTTCATGGTCAGTACGAGGAATATAGTGTATTGTCATTTACTGGAAGTTTCTTCCAGTGACCAAATTTTGCTGTGAGATTCTATTCTACAGTTAGAGCATCCCTTTTGGCACAATAGCCTATTATGCATCTTGAAGAATATAGTCAAATTATACGTACAGCAAAAAAATACGATGAGAGAAAGGAGTCCAACAAGCAATTGTAAAGGCTTTTTTCAGGGGACTTCACAAGCACAGTATGCTGCATTTGTCTATCAAAGAGAAACTCCACTAGAACACAAATAAAGTTGATAGATTATTATTTCAACCCCACATCAAAGCGTAACTACAGTGTTCAATGTGTTATCAGTTCACTGTCATTGGTCTTGGCATAGATATCTCTCTGGATCCCATATGGAGGTCTAAAACTGGATCCCCCAGGATAAAAGATGGGATGCTAGTGGCTAGGTATTTTTGGGAGGACTTTCCTTTGGCGTGTGCTCCCAATGACCTTTGGTGTGTGCTCCCAGAATCTACTGTCCTTCAGGATCAGATGCAAAGACATCTTTGCTGAAGAACTGAATGGAGCTAGGGTCGATAGTTGCGTTTCATGGAGAAATGAGTATGCTTTTGTGTGGTTGATCATTGTTCTTTGTTTACATGGCTGCTGTTTCTTTGATCTATGGCATTTTTCGGTATGTATCACAGGCCCCTGCAGTGTTCAGATAGGGCCCTCCTGTTACTGCCACTTTATAAATCGAAAGAGTAAATATGTGTTGCTGCAACAAGATTCTGAAGAGGTTTCTAACTGTCATCTTTTACTGAGAAATACAGTTTTATATTCATTTGCACAATATCTCTCAAACTGGCCATTCATCTGTAATAATTTTGTACTGTGGAATACCATGCACTTCATTTATTATCTGTTTGAGGACCACCTGATTGTCTCAACATGTGTCATCTGAGTTTATGTTTTAAGTTCTCCTGACTGTTTGGACCAAATTCTTTGCTGGGGTAACTCCATTAACTACTGAGGATTTACCCCAGCAGAGAATTTAGCCTTACTGCCTGAAAGTCAAAAGAGTGCTCAGAACAAAAATAGACATGCTTTTAGCTGAATTATGTGTTTGCGCTTACACAGTGTCAGTGATATGCACCTAAGTCCAATGGACTGTAAATAATTGCAGTGATTAAATCTTGTATTGCATTCCACTTGTACTGGTTGCCGTCCAAATGAGAAATGCATATAGAGAAGAAAGAGTTGTGTTTATGATCTAACCATCATCAGGGACTCCTGTTATAGACAAGTGGGGGAGGTCTAGTGAAACAGAGAAAAATACCTTATCCAAACCGATCCTTTATTTTTTACTTGAACTTTGTTTTCGATTCCATAGCCCAGCCTCCATGATGTTACAGAGTTGGAAGTTTTTAAACCCACTCTGTCTCTTATTTGTTATGGAAGCGCTCCTATGTTTCACCACAAGCTTTACTAACCCTACTAAATCAGTATTTGATATCTTGGAATACGTCCCTCACGAAGATCCTTTTTACTATTTTCAGTCATCATTGCCCCACCAGCCAATCCACACTCTCAATTTATCCAGCATTTGAAAGCACTGTTGTTTAATTAGAGCCAAAGTCCCCTGCTGAAATTGGTATATTGCAAAATGATGGAGACAGCTGCTTGCTTGATGGAATATTTCACTTTCAGATTTTTTTTTTGAAGGGATTTTCATTTGGAATCAAAAGAAATTAAATTAATAGTCAGATGACCTGTGTTCTGACAAAAAGCACAGAAACGGTGCTTCAGCAATTCTCCTCTAGTAATTTAGTAATCAGATCTACCATAATCATCACTGTATTTTATAATATTATAAAGTATTGCTCTGCTTTCATTTAAGTGGATTCAGCCCATTTCTCAGCACTCCAGGTTCTCCTCCTCCTCTTGTCCTTTTAAATTAAATGTTCTGTTGGATAGTAGAAAGTACTTCATGTTTTGAGAAACTCTTCTAATTAAATAACTAGACAAATTCTCTTTTTGGAACTTGAAATCCTGAAATGTTATACGAGACATTTTTATGCATGTTTGCAGCTGCCTGACATGTAATAAAATCATGGCAATTAGAGATGATATTGTTCACCCTGTGTGGTCAATGCAGGATTGTTCTCCACAATGCATTTTTTAGTGCTTTGTGTAAGGTTGCTTTAAATATTCCAAGTGATGGAACTTTTTAATGAGAAACTAGTTGACAGCCTTATAAATCTCAGTTAGAAAGATCCTCCTTATGTTCAGCTGAACTCTTCCTTTTCTGAACTGTATTCCATTACTTGGCCCACTCAGAATAATTTCTTTTACTCTAGAGAGTCTTCAACCTTCCAGAATACCGGTGTCTCCTCTTCTTAGCTGTCACGTGGACACGCACATGTAGGGTGAAATCCTGTTGGCATTAGAACCATGGCGAAACTCCCACTGACTTCAGTGGGGCCACGATTTCACGTGTAGTTTTTATTTTTCCTTCACGTGCCACTTTTTTTGAGCTGCTTTCCTCCAAACTTCCTGCGCTTCCTGATGCAGAGGATATCTGAATTCACTATGTCAAGTGTGGTTGTAACACAAATTCATACTGTTCATTAGCAGCTTTCATCCAACCATTTTAGAGCATTTTATGAATGTTACTCAATTAAGACTCACCACCCTTTAGTAAAGTACCTAAGTAGTATTATCGTCTTATAAATGAACGGGCGGTGGAGTAGGGGAGGATTAGCATCTCTGCTCTGTGACATGACAGGACGTGTGTATGAAGTGCAACATCAGATTGACAGCCATGTTACTTTGCAAAGTATCTGCTCTCGTTGCTAAGGCTTTCACATTTTCCTCCCTATTGGCTCTCTGTGCTAGATATTAAATAAGAGCAAACATACGATAAATTAATTGTAGCAACCCTGTGGACAGCTGTCCCACATCCACGCATTGCCACTTATTGCATCCTTGTAAAACTGTGTTTTGGAAAAAAAAAAAAAAAAACCCCAAACCCCAGCAACAACTAAAATTAACAAGCAGCTCAGAAAGTGAACTCTGCTAGCTTGCCATGCTACGGGCAGGACAGAGGACATGTGCTTCTAGTTGCAGGGAGAAAGGGGAGAAGAGAAAATACACTGTTCCTGTAGTGTGGAAAGAGGGAATGAGTTGCCGTGGCTGCTGGCTAGGGGAGTTAGAGGCACTAAAAAGATTCTCATTCCTTTTTTCTTCTTCCTGTGACTGGAGGGCAGGTATAGAAGGTTGTTTCCTTGCCTTTTAAACTTCCTTCTTGAGCAGCTTTGTTATCCTGCCACCTCCTGACATTCTTTTTTTCCTGCCTTCCTCTCCATGGTACGATAAGAGGAACATTGATCAAAGGGGCTGCTCCTATCATTTTTGAAGAGGGTAGCAGCAGTCATGTCAGGGCATCCAACCAGCTGAACAATTTCCATGCACCAGGTGAATATGTGAGTGGAAATTTTCACGGCTGAGTTATTGTTGTTCCTTATTTCTGGTGATCCAGCTAGTTTTTAGTCCCATGCCATGTTGTAGGTCATTTGGAAAGAATTCTGCAGTAAGATTCTGTGAGACACCATAAAAATCTTTCCCTGTCTAGATACAAAACATCTCCCGTGTTCTCCTCAGCCACTAATGTAGTAACGCTATTTATAACAAAACTGTTGGTCATCCAGTCCCATCCTTGTCACTGTTTCACCAGTCCAGCTGAGCTTCCTGATCACTCAGCTAATGGGTGGAGAAAGGTTTTAGCAGGTGTACAGCACTCACAAATATAAGTGCTATTTAGAAGTAGGACAATGGCTTGAAATGTTCCCCTTCTGCATTTAAGATTCTTTAATTTGGTCTCAGAGAGACAATCAGATACAGGGATGCTGGAATAATATTTATAGTGGGGGTGTTGATGATGGAAACCATGTATTTGGTGTTTTTTATTATGACTTCAAGCTGGGGGGTGCAACAGAAACCCTAGTTCCAGCACCACTAATCAGATGTGACGTTTTCAATTATTCTGCCTTGTCCTGTTCTCTATACACGACTTCGACAGCCTATTCCTACTTAAAAGGTGTAATGGAGCCCATTCAGAAAGTGTGCTATGCCTCAGTTGAGGGGCTCTGTGTTTTAACATAACACTAGGATTTTAATATGGCTCAATGGTGTGGTCTGCTGTTTTAAAACAATGAAATGTGAACGTTAACAGAAACTGTAGTCTAACAAATGTCTAGTTTTGTTATGAAATCTAAGTTTACTGAGTAGTCTAATTCTGATTGATTAATTTGGGCATGAGACAATTGAAATCAGGGAAACGCCTAATAACTTTTATAGCTTTTCAAAAAATACTTGTTTATTATTTGTATTGCATTCCTGCCTAGGAACTCAAAACAGAAACCGGACATGAGTGTGCAAGGTGCTGTACAAATACTGTATAAAAAGACAATGCCTGTCTCAAACAGATTATAATCTTACTAAGAGTTTAAAGTTTTCAAAAACAGTAAATTTTTGAGCATGTTATTAGTGGAAACTTTTTTTAAAAATTGCTTTAAACTTATGAAAAAATAATACAGGAAAATAAATGGCAGTAGGAAGTCAAATCTGATACCTTTTCAAAAAGGATATTGATTCCTGGGGAATTATCTGCTTTTTGTAAACATCACCGCTCAACCTGCACATAAAAGGTTAAATGTTTGCAGACTATTACCCTTTCACCTTATAGATCAGATACAAATTACTATTTTTATTTTACATTCCCTTGATGAGGATAATAATAAACATCTGTCACTTCACTGCTTAGCCAGCAAAGAATCTCATTGCAATCCTGTAATTTAAACAGGAAAAAAATACATGGACATACACTCTATTATATAGACAGCGAGGAGGAGGTGATAGAAAATTCCATCTAGATCTGGGGTACTGGGAAAAGAGAATTTGATGTCTGCAATTATTTTGCTACAAGAAAAATTCCATATATGTTTGCTTTTCCATTTATCTTGAGTATTTTAGAAGGGGAAATTACTGCTTGTTTCTTTCCAAACCCAGGGAGGAAAAGAGAAAAAGAAATATTCCGTCTGAATTCTGTGACTCTTCACCATATGTATTCCATTAGCGGAACAATTAAGGTTTGCGTGTTAGTATCTCTACTGATGTCACAGAATCCAGAACAGAACTGCAGCTTAGGTTTCATTGGTTACACTGCTTGAGTCCCATCCGCCTGCTCCAAATTTTTAGGAAACTTGGCTAATTATTTTTAATGGCATTAGATTAGTTGTTTTTCCCATTAGTGCTGCTATAATTAAAAGTGTCTAGCCTGTTACATTTGTTATACTCTGTCATATTAAGGGCAATGGCACTCAATGAGTATTTCATTTTTAAATGGTGTATTAGACTTTGTTCCTCCACTCATCTACAAGAAGTTAAGACTACTTCTGCTTGCTTTTCAGTATTGGTTGGATCAGTACTTGTAAAATATGGAGTAAGCAGTGCATGTGAAATGCTATTCTGAATGATTTACCTTCTAGTACCAAGCGGGCCAAAACAGACACACTGTGCTAAGTGTTTATGTTGGGAGCATGTCATGATTTTGGAATAAGGATGGCTTATAGCATGATGGAGGGTTTTACCTTCTGGTGATTAGATAGTGCCTGCCCCAAAGCCCAGACAGTCTTTCTGTTCCAGGTTTGTGTAGTACCTAGTGCAATGGGGCCCTGATCCGTGATTAGGACTCCTAAATGCTACAATAATGCTAATCATAAATAATATCTTTTCAGGTTTAACTCTCATTGTAATGTATTTGCATTTAGTGAATATACTCCATTGGGATAAAATTCACCCCCATGTAAGACTTAGTCACCACTGCAGAATTTTCAGAAATTGTGTTTTGCAGGGAGAGGGGACTGTATAGCAAAGGCACTGAAGGCCAAGATTTTCCAAAATGACTAGGGATATTTAGTGTCTCACTTTTGGGATGCCGAATTTGACATAACGTGAAGTGTGATTTTTTCTGATGCTACACTTGCAAGTTAGTTCGAATTAAGGAAAGGGCTTCCTTAATTCGAATTAATAAATCAATTGCTTAGTTCGAATTAACAGTTAATTTGATCCATTAATTCGAACTAAGTCAAATGTGGCCATATTAGTTCGAACTAACTGCTTAGTTCGAACTAATCGGTATATTGACCTTCCTGCAACTGACTAATTCGAACTAAGCAAATGCCTTGCATGGCCATGGCTAGTTCGAATTAGCATTCTAGTGGGGCCATGCTAGTTCGAATTAAGGTAATTAGAACTAACTAAAATTAGTTCGAATTAGTTAGTTTGAATTAACTAATTCAAACTAGCATCTGTAAGTGCAGACATAGCCAAAGTGTCTGAAATTGGGTGCCTGAAACCACTAGTGACTTGAAAATGTTATCTTAACAAAATATTAATAATGCTGATGCTGACAAGTGTGGCTGGTCGGTAGCTATGTACCTCAACTAGTTTCTGTTCATAGTATGTTATTCCCACTTAGTCATGCAACTTCTGTTTTCTTTTGTGCAATAGCTACAGCTGCAGATGGATCAGATTTTCGTTTTTGTTGTCGAAATCAGAACAGCTTAAATTCTCTCTTTCCGAGTTTCTGGTGAGAAATAGTTACTTTTGGGGAAGGGAAAGAGACATTATTCCCCATGTTTTTCCAGTTGAAATTCAATTTCTGGTGAGAAATAGTTACTTTTGGGGAAGGGAAAGAGACATTATTCCCCATGTTTTTCCAGTTGAAATTCAGTTCATTTGGCTTATTTAAGCCCACAGAAGCAGTTTATTTTTTGCCTACAGGATCAATGTACAGTAGTTTTCTTATTTTTAAACAATCCAAACTGACATGAAGTGCATACTACTAATGATGTCCAGCTAATTTCATTTGGTAAACAGAAATCTGCCTTTTCAGGTCAACTGTTCACACACAAAGAAGCTATCCCAACCCAAGGGAGGAAAGGACTGAAACCAGAGCCATTGTCATCCCTAAATCATTTGTTGATATATGTGTAATGTCTCATCTAACAAGTCTGTGGCTGACTTTCTGAATTTGTCACAACTGAGTCAGTTCTCAGTAGCAGCAGCGGAGATTACAAAATCAGAGCTTGTAATGCTGCTTTCATGGGTGAGTCAGGAGACAAGTGGCAGGCTGACTGTGGTAGTTAGATTCCCTGTATTGCAATGAGGAGCTGAGGGAATTTCTGAGGGTTTCATTCATTTCCTCAGTTCTTCACTGTGGTGAAACCAGCTTTGATCTAAAAATCTGGAGTTTGTGTGGAGACATGTAACACTACAGAAAGGATGTGGACAAATTAGAAAGAGTCCAGTGGAGGGCAATAAAAATGATTAGGGGGCTGGGGCACATGACTTACGAGGAGAGACTGAAGGAACTAGGCTTATTTAGTCTACAGAAGAGAAGACTGAGGGGGGATTTGATAGGAACCTTCAACTACTTGAAGGGGTGCTCCAAAGAGGAGGGAGCTAGGCTGTTCTCAGTAGTAACAGGGACAGAACAAGGAGCAATGGTTTCAAGTTACAGCTGGGGAAGTCGAGGTTGGATATTAGGAAAAACTTTCTCACTAGGAGGGTGGTGAAGCATTGGAATGGGTTACCTAGGGAGGTGGTAGAATCTCCATCTTTGGAGATATTTAAGGTCCGATTAGACAGAAACCTGGCTGGGATGATTTAGTGGGAGTGGTCCTGCTTCTAGTAGGGGGTTGGGCTAGATGACCTCATGAGGTCCCTTCCAGCCCTATGATTCTTTGATTCTATAACCTCTGAAAATAGACTCACGTTGGATCTACCAGTAACCCCTAACTGTCAGGAATCCAGATTTCCTGCTGCTAAGCACTAATGTAAACCAGCTTGATGCCTAGTGGTTAAAGCTCCAGATATGCTGGTATCAAAGAATTATGTTGCTGTATTACCAGTCTGTAAGCGCAGCTTTTTTGGCCGTCCTGTTCCAACTCTGAATGGGTAAATATCATTAAAAGAGTCTTTATGTTTCATTCTGCTTCTGTATAGGCTGAAAATGATGAGACCAGCCAAGCAGACAATTTCTCCATGGACCCCCAACTGGAAAGGCAGGTGGAGACTATTCGCAACCTGGTGGATTCCTACATGTCGATTATCAACAAATGTATTCGCGATCTGATACCAAAAACAATCATGCACCTGATGATCAACAACGTAAGTAACAACCTCATCTTCTTAACCATTTAAAAATGTTTGGTTGCATCTTCAGCTCTGACAAAACCAAATTGTTTGTAAATGACAGCAGCACCATCGAATGATGGGGAGAAGAAGAGGAGCATATAGAATATGACAAGCTGCAAACAGGAGTAATCAGTCTGCCATCCCTAAGACAAAAAGCTGCACTCTTCTGCAGCAAAAGTCCAAAGGACTGCAGCTTCTGAGTGGTTACTGTCAAATACAATTGTATTTTTAATGTAAGACTGAGGTCAGGTTAGTACTAGTTGGCATCAATAGTATTGTTTAAAAGCACACTCCATTCATAGTTGTCCTTCAGCTGTGGGGGTGTGTAATGCCCCTTGCAGAGTGCAAGCTGGGAACGCTACCTAGACAGCAGCTGATGATGTGCGGTCCTTAAATAGCCAAAGGCCTCGAAGGCCTTTTGCATTGTTTTTTTCAGGGAATAGCAGTTCCTACCGTATTGGCATTTGGTTTGGGTTTCTTACATTGGCAGATCACCTTTTAAAAAGCAGAATGATTATTCTGGGGGGTTCTTTGAACACTTCGTTTAGAGCAGCAGTTTGCAAACAGTGGGGTGGATTGTCCAAGGGAGGCGTGAGCTATGGGAGCCTTTTTCTTTTAAAAGCTCTGGCTTTCAACCTCTGGGGCTAGAGGAGAAAGGCTGTGCACACCCGGGAGGTGGGGATAAAAGGAACAGTTGGAGGGCTCTCCTCCCTGCCACAATCCCTCACATGGGCTGTGTCTACACTTGTAAATTCAGTCGATTTAAGCTTGCTTAAATCGACTTAATTTACCCTGCGTCTACACTACAGTTTCCTTAAGTCGACTTAAGCAACTTGCTTAAGTCGACTTAAGGAAAATAAAGTCGACTTAATGAAAATTAAGTCAACTTTATTAAACCTAGATTTAGTTCGACTTAGGGCTTAAGTCGACTCCCTAGAGTCGACTTAGGGCTACCCCACGTCTACACTGGCTTAAGTTGACTTAGGGCTACCCCAGGACTGCACCAATGCCCTCCCTATGTACAGTGGGGCAAAGGCTGAGCCCCCTGGCCCTGGGCAAGGGGTGCCCCCTCCGCCCCTGTGGACTTACCCTAGGTCCCCCTAGCTCCTAGAAGTTGACCTAGGCATCCAGTGTGGACACTCTAGGTCGACTTTGTAAGTTCCCCCCCCAAAGTCGACTTAAAATTTAAGTGTAGACTCACTGAGTCGACTTAACTAAGTCAACTTAAAGTCAACTTAGTTAAGTTGACTTAGATAAAGTCGACTTAAATTTCCAAGTGTAGACATAGCCATGGAGATGGTGGGGCTCTGGCTCTCAGCCCCAGGGGGGCAGCAGCAGCACAGAAGTAAGGGTGACAATAGGATGCTAAATCTGCTGTGAAAAATGATATTGATGAATATCACTTTTCCCACTGCCACCCTAACTTCTGCACCGCAGCTGGCATGATGCTGCCTCCAGAACTGGGCGCTTGTCCAGCAGCCACTGCTCTCCACTTTGCCTTGAGAGCTGGGTGGTGATATATGTACTTGGTGAGGAGCTCTGTGAACTATTAGGCTATGTCTACACTTACTAAAGTTAGTTCAAATTAGTTAATTCAAACTAACTAATTCGAACTATTTCGAACTAATTTTAGTTAGTTCGAATTAACTTAATTCGAACTAGAAAAATTTAGTTTGAACTAAGCAAGTGCCATTCATGGCATTTGCTTAGTTTGAATTAGCGAATTGCATTGAGTTCAATGGACTGGTTAGTTCGAACTAAGCAATTAGTTCGAACTAACATGGCCACATTGGTTAATTCGAACAAATGAAAGCCTAGTGTAGCCATGGCTTAAGTAAGTTCGAATTAAGCTTCCTTAATTCGAACTAACTTGCCAGTGTAGACATAGCCCTAGAGACTCAAAGGCTATGTCTATACTTAGAAATTTAGGTCGACTTTACCAAGTAGACTTTACTAAGTCAACTTTGTCGACCTTATTAAGTCGACTTAGAGAGTCCACACAGGACTCTTAAGTCGACTTAAAGCTGGCCTAACTAAGTTGACTTAGAGAGTCTCCACTAGACTCTCTAAGTTGAGTGGTCAGGTCCAGGGGGAGGAGAGGCTCCTTTGGAGCCTTGGCTCCCCAGGCTACGGGGGCCTCTCCTGGTCTAATTAAGTCGACTTAAGCAACCGCTCAAATCGACTTAAGGAAACGCCAGTGTGGACGCAGAGTAAATTAAGTCGACTTAAGCCTGCTTAAGTCGACTTAATTTACTAGAGTAGACGCACCCAAAGAGTGGGGCCTAGTCAATAAGCTGGAGAACCACTGGTTTAGAGAGTCAATGGAAGTGTGGATCTGTCTACCTCCTAGATCTTTAGATCATCTGATTTAAAGTAGCTTTGCATTAGCATTGATAGCCCATTGCTGTAGGGACTTAGACCTTCCCTTCATGGTACGGTCTCGACTGCATCCAGTCTGTGGCTAAGTCTATACGCCATCATCAGATCGAACACTCTGGTTCAATTTGAGTGGTCAGTCAAACCCACTCAGTAGCGCTGAGTCAAAAGGACGGCATTTGCCTTCGACTCAGCACAGTGGGGCCATGGAGCTAAGAGGGAGTTAGATGTCAAAGGGAGATATGCAAGTTATTTTACGTAGCTTACGTATCTCTGTTCAGCTGCCACCGAAAACAGCAGCAAGTGTAGACCAGACTTATGTTACTCTTTCTTCTAGAGCCACTACTGCTGTATTTGTATTAAATAGCATTTCTTGTCAGTCACTGATAAGATCTACTTTATGATCTGTTAAGTCAACAAAAGATCAGTTGTAGTAAATAGAAACTATAAAAAGCATATATGTCTAAAATTAGCATTTTCACATGAATTCACAAAGCCCCTTTTTATTTTCGGAAGGCTGATGTATCTCGGGAGGTCTGTGCGAATTGCATTGCACTGGACAGCTGGGTGGTTGGCATAGCAGCTTGAATGTAACCACTCGTTGGAGGAAACGAACAAGATCTTCACACAAAGGGGAAGACCAGGCTTCCCTTAACATCTCATAGGTTAATTAAGCCAATCTTTGAATTATGTTAGTATCCTGCGAGGGAAGATCCACTGAGACCTTTACAAAAAAAAATGTGAAAACAAATGGAACTTCCATGTATTTCCAAAATTAGCACAGATCTTGAATTCAGAAAGTGCATGTGTTGAGTAAGTCTCTCCTCTCCCCTGGAGCACAGCTGGAGCTCATAGACTTACGGTGAACTCCGTTGCCTTTTGATAGAGTTAGTTCTCCAGCTCTCTTTCTGAAAGCACGGAACTTAATGCCCAGTTCCTCTGGAAAGTTTACATTACATTTCTGCCACTCACGTCCCCATATGGAATTGTAGAAGTCAAAGTGCTATGCTTTAGAAGCCGAGGACTGTAAGGCTTTGTACTTTGAAACTGTCTTATTACTAAACTATGCCAGGTGACAATGCCACATTTTGGACACCATTTAGTTCTAAACTAACCTCTCTGTCACAGTACACACCCTGGGCTTGAGACTACCCGGGCTAAAAGAAACCCTGAGTCCAATCTTATAACTTAAATTTATGCCAAAGAATCAAAGTTTTACAAAAGAAAGAGTAAAGACTTGAGAGGCAGATGGCAACGCATTTGTTTCCATGAGGCTTGAATTGAAAATCAGTGAAGACATTACATTTAAAAAAAATTGATGACATTAAATAGAGAAAGGAATACCATCAGTCCTTTGTGCTGAGCCAGCCAAAATGTCATGCAAAGAAAAGTGAAGTAGAAGAGCTGCATTGGAAGCTGAGTTCTTTGCTGCAGTTTGTGTTGTCTGGAGATCTTGAGAATCCCACTGCATCCACCAAGAGATAAATGAAATTACCCCCTTCTAATTATTCTTTTTTATATATCGTATCCCAGTGTGTTGCCTCCGGAAAGTTAGAAACAAATTAATCCCCAGGAAGTGGTTTCCATAGCAATCGCAATCTCCTGAATATTTGTAGAACTTCCTCTCTAGTTAATGGGATCTTTAAATGGTGCTTACAATTTAGAGTGAATTCTTTTAGAAAAAATAAATTAATGCTGTCCTACAGCATGTTTTGTATACATCTGTGTCTTGAATATATATAATTTCATCCCAAATTAGTGGCTAATTAGGATGAATGTTCATAGAATCATAGAATAATAGGGTTGGAAGGGACCTCACGAGGTCATCTAGTCCAACCCCCTGCTAAAAAGCAGGACCACTTCCCCTAAATTACCCCAGCCAGGGTTCTGTCTAACCGAGCCTTAAAAATCTCCAAAGATGGAGATTCTACCACCTCCCTAGATAGCCCATTCCAATGCTTCACCACCCTCCTAGTGAGAAAGCTTTTCCTAATATCCAACCTTGACCTCCCCAGCTGTAATTTGAAACCATTGCTCCTTGTTCTGTCCTCTGTTACCCTCGAGAACAGCCTAGCTCCCTCCTCTTTGGAGCAACCCTTCAAGTAGTTGAAGGTTGCTATCAAATCTCCCCTCAGTCTTCTCTTCTGTAGACTAAATAAGCCTAGTTCCTTCAGTCTCTCCTCATAAGTCATGTGCCCCAGCCCCCTAATCATTTTTGTTGCCCTCCGCTGGACTCTTTCTAATTTGTCCACATCCTTTCTGTAGTGGGGAGCCCAAAACTGGACACAGTATTCCAGATGCGGCCTGAGCAGTGTCGAATAGAGGGGAATTATCACATCCCTCGGTCTGCTGGCAATACTCCTACTGATGCAGCCTAATATGCCATTGGCCTTTTTGGCAACAAGGGCACACTGTTGGCTCATATTCATCTTCCCATCCACCATAACCCCCAGGTCCTTTTCTACAGCGCTGCTACTTAGCCGATCGGTCCCCAGCCTGTAGCAGTGCAAGGGATTTTTCCGTCCTAAGTGCAGGACTTTGCACTTGTCTTTGTTGAACCTCATGAGGTTTCTTTTAGCCCAGTGTTCCAATTTGTCCAAGTCTCCCTGGATCCTGTCTCTGCCCTCCAGAGTATCTACCATTCCCCCCAACTTGGTGTCATCTGCAAACTTACTAAGCATGCAGTCTATTCCATCATCAAGATCATTAATGAAGTTGTTGAATAGAACCGGCCCCAGGACCGACCCCTGGGGCACTCCACTCATTACCGGTTGCCAACCAGACATTGAGCCATTGATTCCTACCCACTGAGCCCGTTGATCTAACCAGTTTTCGATCCACCTTACGGTCCACTCATCCAACCCATACTTCCTTAACTTGCCAATGAGAATGCTGTGGGAAACCGTATCAAAAGCCTTGCTAAAGTCAAGGTATACCTTGTCAACGGCTCTTCCCACATCCACAAATCCAGTCATCTCATCATAGAAGGAAATCAGGTTGGTCAGGCACGATTTGCCCTTGGTGAATCCCTGTTGACTGTTCCTGATCACTCTATTTTCCTCCAAGTGTTTCAGGATGGATTCCTTGAGGACCTGCTCCATGATTTTCCCAGGGATTGAGGTGAGGCTGACCGGTCTGTAGTTCCCCGGATCCTCCTTTTTCCCTTTCTTAAAGATAGGTACTATATTTGCCTTTTTCCAGTCCTCCGGGACCACCCCCGTTCGCCACGAGTTCTCAAAGATAATGGCCAGCGGCTCTGCAATCACTTCCCCCAACTCCCTCAATGTTGATTACTTAAAAAAAAAAAAAAAAAGGAAATTTACCACCAAAACCCCACATCAAGTTACCATGAAAGAAGCAAACACACCTAAATGAAACATATGTTCAGAATTCAGAGCTGTAATGTTACTAATGCATAGAGCCCTGCCTATCTGCTTTATACGTGTGGACCATTTTTGCAGATCAGATGTAGAAACAAAATTTATATCCACACAGAGCTAACTAATACACCTTAGTGTGCTGAGGTATTGCAGAAGGAGGATGCAAATAGCAGTTGATGTTAGAAAAGGTAAACTTAGCTTGCTGGTTTATCTTCAATTTAATCTTTAAAACAGATCTTTAATGTTATGAAAATGACTCTGCATATTAATCTGATGGTAGCTGTAGCCCTGCCTGCTGCTAGGTAAGAGTTCCATGCATACTCCTTTAGTCCCAACTGTGAAAACAAGACTTCAAGCTGCTCTCCGAGCTGCCTTCTATTCTGACCTGAATGTTATAGACTTTAAGGTCAGAAGGGACCAGTACGATCATCTAGTCTGACCTCCTGCAAAATGCAGGCCTCAAGACCTCACCCACCCATTCCAGCAATAGGCCACCAACCTATGACTGAGTTATTTACCTCCTTAAATCTCGATTTAAGGACTTTAACATACAGAGAATTCACCGGTAGGTGAACCATGCCCTGTGCTACAGAGAAAGGCGAAAACCCCCCAGAGCCCAGGCCAATCAGCCGTGGGGGAAAATTCCTTCCCGACCCCAAATATGGCGATCAGTTAAACCCTGAGCACGTGGGCAAGTCTCAACAGCCAGTTACCCAAGAAACAATTCTCTATAATAACTCAGAACCCACCCCATGTACTCTCCCCTCTTAGGCCACTTGTAAATCCACCACATGTAGCCAAATATCAGTCAATTTCCAAAATAGGGTAATCATACCATCCCCTCCATAAATTTATCAAGCTCAGTTTTGAAAGCAGTTAAGGTTTTTGCCCCCACAACTCCCCTTGGAAGGCTATTCCAGAACTTTACTCCTCTAATGGTTAGAAACCTGCGTCTAATTTCAAGCCTAAATTTCTTGATGGACACTTTATAACCATTTGTTCTGGTGTCCACACTGGTGCTGTACTCAAATAATTCCTCTCCCTCCCTGTTGATAATCCCTCTGATGTATTTATAGAGAGCAATCATATCCCCCCTTAGCCTTCTTTTGGTTAGGCTAAACAAGCCAAGCTTCTTGAGTCTCCACTCATAGGGCAGGTTTTCCACTCCACAGACCATCCTTGTAGCCCTTCTCTGCACCTGTTCCAATTTGAATTCCTCCTTTTTAAACATGGGGGACCAGAACTGCACACAATATTCCAGATGGGGTCTCACCAGTGCCTTGTACAGCGGCACTAACACCTCCCTGTCTCTACTTGAAATACCTCTCCTGATACATCCTAGAACCGCATTAGCTTTTTTCATAGCGACATCACATTGGCAGCTCATAGTCATCCTATGATCAACCAGTACTTCCAGATCCTTCTCCTCCTCAGTCCGTTCCAACTGATGCGTCCCCAACTTATAAGAAAAATGCTTGTTATTTGTTCCTAAATGCATGACTTTTCACTTCCCATTATTAAATTTCATCCTATTCCTGATACTCCAGTTTACAAGGTCAGCCAGATCTTTCTGTATGGTATCCCGAGC
The DNA here is from genome assembly GCA_007922175.1 of Pelusios castaneus. Lineage (NCBI taxonomy): Eukaryota > Metazoa > Chordata > Testudines > Pelomedusidae > Pelusios > Pelusios castaneus. Next base: position 367,802 of record ML686088.1, read on the forward strand.
CTTCTCTGTATTGGCAATACCTCCCAACTTGGTGTCATCCACAAACTTCATTAGCACATTCCCGCTTTTTGTGCCAAGGTCAGTAATAAAAAGGTTGAACAAGATCGGTCCCAAGACAGATCCCTGAGGAACTCCACTGGTAACCTCTCTCCAGCTTGACAGTTCACCCTTCAGTATGACCCGCTGTAGTCTCCCATTTAACCAGTTCCTTATCTACCTTACTATATTCATATTAATCCCCATCTTCTGTAACTTAACTAATAACTCCTTATGTGGAACTATATCAAATGCCTTGCTGAAAACTAAGTAAATTAGGTCGACCGCATTCCCTTTATCCAAAAAATCTGTTATCCTTTCAAAAAAGGAGATCAAGTTGGTTCTGGCACGATCTCCCTTTTGTAAAGCCATGTTGTATTTTATCACAGTTACCGTTATCCTCTATAGCCTTAAGTACTTTCTCCTTCAAAATTTTCTCCAAGACCTTGCATACTACCGAGGTCAAACTAACAGGCCTGTAGTTACCCAGATCATTTTTATTCCCTTTCTTGAAAATAGGAACTACATTAGCGATTCTCCAGTCACACGGTACAACCCCCAAGTTTACAGATTCATTAAAAATCCTCGTTAAAGGGCTGGCAATTTCATGAGCCAGTTCCTTTAGTATCCTTGGATGGAGATTGTCCGGGCCCCCCGATTTAGTCGCATCCAGCAGCTCAATTTTGGCTTCTACCTCACGTATGGTAATTTCCACATTCATGATCTCGTTCCCATTAGCTTCCCTACCTCTATTCCCCAGCTCAACTTCACTCTCATTGAAAACAGATGCAAAGTACTTATTTAGACATTCAGCCATGCCTAGATTATCCTTGACCTCCACCCCATCCTCAGTTTTTAACAGTCCCACTTCTTCTTTCTTTGTTTTTTTCCTATTTACATGGCTAAAGAACCTTGTACTATTGGTTTTAATTCCCTTCGCAAGGTCCAACTCAGCTTGACTTTTTGCCTTTCTCACTCTCTCTCTACATGTTCTGACCTCCAAAAGGTAGCTTTCCTTGCTGATTTCTCCCCTTTTCCACTCCTTGTAGGCTCTGTGCTTCCTCCTAATCGCCTTTCTGCGATGCTTACACATCCAGCTTGGTCCACAGCTCTTGCCTATGAATTTTTTCCCTTTCCTTGGAATGTAGGCTTCAGATAGTTCTTGCAACTTTGATTTGAAGCAATTCCAAGCCTCTTCTACATTTACATTCCTGAGTTCTTCTATCCAGTCCACTTCCCTAACTAATTCCCTTAATTTTCTAAAGTTAGTCTTTTTAAAGTCAAAGATCCTGGTCGCTGATTTATTTTTGTTTATCCTTCCAATTAGTTTGAGTTGAATTAACTCATGGGCACTTGAACCTAAGTTGTCCCCTACAACCAGTTCATCTATGAGGTCCTCACTACTCACCAGTACTAAATCTAAGATGGCATCCCCTCTCGTTGGTTCGGTAACCATTTGGAGAAGGAATTCATCAGCTATCACATCCAGGAAAAACTGGACCCTCTTATTACTACTAGCACACGTCCTACAGTCTATATCTGGGAAGTTAGTCTCCCATAATCACACAGTTCCCAGTAGTATTAACTTCCTTAAAGGCCTTAAAGAGGTCCCTATCCATGTCTAGATCAGATCCCGGTGGTCGGTAACACACTCCAAGCACCATTCCAGGAGAAACGTTAGTAGCTTTTTTTCCTAACATGATTTTAACCCAGATTGATTCTGTTTTGTTAATTCCATCACTTTGAATTTCCCTGCAGTCTATCTCCTCCTTGACATACAATGCCACTCCCCCACCTTTGCCTGTATATCTGTCTTTCCTAACGAGTACATAGCCTTCAATACCGGTACACCAGTCATGACTACTATTCCACCATGTTTCAGTTATTGAGACCTGATTGGGGCTGTATCTGAAACAGTTTCTGTAACGTTGTGTTTATTTCTGGGAAGAGACTAGGGTATCACTTTCCCCAAGCCTGGGAGAAAGCTGTAGGTACTGAGGACCTATGTTCATCTTGGAGAGTCGGTCTGTGATCAGACACATCAGGTGGGAGGTAGGCTAGTCTCATAACAGCTCCAGTCCCTGCCCTTCCCAGGGGGTTCAGTGAGCGTACATGGAAGTCTCCACTGGCAGTAGGCAGGGATCTACCATGATCATAGTTTCAGGGTGATGATGTTCAAACAGATATTTCTGCTTTAACAGTTCCTTTATGATCAGCTCTGCCCTTAATCTAATTTAAGAGTTTTTTTTAAAAAAATGCCATTTAAATTTTCATTTCATCAAGCATAAATTGATGCTGTTTACCTAAGATATCTGTGTTTAATGTGGAGCTTCTGGCCGAAGCAAGGAAAATAGTGTATTCTGGCATTTAATCAGTACCATCCTCTGAAAAAGAGCGTGAGATTCACGGAAAAAATTTGCAGATGTTGGTAAGAATTCATATAGCTCCTCTTGAATATGAATGGGAAACATTAGCTTCCAGTGACTGAGCTTGTTTTTTTGGAAGGCCCCCCCAACTTTTCACGATCAGAAGGCACTGGAGATTCCCAGCACAGTTCAACTTGGCCACTGTCTTGTCTACGCACACAAATTGTCCCAGTATAAAGATAATTAGTTTTTCAAACAATTTAATTAAATTAGTGCAAACCTTCTGCAAACAGAGCTGGTATTTATGGAAATCAGATGTTCAGGAATGTGTGACTGTTAGCATCTCAAACTCAAATAAACTTTACAGAGTGAAAAACCGAAGAGAAATAGATAGGAGAGTTATAAAAAATTCCTCCAATGCAAAGTTTTAGTAGCACAGTACTATTTACTCAGAATACCTCTAGCTCTGTATTTGTCTGAATAGCAGGGAATCAGTGTATCAAATTAGATTATTCTGGGACCTCTACCTTCAATTTATAAGCGATGTGTATATGGGGCATTTGGGGTCCCACAAAACTGTTGAATGAAGGTCTTGATGTGCAGTAGGTGAAATTAGTATTAAGAAAATCATTCTGAAAGACATTGCATTCTTGGGGAACTAGAGGGCTTATGGGATTGGTGATGGGCTGCCATTTATCCTCTAGGTCAGCTGTTCAGAACTGGGCCAGAAATGCTGTTAGCACATTAGAAATATAGGAGACACCTTACAGACTTAGATCAGTACTTGATCTTAATAGTGTCTAACGCCATCTGTCTCTAAGGAAGGCAGAAGAATCCCATAAACCATTGTGCAGTGTTACTCCATGAAAATCTCTTGCTGTAACATATAAAGGATATTCTTCGTCTATGGAAGTCCCACAGAGATCTACATATTAACAGCAATACTTGCATAGAATTTTTCTAATCGATACCTCAAAGTACTTGACCCGGTTTATCAAGCAGAATTCTAAAAATTTCCTCACTTCCCACAAACTCAGCTACCATGCCTAATGGCTAGCACCTCTGTGGCTCAGAATGTGACTGTTGGTTTAGCTAATAGGTATATAGTTCTGGGAGTTACCCACTTCCACCGGACAACTGGCTAAAAACTAGGATAAACCGCTAAAGCCACTTTCACAATTGGCACCATATGGGCTCTGAGAATTGAGTAGATAGACTGAATTATACCCTAGAGCAGAGAAAAGTCATCTGGTAGAGTAGTATGCCATCTTGGCTTCTAAGGTGAAGTAAATGAATAGTGAACATAAGTTCCCAGTGCTGGCTGTCTGGCACAATTTCTTTTGCTTATTCTTCTCCATGCATCTAGTGTATTCTCATTGTATCTACCAGGATTCCAGTGGTTGCAGGTGAACCTTATTGAGCCTTGTCCATTGTCTTGAAGACTTCAGCTGTGTTTATGCCATATCCTACTGCCATTGGCAGGCCAATAATGGGGTGCTTTTCTGTCTGATATTTTAGGTAAAAGAGTTCATAAACGCAGAGCTCCTGGCTCACTTGTATTCCTCTGAGGACCAAGCCACCTTGATGGAAGAGTCAGCAGAACAGGCTCAGAGGCGAGAGGAGGGGCTTCACATGTACCAAGCCCTGAAAGAAGCACTGGCAATCATTGGAGACATTAGCACTACTACTATATCTATCCCTGCCCCACCTCCAGTTAATGATTCTTGGCTACAGCAATCCCACAGGTAAGGATCTTCAGGTCAGGTCTGCAGTGGAAATTAAGACATAGAGCTAGGTCTTCAGTATTGCTACCCTGCCACCCTCTCTGGGAAGCTTTTCTCCATGCCCTAAATGAAATTCTTCAGAAAATCCGAAAACTCTTGTTGTTATTTAGATGCTGGGTTTGGGGTTGCTTAAGGGACGGGGATTGTGCAGGTGGAATTCTTATACTGGGCAATCCCAAAAATCTCCAGGTGAGCTGAACTTAAACAACTGTGGGCTGAGAATTCATCTTTGCTGAGTGAAAGGGCCAGCCAAGCAAGCCACCAGCCTTCATTCCAAATAGCATCTGCCCTGTTTTGGTCTAGAAGAGGCATAGAGAAAAGTGTGCTTATAAACCTCTTGGTATATGACTCTGTTGGACCTGGCAATGCCTTTTCAGGGTGTGTCAAGAATCTCATCTTCTACAGCAGCTTTGGGATTCATTATCTAGAATTGCGTTCCATGGAGTACTACACTATCTGTCTCCTGCACCAAAAGTTATACAGCCTTGTGTATTGTCCAAGTTTTTTTACAAATTCCTCAACACTTGTGCATGTGATATGGAGGAATGGAAGAGGTATATGTATCAAGAAAGGTGTTTGTAATATCTTTTCTGCCTTTGAGAATCCTGTCTAGGGTACTGTGTTTGTGATTCAGGTGGCTTCTGTGGCTCAAACAATATGATCATTTATGCTCCTATCCTATAGCACATCAACTGCTTTAAGGGTTTTTACCTCTTCCCTTCCCAAGCTCAAGCAACCCTGCTTTCCTGGACAACTTAAGTCAAATTATATGTGCACTTTTTGTTCTTTTAAGGTAGTGTAGTATGTCAGTGTTCCTTACCCATCATTTCCATACAGAGAGAGTGGCCTTCACTTAACAAATTGGTGTTAGACTATTGACAATGCTAAACCTATTATCTTTATCTTTGTGATTATACACCTGATTCTGGCCTTAATAATGCTTACTTTTTAGGGATAGTGTGACAGTGAAGGGTAGAGTGTACGTGTCATATCTTTTTTCTAGAGGTGGGAAAAAAATTAGACATTCTTTTGAGAGCTGGAAGCATCTCTGAGAAATTCTTTGGAATTAATGGGAGCGTGGAAGGAGCCATCCAGAAAAAAGGAAACCAAGAGAGTTGTCATTGTAAGAATATATGATACTATCTCTGGCTATGTCTACACTTGCACTTTTAAGTCGACTTAGTGAGTCTACACTTAAAATTAAAGTCGACTTAAAGGGGAACTTACAAAGTCAACCTAGAGCGTCCACACTGGATGCCTAGGTCGACTTCTAGGGGCTAGGGAGACCTTGGGCAGGTCCACGGTGGTGGTGGTGGGGGGGGGACACCTTGTGTGCAATGAAGCAAAGGGGGACAGGGACCTTGGCAGGGCATGTGGGCAGGGTGTGATGCTGTCTGGATTTAGGGAAGCATTTATGATATTATTTTCTATCCATATATCATAAATGCTGTA
>ML686088.1:373839-418648 GCA_007922175.1 Pelusios castaneus
GACTTAATTTTCATTAAGTCGACTTTATTTTCCTTAAGTCGACTTAAGCAAGCTGCTTAAGTCGACTTAAGGAAACTGTAGTGTAGACGCAGGGTAAATTAAGTCGACTTAATTTACCAGTATAGACACAGCCTCTGTGAGATACTGGGCTGCTTAAATTAGACTCTTCAGGACCAAAACAATGTGAGAGCAGAGGAAAATGTTCAGAAAAGTATCACCACTTTCAGAAAGTATCTGGCTTCTTTTTCTAAAGAGCATGTTGATTTTCATTAATCTCTGATTGTTCACTAGATCACCCCCTCCAAGTCCTTCAACTCAGAGAAGGCCAACATTAAATAATCCCCCAACCAGACCCTTATCTGGCCGAGGACCTGCTCCAGCAATCCCATCACCAGGCCCTCTGTCAGGGGCTCCACCAGTCCCATTCCGTCCAGGCCCGCTACCTCCATTTCCTAACAACAGTGAAGGTCTTGGAACACCTCCTCAGATTCCATCTCGGCCAACGCGGGCTCCTCCAAGTGTTCCAAGGTAAGATATTGAATAAATTTTGAGGCTGGTTATGGTTCTCTCCCCATAGAATAACAGACATATATCATATTGGGCAAGGAATTGAAACACAATATCCTTATATCTAAAATTAACAAAGGAAAATGGTGCTTTCTGTGAAGAGAGACCAAGGCAGGCTTTGACAAGTCCATTACCGCAAAGATTATATCTCAGAAGTTAAAACTTTTCACCCAAGATTAAAGACCAGTGCGCAGTGAATTGATCCACAGAATTGTTTGATTGCCTGACTGATATCAGAACAACTGCTCGTGGTGTTGGGTACAGCCAAAGGCTGTGAAAGAAAGAAGTAGAAACTAGATTTGATTATCTGTGCTCATGGAGAAGAGTTTGTGTGTAGTGACTCACATTATCATTCTGGTTGGATCGCAGAATCCATCTGTCTTAGCTGGGATGATGAGTCATCTCTGAGAGAGAGAGAAAAGATCTGCCACTTCAAAAACGGTGGTAAAAGTCTGACTTCCCTCCAAATACAAAGAAAATTTAGTGCTGTGGTTGAAAATCTCTGTGCATCTGAACACGGGGCCATTGGCATTACAGCAGGTAGCTTTATAAAGTCACGTGGCGCAACGGCATGATAAATTAAGAGACTGGATACTTGCCTTAGCTCCAAGTTTCCTTTTATTTTGGAGCATTTTTATCAATACTTTCTGGTGGCTTTAGATGCATATAATTTTGAGAAGACACTGGAAGCCATTGTTATAACATTTTTACTATTAATCTGAATGTAACACCACCAAAGGTTATAGTTTCACTATGCCATAGTATAATCCCTAATCATTCTTGAGTGGAAAAAGTTATTCCATCAAGGAGTTTGTTACATCCTAAACTCTGAGCTGTAGAGGCAGAATGGATCCCCTTGTAATACATGGATGGCACTGTTTTTAGTAAGATTTTAAAATAAAGACCATGTAAGAGGGTTAAAAGTAGAAAGGTAGAAGGAACTTTTGCAAATTTTCCATTTTTACCTCACTGAGGATTTGAAGCTAATGACATGCTTTTGCTTGAAACTGCCAGCTCAATTATGGGTGTCAATAACAGAGCAAGTCTGGATGAGACATTTTCCAGTTTCATTGGCCTAGCCAAGAAAAAGCAACTCAGTCCATCAGACAGTGGAAACCTTTTTGTGCTTTTCACCATTACAAGCGCAAAATGTCAGCAGCCAGCCGCGAAGTGCTCTTTGTGTCCTTTCAATATATAACATTCCCCATCTGTAATTGTGTGACTGGTTAATATTAGACCACTGAAAAGAAACACAAAAATGCTTCCCTTGCAGGTAAGTCCTAGGCCAAAAGAGAGGAGGTCTGTTTGAGTTCTTGGGTTTGGAGAGTTTCAAACTGATGCCAATGGCTCCTTTGCCAGGGTGTCCATTGTGCCATCAGAGCGGAACAAACACACACACACCAGAATCCAGTATTTTGTCAGTTGTGCTACTGGGGGGAACCATAGCTACCCAGCAACTGTTAGCTTGCCTGACTTTGGAAATGAGCTTGCCTCCTTTTTCCGGCCTTGCTGTGATTTGCATGAACACTGCTTTCCTAAAATGGCTGAAAATAATCTTTTGACTAATAAACTGGGAGGCTGGGTAAAGCCCCAGCCTCACAGAAGAAGCCCCTCAATTTATGGATTCATTTCCTGGCATGGGAAACAACTGCTGGCAAAGGAGGGCAATGTGGTTACAATAATTGTACCTATAGCTGTATAGACTAGAGGCCTTCATTGTATTTGTGTTAAAAATAATCCACAGTACCTCTTCTGAACTGAGTCATGGCTCACTGTCTCTGGATCTGCGAACCACCGTAGGTTTTAAAACACACATGCTTAAGAATGAAGTGGAAGAATTCACGTTTGTGCTGAAACGTCAAGTTTAACCTGCTGAGTAAACTCGAGTAGAGGAAATCTTTGAGGAGCGGCTGGGGGGGTGAAGTCACCTAAGAGGGACAATGTGTCTGACTCCTAGGCCTGTTAAAAGGGCAGTTTTAGATTTGGAATTTCTGCTACGCGTGGTCTGTTTTTAATAAAAGCCTGAGCAGGATTGTAATAAATTGACTTGAAAAGGGGATCTGAGATACTAAGAGGGGGAGGGGCAGAAGGGAACATGAGGAAGAGTTCTTGATGAAACCCGAGCTTTCTCTTTTACTTCTTTATGTATTTCATCTCTCTGCTTTGTCTGCTTTACCACCATTTCCTCCAGTGATTCCTTAAAGTGTCAGAATTCATCATACTAAGGAAAACAGCTGAGCTTCCTGAGAGAAAAAAACACATTTTTTTAAGTTCTTCTAGCTTTCCAAGGAAGCCTCCCGTCCCCTCATCCACTCCTTTAGTTTGGAGCAGAAACTTGTAACACAACAAGAGAACATGAGCATTTTACTGTGTCTTTCCTGCTAAACTTTCAGATTAAAAAAGCTATAACCAAAGCTGTTTGGAAAGGAAAGATTCAAAGCATCCTGTTCAGTGTATGGTTGTGCATACATTTTGACTGGAGAATTTGCCACCTCATTAGCATGATATAACCCCTGACTTTAAAAAAAAATCTAATTTTAGTCCACATTATTAGCGTTTAATCAAAGCAGCTGCAGTCTTACAGAAACCATAAGTTTTCTGCGGTTTTTTTATTGCTCTTCATTGAACATACACAGAGAGGAAAGGGGCAGGGAAGAGGGGGAAATAATTTTCTTCCTTATTTCTCTCTGATTCTCAAGCTGGTTTGGGTTATGTGTCCTGAGTATTTCTGCGAGGAAACAGAAACTATTTGCATGATGCATGCCTGTTTTAATTAATCCCACTTGAGATGGGTGGATCTCTCCCAGCAGTAAAGCGCTTGTGAGTAAAGGCCCTGGCCTCTGTTAGCGGCTTGATGCCAAAGTATCTCTGATTTGTGAAATATCCCCTGCTGCCAGAAATCAGATTATTCCCTCTCTCCCTTCTCTTAAAAGACTGCAGCTGTGAACTTGCTACAGTATGGTGACCTTAAGCTTGCACTAGCGCCATTGTAAAGTTTGCGTTTGTTTCCCGGTGCAGAGATCCTGATCTTGATCCAACACTAATTTCAGCCCTAATGCTCTTCCTTTAAGTAGTAGTTTTATCGTTGAGTGGGAATCTCGGCTTTGCCATGAGAACGCGAAAGAATTGGAAATGTGTTTTTTTCTGGCAGTGGAGCCCTCTGGAATCAAAACTGGGCCTGGGACGTTGCTCTTTGCCCTTCCTCTTTTTCCTGCTCTAAAGTGCTACTGTAGCTGGGGGAGAGAGCAAAGAGCTTCTCCTCAGTGAAGGCTCAAAGGCCATCATGCACCTTGCCACTGGGATCTGTGCAACCCCTAAATCCTATGGAAGCTCAGAACCTGGTTGCACACAAATCCTAGAGGGAAGCACGATGTTCACTGACAAGGACAAAGCCTAGCAGAAGCTTTGTAACATGTATGGCATCCTTTTCCTCCTCGGCTTTCACGCTCAGGCCTCCTTGGGTGTGGCTTGCAGACATGGAGATCCCTCAGCAATCAATGGTGATTCTTGGCCCCAAAAGAATGCAATGCCACCCCGCTTCTTCCTTCAACTGTCTTCTGTCCACAGACCTTGTCAGTTGATCACAGCCAGTCAGGTGGCAGGTACATTGTGCTTCTGCACATAGCTAGTCTACAAGAAACCAAGCTTGCATCTCTCTAGCTCCTTCTCCGCCTCCTTCCTCATTCGCCTAGAAATCTACAAGAGTTAGGTGTCCTGATACCTTTAAAATTTTGTCCCTAATTCTTTGCAATATATTTGTGCAGCACCAAGTACAGTGAGGTCCCTATTTTGGATAGAGACCTCTAAGTGGCTATGTCTACACTTGTTAATTTAGGTCGACTTAGCTAAGTTGTTTTAACAAAGTCGAATTTAAGTCGACTTTGTTAAGTCGACTTAGCATGTCCACACCTAAATTTTAAGTCGACTTAGGGGGGACCCTACAAAGTCGACCTAGAGCATCCACACTGGATGCCTAGGTCGACTTCTAGGGGCTAGGTGGACCTGGAACAGGTTCACGGTGGCAGGGGGGGCACCCCTTGCTAAGTGCCAGGGGGATCAGCTTTTGCCCCATTATACCTGGGTACAATGGGGCAAAGGGGGACAGGGACACTGGCAGGGCATAGGGGCAGGGTGGGCAGGGCTCTGCCCTGCCCTTTGGGGGAGGATGCCAGGTTCTCCCTGTGCCACCCCCCCGGCAGGGAGGGCAGTGGGGGAGTCCTGGAGAGCCCTAAGTCAACTTAGAGTCGACTCAGGGCTACTCCACGTCTACACTGACTTAAGTCGACTTTAGAAAGTCGACGTAAGCCAAAAGTTGACTTAAAAGTACGTTTTATTAAGTCAACTTAATTTTCCTTAAGTCGACTTAAGGAAAGTGTACTGTAGACGCAGAGTAAATTAAGTTGACTTAAGGAAAGTGTACTGTAGATGCAGAGTAAATTAAGTCGATTTAAGCAAGCTTAAGTCGACTTAATTTACAAGTGTAGACGCACCCAGTGCTACTGCAAATCTAGACAAAGCTGGTAACACCACCCATATTAAGGTTGTCTGGCACTTCCCATTGTAAGACTGTTTTCAGTTGCTTTTAACTTTGCCAAACATTAAGCATTCAGGCTGAAATTTTCCATGCTGGGCATCTGCCTAAGGCTGAGAATTTTTTGGCAAGTTTTATCCTCTCCACCAGCAGAGACCTGGGTACTGTGGAAAAAATAGTATGTGATCATATCATTAAAAACTGTAGCATAATGCCTATGTACAAAGGGGCTGAATTGGACAGATATCCTTCATTCTGCTATTTCCTAACCATTGAGCGCTTTCAATCTTATGAATGTACTTTTACTGTACTTTTTGGGCTGCGATATAAAATAATAATAAAATGGTTCTTATTTTTAGCAGAGCACATTTGGGGTGTGCTCAGTTCTGTACAAACACTGCCTCAAAGAGGTGACATGCTGAATCTGTCTGTCTGAATGCACAAGGCCGGAGCACAAAGTGCTCTCGCACTAACAGGTATTGTAAGTTCAGGTTGTATTTAAAAGCATAATCAGCACTCTAGAATATAACCTTTATGCGCCTCAAGACAAGTGAACTGTAACATTATGTTAATGGTAAGATTTTAAACATTTTTAATTTCCTGGTTTTAAAGGGGGAATGGGAAGCTAAAGAATGACTGATTTCAGCTTTGCTTCCACATCAAAATCATGTACAACTATATATAGCAGCATGAGGCCAAGACTCCATAACAATGTATATTCATACTACGCCATGCTCCGGTATAACTGGAGATTTAAAAACACAGGTGTATATTATTCCTTATCTAATTTCTGGCTTGAGCTTTTAGGGGAAAGCACCTCCTTCCAATTGACTTATTTCCAGATCAAATTTCAAGCACAGATAGCCTCAGAGTTATGCTATTCTCACCTCTGACTGCCCCAAAAAGGCATTTCACTTACCCACTCATAACTCTCAGGGCAGGAGAACTACCATTTCTTGCTTCTCCATTCCCACTACCATGTCAACAGTCTGCCAGTCCCTTGTCATCTTCTTTCCTGCCCACTCAGTTTGTTGCTCCCTTTGCATTGCCCCTCTGTGCTCCCACACAACCTCCTACCCCCTGCATTCATCTGCCCCCATATTTTCCTTCTTTTTCCCCAAGAGAAAGTGTGTAAAAATAGGGAAGAGGGCATATTGGTCTGTGTATGCTGGGGTACTTTTCTAACTGGTTTTGAAACTGGTTCTTAACAATCAGTTAGAAACATAGTGTAAACCAATTTGAATGAACCAGTTGCCCAGGCCCTTTGGAGATTCAATAAAAGCAGGGCAGGCTGCCAGAAACTGGGTCAGCATCACTGCTCTAATTGTCTTGAAAATGAGGTTAACTGAACCAGTTAGAAAATTCTCCTAGTGTAGACAGGCCTGTGACTTGGTGTTGGTGTGAAGCGATGGAAAGAGGAAACTCACCTGAGGAGAAACAGAGGGAGAGATCTGGGGGTAAGCAAGAAGCTACGGGGACTAACTGGATAGTTACGGTCAAGAACTGTTGTGTCCTCTTGTGGCCCTGTCAGCTGACAGTAGCTGGGTGGGTGATTAATTTGCTTCATGATGTACATTTTCAGCAAGAGACTTTTTGTCTTGTTAGCTTTTTAAAAAATGTACTGATTAGTAAAAGGAAGTGGTTTGTATTTTTAGCAACTCTTGACTTTAAAAAGGAAAGTGAAGGCAAACAACAATGAGCTCTCTTTGCCAGGAACCCAGATGGGAAGCCAAAGGTGTGTTTTGTCTTCAGTATTTAATTAATAACATAACATTTGTCCTGAAAGCCCTGTGCCTAGACCAGAGGTGTCCAATATAGAGCCAACAGCTGGAGCTGATCTGCTAGCTGTGTTTGTGTGACCAGCATCCACATTCTCAGTGTACAGAATTTAGCTTTCATTTTTTAACAATAGTACATTTCTGGGCTTCATGGTCATGAAGAAAATCTTGCAAAGGTGAATTGAGTGAAACCAGACACACCTGCCTTCCTGAGTCTGCAGGCAACCTGACACAATGTGAACTCCTCTGTCCGCTATTAATCTCCTTTGAGTGTCCGTTAAAATGAATTGATTCAATATCTGACAATCAATTCCCTGCCATTGCATGGGCCTCAGACATTGGTGGCACCTCGGTCTCTCCTATTCTCTGTCTGAGGCACACAACAGTTTAGTCTTTTGAGGACTGAAAGGCATAAGTCTGATGTAAGTTATTGGGCTCAATATAGGTTGTCTGGGTGAAACCAAATGGCTTGTGTTATGCAGGAAGTCACCCTAGTCACCCTGAAACCACGTCAGCATTAACCATGGCATTAATGATCACTTGAGTGGCTGCAGTGGGGTGGGAGCTAGAAGTAGGAACTAGGAATTGCATTCTCTTCCTTGCCCCAGAGGTTCTAAAAATCTCATTAGCCCTCTCTGTACCCCCCAGCTCAATCCAGGCAGCACCTTCTTGGCTCCAGCCAATCTAGCCTAACGTGGCTGTTCCAAGCAGTGGAGAATCCTTACTCCCATGGGTGATTGTATTGGGACTATGGACAATCTAGCCCTAGATGTGTTTATCCATCTGTGCGCCTATTACATTCTCCTCCCCACATCATTTTGTGGGGATTTTCACTTCCTCTATTGTCTCTGCTTCCATTATCTGGTTTTTCTCCTGTTCTGGGGTTCAGGTCCTGCCCTGATCCTTGCACCTTTCACTGGCATCCTCTTTTCCATCTTTTCTGCTTTCTTGTGTCCTTTCCTCCGGTCTCTTCTCTCCTCCTTGCTGACTGCCTCCCACCAAGGTTCCTGTTGTTTCTGAACTGTAGCTCCGAACTACCACAGTTGCTGTTGTTTCTTTCTGCTGCTTTGGTGGGGGCATGAACAGAGCATCTGAGAGATGGAGAAGCTGATGTGTGAAGTGGGAATGCAGGGGACAGGTGGGGAACTCTGGGTGCATAGACATCCCCAGGCTTTATTGAAATGAAGAAAATGCTTTTCAGTAAATAGTCTGGGATGCAAGGGGAGTGTGTCTCAACTGGGACAAATCTGGAAAAAATGGCTTTCAGTTCCCCGTAACAGACTGAAGATAGAGAGTTATAGAAGTGACATATGGTCCCCACCTAAAGAAAACAAGTCATCTATTTAACCTGTTTTTCCACTGTAAGCCTCATGTTCAGATTTTTATTACAGTCTAAAATAAGCCTGGTTCACAAAGAGACACGAATCCATATTAAACAGTGAAACCTGGCTGAAGGACGGTTTCAGTATTTTCTTTCTAGAAAGACGTAAATACGGTTTCAATCTCAGCACAGAGAGAGGGGAATATTAAGAACACTTGCCAGTTGTATAGAAAAAAAGGAAAGTAAAAGCTGTTTACACCTCCAGCCCAATAGGAATGTACTGTAAGTGCTCTGTGATGGTCACAGACAGACGTGGATGTGAGATGTAAGTGGAAATGAAAGCCTTTTATTTAGAACTAGACTAGCTTTTCTTCTCAGTCCAGAGATTATCTTGAAGCACTGTAATTACAGCTGTGCTTCACTAAAAGCATATTTTGTGGACTATGTTTCTAGAATGAAACAGTACTGAAAACTCAGATGCTTGAACAGTTCCCATATGGTTCTGATCGAGTTTTAAGTCTAGACTTGCTTTATTTAGTGACTTTGCTCTGCATTTGTCTAGCTAAAGCTATTCAGAGCGCTCTTAAAACTAAAGGGGAAAAAAGAGTGGGATCTTTAGGTTGAAAAAGAAAATAAACCTTTTTTAAAAAGTTTTGTGTGGAAGGAGATGTTATCCCTAGTCCAAAAACCTCAGCAAAGTCTTCAAAGGAGGAGTCACTCCAGCAACATCAGGGAGTTATTAAATAGGATTTTCGTTGGTAAATTCTTTATGTTCTCCTTAATGTATTTTAGTTTAGAAGTCCTGATTCTTTCTGCAGACTTGTTTACTCAACCCTGGAGACCGATGATACCCTGCTTCTTTAGCACTAACTTTTACAAATACATCATTTCCCTTTTTAAAATGGGCCCAGCAGGCCACTAGCTAACGGGGGCCAGGTTCTGGGGGTCTGCCTCAAAAGCTGAAAATTCAGTTAAAAAATTTGAGGTGATGGCCAAATAGGAAAAACTGTAGAAGTGACATTTGCATAGAAAATGACTGTCTGGGATCCTGAACCTGCCCAGCCACCAGACTTTTGCACCTTGCGAACAATGCAATGAATCCAGCCCCAGAATATAAGAGAATCTGATGCAATGAATCCAGCCCCAGGATATAAGAGAATCTGATGGAAGGAGACAACCTGTGGACTATGCTGTCTCTACCAATACCATGTCTTGGCTTCAGACTAAACATTTAATTGGGCTTAGTCACATATTTACTCATTGACATGGCAGCTAGCGCAGCGCACAGATCGTTTGGGTTTGTTTTTCTACAATTTTCTTTTGATGTGAATGAATTCAGAAGCAGCTCACAGCTCCCCCTGCTGCTGTTTGCATTCTAGAGACCACTATAATTTTAAGGGTCTGGTGCAGCGAACGTTTGTGTAACCTTTGCTCATACTTCACACTCAGAGAGCAGGGATTTTTACATGCTTGCAACATATTGTTTTCTCAGAACTTTATTTTTCAGCTGATTTAGTCAGACTAAAATGAGGTGGCCCTAAGAAAGAGGATCCCATGGCCTCCAACAGCTGTATTTGCCAGGAATAATACAGGATCTGGCTCACTGCTTCGTTACACCAGTGAAACGGATTGGAGGATCACATCCACAATGTTGGGTATACCACTTCTGCTGAAATTCCTTCCATTGTAAGCTCCAGGCCTATAGCGAGGGAAGAGGGCCTGTGTCATAGACCTGTCCTCCTGCGTTAGCAGTCCAGATTCCTTCGAGCAGAGAAGGGGAGGGCCTATTGAAAGCCAAAAAGTGGGTGTCTGCCCCAGGCCAAGGAAATCCATGTGATAGGTAGGCATAGGAGAATTCTTTTTTTTTTTATTATTTTATCATTGTGATGGATAATATCAATGTTTATTTTTAAGCATTTTTGTCTGTTTAAATGTTCACAGTTGTGAGAAATTATGTGAGAAGTCAGAGGGTAATTCATTGAATGACAATAGAAGCTGAAATTCAAAAAATTAAAGTTTTATAACTGTTAAAAGAGAACTGTCAGCATCCCATTTCTAAATGTACAAAGTTAAATAGCCTTATATCAAACTTTGAAGTTCTCAAGCAGCATTTTCCTTCCTTTGCCTATCTGTAAATTTTCAATATTGTAGATGGAAATGAATTTTCTTCAGTTCATGTGTGTATAGTGAAATCAACATTTCCTGATAAAAATCTCATTCTTCCAAGCTTAAGGATCAGCAACTTCCAGGCCTGCCCTTTTTGCTCCCTCTGGGATGGATTTTCAACTTATGTAAAACATTGCCGCTCTTCTGCAATCAGTGGATCCAGGGCATAGCCACAAGTGGGCATGGGTGGGCTGAGGCCCACCCACTTGGAGATCAGGTCTGCCTACCGCAGTGCCGGCAATGGCATGAATTTTGCTACTGTGGCTGTCAAGCCAACCAGCACAGCACAGCACTTCTCTTCTGGCAGCCATGGCTGCCATCTGCTGGCCAGCCCAGCAGCCGTGGTGGCAAAGTTTGCGCCTCTGCCAGGTGCTGCAGTGGGCAGGCCTGATCTCGCTGTCTGTCCACTTCCCTTCACTTCATAAGAGCTCTAGTTGCTACCTAGCAAACGGAGCATCTCAGGAAGCTTCTGAAGCTGCCCATGGCCAGGCCCACCCTGCAGACTCAGGGTCCCAGGCAGAAATCAGGGGCTGGCTCCACCCCTGAAAGGACCTATGCCAATTTACACCAGAAGAGTCTGGTCCTCTGGCTGTAGTGCCTGCCAGCATCCGGGTCAGAAGCTACAGATCTCAGCATGCAGGTACATACATCTGGGAGGCTACTTAGCATAACTGCTATGTTCAGTGACTTGTGGAGGCAGAGGGACTTGGCTAGGCATGAGCAGTGCCCTGTTGTACAGTAGTGGAAGGTATAACTCTGTGTAGCCCTTTAGTGTATATAAACGGGTTCTAGAACAAGGCAACCAAACTCCTTTCACTGGCGATGTCTACACTTACAAATGCTAATTCGAGTTAGTTCATTCGAACTAAGTCAAGTTAGTTCAAATTAACTTAATTCAAACCAGCATGGCCACACCGGAATTCTCATTCGAACTAGCGTGGCCATGCAGGGCACTTGCTAGTTCGACTTAGGAGGAGTGCCCCATGGGAAGTGTGGCAACATGGCAGCCGAGAGGGCCCATTTTCCCAGCCAATCCCAATAAAAGGAGAAGTGAGGTCAGCAGCCCCCATTGTGCCTGGCAGCTTGCAGCACGAGGAGGTCATGGACCGCACTCTGTTCATGCAGCTTGTCAGGACGGTGCTGGACACTTAATTCGCAGTGCCCAGCGCTCTCATTGCTTGGATTGCTGTGTTCCTAGACCCCGACAGCACGGCGGCAGACACCAGCACCATCACCATGCTGGCCCTGCAAGCTGCCGCGTTGATGGAGCCCCCCGTGTCCCGTCACCTCTGGGCACGGGAAACCAGCAGTGACTGGTGGGACTGCGTCATCCTCACCACCTGGGATGACGACCAGTGGCTGTAGACCTTCGGCATGACCAAGCAGACCTTCCTGGAGCTGGTCCGCGAGCTCACCCTGGTCCTGCAGCGCACGGACACCCACCTCCAACCTGCCCTGCCTGTCGCCAAGTGAGTGGCCGTCATGCTCTGGAAGATGGCAACCCCAGACTCCTTCCGCTCCGTGGCCCACCAGTTTGGGATCAGCAAGGCCACCGTGAGGATTGCCCTCCTGCAAGTCAGCAGGGCCATCAACTGGGTCCTGCTAGCCCGCCTCATCACTTGGGCAACCTGCAGGACACCCTTGACGGCCTTGCTGCACACGGCATTCCCAACTGGGGGGGTATCGTGGATGGCACCCATATCCCTGTCCGAGCCCCAGAACACTGGGCCACGGACTACCAGAACCATAAGAGCTACAGCTCTGTGGTCCTGCAGGCGCTGGTAGACCACCGAGGGATCTTCACCAGCATTTATGTTAGCTGGCAGGGGAAGGCGCACAATGCCCGTGTCCTCTGGATTGTTCCAGCGTAAGCAGGAGGGCACCTTCTTCCCCCTTCCCTCCGCCCCGCGCCACGCACCGTCACCCTCAGGGGTGTGCAGGTGCCCATCATCATCGTTGGAGAGGCCGCCTATCCCTTGCTCCCCGGCTCATGAAGCCACACACAGCCAACCTGGACACCAGCAGGGAGCTCTTCAATCTACGGCCACCTCAGCTTCGAGCAAGCCTTCAGATGGCTCAAAGTGCACTGGAGGGCCCTCCTGATGCGCCTACACCTGGTCAAGCACACCATCCCGGAGGTCATGAGCGCCTGCTGTGTGCTGCAAAGTGTGTGTGAGCTGTGGGGGAAAAGGGTCCCCAACTTCTGGGGGGCCGAAGCCGAACACTTCTCTGGTCACTTCGAGCAGCCCGATGACTTGCCCCAGATCCAGCAAGCCCAGCGGCAAGTGGTCCTCATCCAGGAGGGACTCAAGGACCACTTCCTCATGGAGGAGCCTTGAGCGTGGCCGTGACACCAGGCACCCTCACCCACTAATGCCCGACCCCCACTCGTCCCCGCTCTCCACCCACCCACCTCCCCGTTCCCAAACCAATAAAAAGAACAAGACCCAAATAAAAGGCTTAACGAGTTTTATTTACAGGGGGAACTGGGGCTTTGGGGTTTGTGGAGAAGGGAGAGGGTTGGGAGTGAGAATGGCAGAGCTTGGGGAGTTCAGAGGGAGTGAGGGAGATGGAGGGGAGTGAGGGGGCTGCAGCTGGGCACAGTGGGGCTTGGGGACTTTGGGGGGGAAGGAGGGGGTTCGGGGAGCAAGAGGATCAGGGTGGGGGACCAGAGCTACTGCCCTGGAGGAGGCGGGTCCCGGGCCTGGACACGGCCGCCCCTGGTCCTGGGGCACTGGCGACGAGGGACGCCGGGGTCCAGGGCAGCGGCACCCTCAGCAGGCCAAGGGGGCCAGCACGCCTTGAGGGGTGCAAGGGCCTCTGCCTGGTGGTCTGTGGCCAAGCTCTGCCGCTCCAGGGCCGTGGTCTGGTGCTGACCAGCTCAAGCAGGCGCTGGAGCATGCCCCATCTGGCACCGAGGTGGGCAGAGACCTCCTACTGCCAGGCTGCCCGGCGCGTCTCTGACTCCCTGGCGAGGCGGATGAGGTCCCCCAAGTGGTCGTCATGGGAGCGTGGCATCCTCCTCCTCTGCCTGGTGTCAGCTGGCAGGGTCCCGAGGGGTGGCCCATGGTAAGAGCGCCAGAGCTGCTGGAGAAGAGCAGAGAAGAGAGTTCCTCCCATTAACTAGCTCGCTAGCATGGTGTGCAGCCTGACAGCAGCTGCGGTGCCCTGACTGTTCCCCTGCTTCCCAATCCCTGTCTTTGGGACGGGGACTCCTGGGGAGAGGCCTCCATGCAGCGCTGCCTGGGTCGGGTTTGTGGCCCACGGTAACGAGCTGCAGGCAGCCCTGCCCGGGGGGGTGTCTCCTGAGGCCATGTGCCCTTAATTCGAACTAATGAAAGCCTAGTGTGGACCAGGCTTAAGTTAGTTTGAATTAAGCCTCCTTAATTCGAACTAACTTGCAAGTGTAGACATAGCCACTCAGACCAGAGACAAAATTGTAACCCAGGCCTCTACTTTACTGGGCCAGCAAATTTCTGATCAGCCCAATTGAAATATAAATTTGGAAATGCGATATTTGGATTCCGTATATTGTATTGTTTAAGTTTGTGCTGAAATACATTGCTGGTCTTACCTTTCACGTTTAATAGGAAGCCAGCTTCATGTATATTCTCTTGTGTGTAAATTATATACACACTATCTGGGTTTTCTGTAAGTGCTGAGCAATGCAATATGCTGTATTTCAACAAAGGAATAGTTTAATGTAACCCAGCACAAATGCAGAGCCTTAGAAACAGTTCTTTGCCAAACTACACATTCTGGAAACAGAGCGAACAGCCCAATACTGAAGAAAGAAAATGAGCAACTGCACCAGCTAGTGGAGTGGCTTTCTTCTGTTAGGAAAATACACCATGTAGAAATGTCTGTTTAGGGGCTTTGTTTTAGCTTGTTGATTTCCACTAGGACATCAGTTGGAGTTGGCCCGATTTTTGTTGCATGCTAGGATAAGATCCTCCTGTCTCCACAGGAACAGTGCATAGAAATACAAGGCACACTTAAAGCAAAACAAACCTTTCCAAACATAAATGTACCTCCTATATTAAGATCATCAAAACTACCCCCCAAAAAGGGGCAGAGGGTATTCTGCCAAGCCTATATGTGGCCTGGGCTGACTTAAAAATTAAAGGAAGAATTGACATATTCCGCCTAATGAAACGGGGAGCAAAACCACTATTTAAGAGTTGCGGAAGGGGTAGAATGTAGTGGAAGAAAATGCAGCATAAAAACCCTGCTGCATAGAACTAAGCAACGAGAAAAGGAAGCTGATGGGCTGTGCAGAATAACTGAACTGGAAGAGAGCTGAGTGTGGTGGAAATAAGGGAAATCAGAGGGGCCATTTACAAGTCTATCTGTGCCAGTGTCCAGCTGGCAGTGTTGGCTCCAGTTGCCATGTCTTTTTGTTCATGGACCAATACAACTAGTTCCATTCTAGGGAATTGTACTACAGCTTCCTTTTTTACTGTGATCCCCTGTCATTGCTCTGCAACCATGTTGTCCCATTCACGCCACATACAGACATGGACACCACTATCCATTGTAAGGAACGGCACCCTAGCATGGTTCAACCTGGAACAGTGATGACCCCTTCTGATCATTCACATGTGCCACACACTCACCTCGCTTAGTTTTAATGACGTGCTCGGCAACTCTTTCAGCTGGTCGAATGTTTTTGCTGGAGTGTGCTAAGCAACTGGCTGATTTTGTCCTTGCACTGTATTCACTCATTCATTCCCTTCCACGTGGCCCTGAGTGTGTAATGGCTTGGCCCATCGCATTTCACAAGAAGGATCAAAATCTTCAGAAACTCCTAGGAGAACAGCAGCGGGAACTTTGAACTCTGCAACTAGCCAGCTCCAAATGGCTCCCGGATCGGTATAAACTCTGACACGGGTGCATCCATTGAGTTCAATTCAGAGAGACTTAAATCTTGCATTGGAACTAGATGTATGAATGATCTAGATGATAGCCACTAGGGGAAAATGCCAACAGCATGAAATGCCTTGGAAACAGAGTTATGCATTTCATAAGGGCAGTCGTGTACATGCAGACCTACATGCATGCTTCACTTACTCATGGGAATAGCTTATTAGCTTTAGTGGAGTTCTCATGTGATTAAAGTTAAACACAACAGGAATAAGAGAAGAAAAAGACCCCTGAAATGAAGGACCGGGCTACATTTGAGCTGTCCTAGTTGAGCTCCAAACTGATCTATATCTGCATTCACACATCGTCTTGTCCATAGGATTCCCACCGCTGCTTCTTAAGTCAAGAAAGCAAACAGGATTTGGCCTCACTGGGTCCTTTGGCATGGAATCCAGTTATTAGTTGTTTTCCAGCTCACTGTTCTTACCACATTCCTGCAGGAGAACAGGAAGCCAACAAGCTAAATAATGATCTCAGAATTAGTTGTGAAGTATTTTCAAAAGTTGCTTCTAAGCTCTAAATGAAGTGAATAGGATCTCTGGGTACTCGGCACCTTCTGGAAATCAGGCCCAAGATGCCTCAATTTGGGA
This sequence comes from Pelusios castaneus, assembly GCA_007922175.1. Classification (NCBI taxonomy): domain Eukaryota; kingdom Metazoa; phylum Chordata; order Testudines; family Pelomedusidae; genus Pelusios; species Pelusios castaneus. The sequence continues at coordinate 389,716 of ML686088.1, forward strand.
TCCATGGCCACTTTTGAAAACTTGGCTCTAATCCCACTGTGTAACTGTCTAAGCTGGGAGGGATGTCTGAATGATTGACCTGTGAACCTTGTAAACAGAGAATGGCAGGCTGTTCCAGAGGGAATAGTTGTAGAGCACATGCAGTGACAAAAGAGCTTGTTTGGTGGATATCTTGCCATCTTACCTATTGCAAATGGTTATGGGCTGTTCTGATTCATTGTATTTGGAAGTAGTAATGCAACATATAGCTGCATGTGCATGGTAATGTAGTAATAGCTAATCTTGCAGCTGTGAAAAGATTATGGATTCATACTCAGTGTTTCTGCTTGTTTCCTCTCTCTTTCTCTCTCTCTTTCTAGCCGAAGACCACCCCCTTCACCCACTCGACCCACTATAATTCGTCCGTTAGACTCGTCCCTGTTAGATTAAGTGACGTTTCTGCCATGTCATTAATTGCTAACCAAATGTATGGAAGCTACTCGCTTGATAACTGTTGCAATAACCAATGTATAGTCGCATGTATGGACATCTGTAGGCAAGTAACTGATTTTACTAATATAATCTGTCCATTCTGCATTGCTTATGAGGTCTTAAATGTCTTGGGAAGGTCTATGATGCCTTGATTTTCCCTCTTGCAAACAGCTGATTTATTAGCTAATGTATACAGATTAATTTGGGCACTTGAGTGTTCCCAGTTCTATCCAATCAGATGAAGGCTTACTGTACTGTGTGTTTGTGTTGAACAAGTGCTTGAGTTTGCCTCTTTTTCGTCTCAAAGGGACATCTTGTTTTTATAAGTAGCTTCCAGGTTTCTACGTCAAATTGTTTAAAGAAAGGTTTTCTATAATTTGGGGTTATAGTTATACACATTTCTTTCCTTAAATTCCAACTGGGCTGGAAGAAACATTGTTGTCTGTAATTAAAAACTCCTGCACGCCCCATAATTACACATGTCCTTGTGTCTCTTTCGCAAGGCTGCTGGATGGTTACTTTCACTATAATGTCTCAACATCAAAAGCCTTTAATTTATGAAGACTATAGCTAAGGAAAATAAAGACCTATGTAGTGTAATGAGCTTCTTAATTTGTGTCCGTCATTACAGGCCAAAGGGAAGTTGGTCCTCTTTTTTTGATAACTGGTAAGAACAAGAATCTGACCCTCTTACTCACATGAGCATTCCCACTGAACTCGATGGGTGCACATGTGCAAATGTAACACTCTGTAAGTAAAGGCAGGGCCGTCCCGGGCGGAGGAGGGGAGGGGGGGGGCGAACGGGGCGATCGCCCTGGGCCCTGTGGTTATGTGGGCCCCGCGCTGTCTCGCTCGCAGCGGGGCAGTGCGGGGCCCGCGCGTGCCTCAGCCCCTCTTCCCACGGCCACCCCACTGCCTTTAGCAGCGAGCCGGGCTGGGCCGGCTATGCCCTGCCCCTGGGCCAGTCCTCCCCGCCCCCAGGGCGGAGCAGGCAGGTGGCGCACATGGGGTCTGGCCTCTGGGCCCAGCTGCCCCACACGGCCGGCTCCGCTGGCCTCCTGGCTCGGGGCTGGGGCCGCCGGCTCCCTCCCACAGGCGGCCTTCAGGGCTGGGACCAGAGCCGGCTCAGGCTCCCACCCCCCTTTGCCCCGCAGGCGGCCTCGGCTTTCCAGCCCAAGGCCGGGACCGGAGCTGGCTCCCCTCTGCAGGCGGCCTCCCTGCCCAGGGCCGGCTCCCTAGGGGGCAGGGCCCCTCTTTGGCCATTTGGCCCTGGGCCCCGCTCCCCCCACGGGACGGCCCTGAGTGAAGGTGGCAAAGTCTTGACTAAGTAGGTGGTGTATTTCGCATTTCAGTGTGAGAAACTGGAACAGATTGATTTAAAAAAAAAAGGGGGGGGGGGTCCTGTGGCACTTTTAAAGACTAATAAATTTATTTATCGCATGAACTTTCATTCGAGAAAGAGTCTTTAAAAATCTTTAAAAGTGCCACAGAACTCCTTTTGTTTTGCTGAACTAGACTAACACGGCTACCCCTCTGGAACTTGCAACAGATTGGATACATGAATGTCTGTAAATGAATTCCTTACCCGCTATTTGAAAAAGATTTTGACCCAAGTCACAGAATTCAGATCTGAATTTCAATCTGAACTATTTCAATAGTGGACATTGTTTGGATCCAGGATTTTGGCTGCAGTTGATTTCTCATTTCAGCCATTATTAAAACATTGAGACAAAGGTACCCTGAGTAAAGATTTTGCATTTTCATTCGTTGAAATTCCCTGTGCCTTGGTACGATTCGTCCCTTTATCCAAGTAAAACAAGTGAGAAGAGATCAGCTCTATATCCTGGAGAGATATTATTTTAACAGATGTTCATTTTCAAGGGTCCTATTGTTTGTTGTTGTTTACAAAAAGCTTTATCTTAACTAGTTAGCTTGCCATTTTAAATAGATGGGGGCATTTCCAGCTCTGGTGTAGAACAAATGAACTGGACAAAATTAAACTAAAGATGAATTTGACCTGATGTCTTCAGAAAGTATTTGTTATTTTATTACAGTTATAGCTCTAAAGGGAAGGTTTTTGAAGGTCATCATTATAATGAACTAATCTAATATATTCATTTATTGAGGCTGTATGTAGTGCTACGATACACAGTATCTCAGTGGTTGGGAAAAATCCCCTCAGAACCACAACCAATGGGAATTTTGCCTTGTAAATATTCCCAGACTGCTGATTAAATAATAGCTGCATCCCCCACAGGAGCAAATTGTGTTTCTGCTGCATAAGAAAGTTTAACTTGGGAAAGCAGCATGATTTGTATGTTAGTTTAACTTCAATTTCCTGTCAGTTTTTTACACTCAGAACAGGCACCTATGGAAACTAGAGGTCAGTATTTTAAGCACTGTGAAGATGAACGTTTGCACATTGATGATCTCATAGTGAATTGCTGAAATAGCCAATGTTAATTTGAAGAATATGCTAAAACCCTGAACAACAAACTTACAAAATCCTCTTTAAAGTAAAAAGAAATTGCATCTTCTAAATTCAGTTATGTCATTTTGAACTACAAGGAAGTAAAAGATTCCATTTACATGTTTTTTCTATTTCCTCCATTCTGCAGTATTTTGTAATTTAATATGTAACGTGTTATTTATTATATGTGTTTAAAGGCACTATACCAGTAGGTATATACTTTACAGGCAAAACTTCTGTATTTATTATCAAAAAGTTATGAAGTTGACGAAAGTTAGGCAAGCTACTCTGAGTGGCTTGTGTAACTCCTATTGACAGCTGTCGAATTTCGCTAGCAGTGTGGACCAGGCCTGAGGAAGGTAGCCACTCCCTCTGCAGACTAAAGGCACCCCTCCAGTGGTGTGTTAAGCCTGATATCCCATATCTCAGACACACAAGGTACTGCTTGGGATGGCTCTAGAAAAGCTCAGAAGACTCACTGCCAAGAATGATTCTCTTCCTGCAGTTAACTTTAAAGGAATGAAGTACTGAAGGACTTGTCTGTCTGGGTGTGTGGAGAGATGGAACAGGGACATCTTACTTCAGTGATCTCCATTCCCACTCTTTGTTGGACAGTTGTCCATGTGGCTGGATGGCCACTTCTAGTTTGGCTCCAGGCTGTTGCTCATTCATTATTTTGTTTAGGTGAAGCCTCACTCTCACATGGCTATTGTATTATACCTCACATAGTCACGGTTGACCTTACAGCCTATGTCTGTTTGTGTCATAAATAATGCACAGTTGGTAACCCTGAGAGATCCCACTACACCTTCTCAAGAGAAGGTTTATTTGTTAAATGAAAAGGAAGGCTTAGCTATAGGAAATACATATTTACTTCATTGGTGCTTTTATTGCACTTTCCAAATAAGCCTCTTATAATTGAGACTTTTATTATATTAAGGAAGTTGTGTGTTTGATCCATGATGCTATCTTGTGTTATAATAAAGCATAGGAAATATTATACTCTATATTGCAAAGCTCTGTTTAAAAAGAGGTGCATACAGTGTAGAGGGAGCTGTCTCTTTGTCTTAAGACCTGAAGACCACTGAATTAAGAGCAGACATGATGGTATTGGTGATGTGTTTCACCCTTTGCGTTGGTTTTACGTGAGGCTCATGTCCTGCTTATGTGTTTGATCCCTCTATGCTGTGTACTGCATGTAATACAGTAGACCAGCTTTTTTTGGTAAATGAATATTACTCTGTCTATCTTTCCTCTTGCTTTGTCTCCAGGCGAGTGGATGCAGATGGCTTCTCCCGTCCAGACAGTCCAACGCACTTGCTTGATATGTGATTTGTTCCATGTTGCCAGCTGTTTGTTTTGCCCCCCTGTTTGTGTTTTATCTTTCTCTCTTTTTCCAGAATGATGTGCACAGCACGGTCGCTGTGTGAGGAGCAAGCGCTCGGTTTCTCTCTGAATTTTCCTCTGTATGTTACTGGCCTCGTTAGTACGGGCCACAACACCTGCTGTTGGTTTTGCAGTATATAAATGATTACTGCCATGGACTTTTGCACACTCTGACCAGATCACTGAATCCTTGGTCATTCCTGAAGGTCTCATACGTTTGCTGTAAAAATGTTGCACTGCATTTCTGAACCTGAAATAAAGGTAAATGCTAGCTGGATGTTTGTTATTGCTTTGTGGGAGATGGTCGAGAACCTCATTGATCTTTCAGCACAATCTCTGCCTTCACTCTGTTTCGTTTTCTTTTAAAGAACTCACTCTCCCTGGCATTACTGGTGGGGCTTTACCAAGGTGGTGTCAAAGTTTTGATCATTGGGTGGTAGCTCTAGATATCCTGCTGCTTCTTGAAAGGGGAGATGAGAGAAGAGCAATCCAAAAGGAGATTCCAGTGTCACAGTCTCAGAGACTTTAAGGTCAGAAGAGACCATTATGATCATCTAGTCTGACCTGCTCAATGCAGACCACAGAACCTCATCAACCCGTTCCTGTAAGAGACGGTTAAGCTTATGAGTGAGTTAATGAAGTCCTCAGATCATGATTTAAAGAGGTTAAGGTACAGAGACTCCACCAGAAGGTGACAAACATGCCTCATGCTGCAGAGCCAGTAAAAAACAAACCAAAAAAAAAAAACAAACCTTGGGGCCTCTGCTCTGGGGGAAAATTCCTTCCCAACCCCAAATATGGTGATCAGTTAAATCCTGAGCATGTGGGAAAGATTGACCAGCCAGATACTTGGAAAAAACTCTCCATAGTAACTCAGAACCCAGCCCATCAAATGTCCCATCATAGGCCACTGGGCATATTTACTGCTAGCTCTCAAAGATCAGTTAATTGGTAAATTAGACTATCTCATCATACCATCTCCTCCATAAACTTATCAAGCTCAGTCTTGAAACCAGCTAGGTTTCTTGCCCCCACTGCTCCCCTTGCGGGCTATTCCAGAACTTCACTCCTCTGATGGTTAGAAACTATATAATTTCAAGTCTAAACTTCCCGATGGCTGTTTATATCCCTTTGCTCTTGTGCTCTGAACTTAAATAACTCCTCTCCCTCCCTGGTATTTATCCCTCTGATGTATTTATAGAGAGCAATCATATCTCCCCGCAACCTTCTTTGGGTTAGACTAAACAAGCCAAGCTCTTTGGGTGTGTCTACCTTGGCAAGTTAGGTCAACTTAAGGATGCTTAAATCGACCTAAACAAAGCCACGTCCACACTGGGCTTTTCTTAAGTCGACTTAAGCATTTCCTTAAATCGACTTAAGGAAAGTTTAAGTCAACTTAATAACACCTCCTTTTAGGTCGATTTAAGCCTTAAGTCGACTCCTTAAGTCGACTTAAGGGCAGTGTAGACGGGGATTAACACTAAGTTGACTTTATTAAATTGATATAAAGCCAATATAACGGTTATCTCTGCTGTTAAGTTGACTTAACAAAGTCGACTTAAAGTGTAGTCAATTTGTTAAGTTGACTTAACAAGGCCGACTTAACTTTGTAAGTGTAGCCATAGCCTTTGAGTCTTCTCTCATAAGACAGGTTTTCCATTCCTCTTATCATCCTAGTAGCCTTTCTCTGCACCTGTTCCAGTTTGAATTCATCTTTCTTAAACATGGGTGACCACCAGGGAGTACACAATAATTTAGATGTGGTTTCACCAGTGCCTGACACAGTTCTAGGGGAATGAGAGACCATCTGGGGCTAATTGCTAGAAACTTGGTGTATGACTTTCAAGCAGCCCTGGCACATGTGCTTAATAACTGATACTAAGGGCAGGTCTACACTGCCTGCCATTTTCAGTGGCAGTCGAAGGGAGATATGCAAGTTATATCTCCTTCGACTTTGTTACGTCCAGCACATCCACCGCACTGAGTCGAAGGGAGGGCCCTTCCTTTGATTCAGCACTACTCCAGTTGCCAGGGTGGTGTTCAGGGATCAACTTCCTAACCGACTGAGTGGGTCTTCACAGACCCGATCAGTCAATCTGGAGGATCCATCTGATGGCAGCAAATTTGCCACCTTTGGTGAAGACAAGCCCTATAAGACATTTGCAGTGAAATTCATCACTGACCTATGGGACAGCACAACTGCCCAAGGGCTCTGTGTCAACTGGAATGGTGCATCTGTTGCCTCTGTGCCCCGGGGAGGGATTTCGGTCTGAAAGTGCGAGTATGTATGTTCAGATTCGTCAGAACAAGATGGTAACATCCAACAAATCAGTGGTCAGGGAAGGAGACATGGGTTTCACAACAAAACAAACACTGAAAGCATGACAGCTCTTGAGACCATGGCCTCAGTTCCTGGGTCACTGGCTTAGTTGGTAGCATCCCCCACAGCTGTACTTAGGTGCTGGAGAAGCCAAAAGTGAGCTGGTTGCTGCAGCAATCAAAATGAAAAAATCCAGAGAGAACTTAGAGCAATTTTGCTGTAACCTTCCTGGCTATTTGCTGACTGGCCGTGACTGGGCCAGTCTTTGTATTCACACACAAACTTTGAATTGAAATAGAAATTTGTCTCACACATACCCCCTTTCTAGCTTTAGTACACTTCATATTCCAGACTCCTGATGGACAGCTCTTTTCTTCCACCTGCTGTGAGCCATGTAGCGAACCAGCCGGTTGCTGAAGATTTCTGATCAGCGTCAGCAATAGTTTCGCTACACTTCCTTCACCCAACATTAGCCTTCCCTCGTTACAGAGGCTTCCCTGTGATCAAAGGATAACAATTTTCATCAGTCTAATTTATCCTTCTAATGCACAGTTGGGACCCAAAGAGCATTGAGTGCTGGCATTAGGGACAGCGCAGCCCGAATATAATACACGCCAGCTGTGCTGGACAGAAGTTAGTGTCTGGGGTCGTAATCCCTGTGGTATTACCACTTCTAGTTCCATCAGAATCCCACAAGATGTTCTTGAAGCTTCCCCCAATTAAGAACTGTCTTTTATGCTGAGATGAAATGGACTGTGCCCTTGACCTCCTGAGACCAGCCTGCATCTCTGCAAAGGGCCCACACATCAATGCTGCTTGGAGGGAAGCCCCTCCTGTGGACGTTATTTACTGCAGGTAGTCAAGCTACCTCTAAGCAGCAACCTCCATACTCACCGTAGGAGTCTCCTATTTCAATGGAGCCAGTAGGATCCGTATGAAATACTGCTTGTAAACAGGGAAGCTGGGGAGACAATTTGGGCTAATGCTAACTTTGCAGTGCTTAATCTGGCTTTCCCCTCACAGTGCATGTTGTGTGCCTTTGTATCCTAACCAGGTTTCTTCTGGTAGGTTTGTGCATGTACCATTTTAATGTATTTTTAACCTTTTAAAAAAAAATCCTTCTCCCCTCCCCCCACAAAATGAATTTGGGGTTCTTTTTGTCTTTTTATTTAGGCGGCCTCCTCCTGCAGTTCCTGGACGATCATCCTAACGTACACATCTCATCTCCTTTCTATTAAACACAATTGTGTTAGCTCTGGCCAAAATTATCTTTAATTTTGCAGTAGACCTTTTGTTTGTAAATGAAAGATTTTATTTTCAGATGTCAAGAATAAACCAAACTTGTAGTAAAACAAATCTGTATGCCCTGTTTTTTTAATGAAGAGACTTAACCACTGTTTCTTAATTACATCATTTAAATCTCGATGCAGCAGGTCTTTGAATTCTATTGACCCACTTGCCATCTTTTCTGGGAAGAAATGGAGCACAGAAGAGAAGGAATGTGCTGCTGGGTTTCCACCAAGGCATTCTGGAGATACCACGCAGTAGGTTAGTGGCACAGGAATGCGCAGAGAAGACTAACGCCTTTTGTAGACATTATAAAAAGGGAATAGCCAGCTAATGGAAGAGTATGACTGTATTACAGTCTTCTGCAATCTCTCCACTGATAGTCCTTTACAGTTGGCAATCAACTGGCATTTTCCCAGTGATTTTTCTAAGCAAAAGCCTTGAGTACCCCTATGTCTCACTCTGACTTTCAGTCCTGCTCTGGGAAACCCCAGATGATAGGTTGTTAACGCTTGTCTCTGAGGGAGCCTCATCTGTACCAGGGCTCCCACCGTTGTGGCCTCCAGCCAAACTGTGCCATGTCAGTAACATCGGGTATTGTTGGCTGAAATACCCATCCATAGATAATGCTGAGGGAACAGCCAGGTTATCAACCCCTGAATTAGGGCAGGAAACAGCTTCTGGGCACTGCTGAGGACAGGGTTTGTAAGAAGAGTGCTGGCAGTGGTGCTTAATGTGGCTTTGTCCTGCCTGCACTAGTTTCTGAAGCACCAGTTTGAGGGGACTAGAGCTTACAGCTGCTGTTGGGCTTAGTGTAGATGGGACCTGACGCAAGACAGACTACCCCAGAATCTGTGCCAGGGCTGACTCAGCTACCTCAGAACAGCTAATTATCCTCTTGTACCTCAGTTAACTCCAGGTGGCTCTTGATTGTTGGGATTGGAGACAAGCCCCTCTGAATGGGTGTAGGGTGAATGGGTATAGGGTGTTGGAGATGGTTGGGGTTGGAAACAATCTCCTCTGAATGGGTATCGGGTATTGATCTCCTTAAACAAACCTTTCCTTTTGGTACTGGGAAAGGGAGCAAACAAGGACCATAGAGGAGTCTCAGCTCTTAGATACAAGGGAAGGAAACAAACACAGTAACTCATAGGAGAGAGAAAAGAAACCCCAGGTAAGCCTCATTCTTGCTTGACCTGTATCACATTCATACTGAGCTAAAGATAGCTAGTGCTGAAAGGTGGAGGGAAAGAGTAACGTCCCCTCAGCATCCAGGTCAGAGGCATGGACCTACACTCCCCTTCTTCATGTCCCCAAAGCATAAAAGGAGAGAGTGGCATAAATTTCCTGGCCAGTGAGCTCTAATATCCAAAGAGCAGGGCTACACAATAGGGTAGGGAGAGGGAGGAAAATTCTAATTTGGTCCCCTTGTTAAAATTCTTAACTGTGGAACTCATTGCTACAAGATACTGAGGCAGAGAGCTTAGTGTGGTTCAGGAAAAGCATAGGCATTCACAAAGCTGGTTCTAACAAGCCAAGAGGCCTAGAGTCATGGATGATCTCACTAAGAGGTAGAATCTGCTGCTGCTTGCTCGTCAATCCTCCACAGCCCGTCTAAAGTGCAGATATGAGATGGCTGAGCCTCATGCAGGCTGCTTGTCCTCCAGGCCCTGCCCTGACCAGATCTCTGGGAAGTCCCCCTTCCACCAGTCAGCTGTGATCTGGACTGAGCAAGACAAGAAGCCACAGTGAGGAAAAGATGGTTGCTTTCGTCCCCCTACAACTGGGGGCTTCCTCTCAGCATCTCTCCCTGCTACAGACCCTGGGTGTTGTACTGCACTGGCTGTGCCAGACGTGACTTGAGCCTTTATACGAATAAACAACAGCATGAGCTGTTACACTAGCTAGGACCAAAACATATAAAAGCTGCTAACTGTCATGCTTCATGCCAGAAGAAAATCACTGCTTGCCCGGTGTACGGGAGGAACGTCTTCCATAGAAGCTACGGTAACAGATCATTAGGTGGGCGTTATACCTGCCTCTGACATAACTGGTACTAGTGACTTGTTGGAGAGAGCACAGGGAACTCGACAGACTTCTGATTTGCTGCACTAGGGTTTTTGTTCCTAAAATCTCGCCAAGTTCAATGAACCAGAAAGAAGGAAGGAGGTAGTGACTGGCAGCGAGGGCAAGGGCTGGTGTCAGAATTCCTCGGGGGCCAGCCCAGCTTTGCTACCAATTTGTGGTATGGCCTCAATCAAGTCCTGTAGCGTGGCCGTGCAACAGTTCATGTAGTGATTTTCATGTAAAATATGTGAGCAAGAAAAATAGACAAGGCTGCCCCGCTGTCCAGGGGTGACTACTCCAGACCTGATCTGGATTTGAATTGGTGACTGAGGCTTCATAGCTCCTTACCTGTGCCACCCAGTCAATCCATCATTGTCCCCATTCATCTCACATACTGGCTTGTGCACAAGCCAAGGAACAGAATCTGCTCTGAGTATCACAGAACTGAGAAGAGCCTATCTATGAAAAAGAAAGCAAGCTTCACTGTGAATTCACTATCATTCTAAATGTTCTGAGCCTTCAGTGAAAAACAAACACACTCTGGTGCACAATCATTCATGTGCAAGTTATGTGCTTCGCTGATTGCAAATTGCTGCTGTTGCATGTCTCTGATATTTTTCTGCATCTTGCCAAGGGAACCCAGAAGGATGGCAGATTCCCAGTCACATGATGTAATGGTTTCCCCTGATAAGCTGCCACAGGGGAAGGCTGCTCCCTTTCTGAGGCAGCCAGCCAGGCGAGATCGGGGCTCCTCTGCAAGGCCACCCCTGTCCTCACCTGCTCGGAGATCTGAGGGCCTACCTAGCTTGCCCTGCCCTAGGGACTGGGAGGGAATATCAGGAACTGTGGACTGGGGCAGGCGCCCTGTGGCCCCCCTATAACTCTTAGGGTCTGTCCCTCCCAGGGGAGTTATTTAGGAACCGCTGAGCTCCTGTGACCTGGAGGACCCCCGTGCCCTGGAGGAACAGCCAGCTGCAGAAGGGCCCTGCGATCTGGAAGAGCTGCCTTCTGCCAATGGACCCGAGGCATTTCCCGACCTGCTGCCTGTGGACAGTGAGGGACTCGTTGGGATTCCCAGGGCAATCTACCCTCTGGACCCCGAGGAGCTCCTTGGAGACAGGTACCCGGGCTCAGGATGTGAGGAAGTGGCCCAGGGGCAGCTGAGCCCGGTTCAGCTGGACGCCAGCTCAAACAGATGTCAGTGCGTTGCGGCTGGAGCCCCGCTGACCCAGTAACTGACCCCCTCAGTCACTGGTAGGGCCCTGGGCTGGGACACAGTGGAGTTGGGTGGGCCTGCGTCCCCCTCCCCCCCTCCTTTTTTGTCTTTCCCAACCACCCGGAGTGTTTAAACCTTCTTGCCCAGCCAGAGAGGAATTTCAGCTGACTCTTTCTCCCTGCCCTGCCTGGAGGCTGGAGGCTACTGACTCTTTGTGCCTGCCCCGCCCAGCCCCGCCTGGGGGCTGGGGGCTACTGACGCCTTGTGACTGTCCCGCTCCACCTGGGGCTACTGACTCTTTGTGCCTGCCCCGCCCCAACCCGCCTGGTTGTGCCCATCGACCAGAACAACTGGTTTTCCCCGACCGGATGTGTCGGAACTTTGGCCTTCCTTGGACCCTGGGCCCGAGGCAGGGCCCGGACAAGCTGACTCCAGCCTACAGGCATCCAGTTAGCATATAATTCACTGATGTCAACATAGCCGCCAAGAACAAACATTCTTGCTGTTGAGCAAAATGTGAAATAGTTACATATTGTATATTCTCCATCTCATCAGCCATTTGGAAAGCTTTTCTTTCTGGGAATGTATTTAAGCGTAACAGGTTCTTTATCATTCAAAAGGAAGGGGAAATTAAAAGTAGCGAAAACATCAGTATGGAGTTCTGATGAGCCATATTTGTGTGTCTAGTAGAAGTTGAAAGAAAACTGTTATTGATTGCTGAGGCAACCCAAAGGCATATATTTGCATATGAAATCCAATTGGTTAACAGCGTTCTGGATCTCAGGATTGTTGATGTCTCAGGAGGTCAACAATTGAAACTTCCTAACGCATCACATGACTGTTTTCAGCCACTTGTGAACCATAATTTTCTTCTGGTATGTAACAATGTGTCCCAAAATATCACGTACATTTGAGTGGAAAAACCCAACTGTGTATTAATGCTCCCCTTTATCTGGTGGTACTGAAACACCCCATTGTAGAAGGTGGCTAGAAATATCCAGAGGTAGGATTGCGCATCAGACAAAGCAAGCAGTGTTAACTATAAACCCAAAAGATGCAGAAAACACCAATGAAGGTAGGAAACTTTTCTCCTGCTCATTGTCCCATTTCCTTTTCAGTGACTTCTCCATATGCGTTGGGTGCGTATACACTTTTCGGGGAACTGACTTTGCTTCCATGCACTGGGTTCTTGCTTCACTTGTCCAGACAATAGTATAGCGGGTTCATTTACCAATGCTGTTTTTGATAGCACTGTTTTGACATACCCATCCCCAGATACTTTCTACCTGTGATCATCCCAGTGCATTTGAGACTCAAGATTTTTCCTAATTCATACAATCCAACACTGTTGTTAGGATCTCAGGCTTTGGGGGAATTCCCAACACGAGACACTGTGTTGTGACTGAGTTAGCAGGACTGGCTGACACGACTCACTGCGCTTGACTTGCCAGCTTTACACAGGACAAATCCTATTAGACTGCACTAGTTCAGTTGATTTATGTGATCTAAAGACTTCATCCAAGTCCTTGCAACGGGTGGTGCCACCAATAAAGTGCCCGGGACAACTGTTCTGTCTATCTAACCATTTATAGTGCATTTATCATTGTAGCATCTAGGTGCTGTTGTGCAAACTGGTATATAGGTGTTATAATCTTGTGGCAGTCCAATCAGTTTGGGGCAGAGATTTTGCCCTAGAATGGCCAAGACCCTGGGATCTGTCACACTTGTACTGAAAACTGATCTTCTCACCCATTTCTAATAAGAGAAAATGTAGGGAGAGCAGCACAAGCTAATAACTGAGCAATCACTCCAGAACAAGGATTCTCAAGGCTGTGAACTTGTCTTCCTAGTTGGGTAGTGCTGCTCTTCATGCACTGAGGCTATGTCTATACTTACAAATGCTAGTTCGAATTAGTTAATTCAAACTAACTAATTTGAACTAACTTTAGTTAGTTCAATTTAACTTAATTCAAACCAGCATGGCCACACCGGAATTCTCATTCGAACTAGCGTGGCCATGCAGGGCACTTGCTAGTTCGACTTAGGAGGAGTGCCCCATGGGAAGTGTGGCAACATGGCAGCCGAGAGGGCCCATTTTCCCAGCCAATCCCAATAAAAGGAGAAGTGAGATCAGCAGCCCCCATTGTGCCTGGCAACTTGCAGCACGAGGAGGTCATGGACCGCGCTCTGTTCATGCAGCTTGTCAGGACGGTGCTGGACACTTGCTTCGCAGTGCCCAGCGCTCTCATTGCTTGGATTGCTGTGTTCCTAGACCCCGACAGCGCGGCGGCAGACACCAGCACCCTCACCATGCTGGCCCTGCAAGCTGCCGCGTTGATGGAGCCCCCCGTGCCCCGTCACCTCGGCACGGGAAACCAGCAGTGACTGGTGGGACCGCGTAGTCCTCACCACCTGGGATGACGACCAGTGGCTGTAGACCTTCGGCATGACCAAGCGGACCTTCCTGGAACTGGTCAGCGAGCTCACCCTGGTCCTGCAGTGCACGGACACCCACCTCCGACCTGCCCTGCCTGTCGCCAAGTGAGTGGCCGTCGCGCTCTGGAAGATGGCAACCCCAGACTCCTTCCACTCCGTGGCCCACCAGTTTGGGATCGGCAAGGCCACCGTGGGGATCACCCTCCTGCAAGTCAGCAGGGCCATCAACGGGTCCTGCAGCCTGCCTCATCACCTTGGGCAACCTGCAGGACACCCTCGACGGCCTTGCAGCACTCGGCTTCCCCAACTGTGGGGACATCGTGGACGGCATCCACATCCCTGTCCAAGCCCCAGAACACTGGGCCAGGGACTACCAGAACCGTAAGAGCTACAGCTCTGTGGTCCTGCAGGTGATGGTAGACCACCGAGGCATCTTCACGAGCAAGTATGTCGGCTGGCTGAGGAAGGCACATAATGCCCGTGTCCTATGGAACTCTGCACTGTTCCGGCGTATGCAGGAGGGTGCCTTCTTCACCCCTTCTCCCCCAAACCATCATCCTCAGGGGCAGTCAGGGATGCCACCTACCCCTTGCTCCCTTGGCTCATGAAGCCACACACGGCCAACCTGGATGCCAGCAGTGAGCTCTTCAACCGACAGCTCAACAGGTGCCGCCTCGTCAACAAGCGAGCCTTCGGACAGCTCAAAGCGCACTGGAGGGCCCTCTTGATGCACCTACACCTGGCTGAGCACACCATCCGGAGGTCATGAGTGCCTGCTGCATGCTGCACAATCTGCGTAAGCTGCGGGGGGAAAGGGTCCCCCACGTCTGGGAATCCGAAGCCCAACACCACCCTGGACACTTAGAGCAGCCCGACGACGTGCCCCAGATGTAGCGAGACCAGTGGCGAGCGGTCCTCATCCAGGGGGCGATCAAGGACCACTTTGTCACGGAGGAGCTTCGATGGGTGGCCGTGACACCAGGCACCCTCACCTCCCCCACCCACCCATGCCCATCCCCCCTCCCCCCTCACCCACCTCCCCATTCCCAAACCAATAAAAAGAACAAAACCCAAATAAACGGTTTAATGGGTTTTATTTACAGGGGGAACTGGGGCTTGGTGGCGTTCATGGGGAAGTGAGGGGGTTGGGAGCGGCGGAGCTTGCTGGGTTCAGGGGGAGTGAGGGAGTTCGAGGCGAGTGAGGGGGTTGCGGGTGGGAGCAGCGGGGCTCGGGGACATGGGGGGGAAGGAGAAGGTTCAGGGGGGAGGAGGATCAGGGTGGGGGGGCAGGGATAGTGCCCTGGGGGAGGCAGGTCCTGGGCCTGCACACACCCACCCCTGGTCCTGGGGCACCGGCGAGGAGGGACACTGGGGTCCGAGGGTGCCAGTGCACCTTGAGACGCACGAGGGCCTCTGCCAGGTGCTCTGCGGCCAGGCTCTGGCGCTTGATGAGCTCCATGAGGTGCTGGAGCATCCCCTGTCCGGCACTGAGGTGGGCAGAGACCTCCTGCTGCCAGGCTGCCCGGCATGCCTCCAAGTCCCTGGCGAGGCAGACAAGGTCCCCCAGGTGGTCTTTGCGGAAGCACAGCATCCTCCTCCTCCGCCTGGTGGCAGCTGGCGGGGTCCCGGAGGTGGCCGGTGGTAAGGGCGCTAGAGCTGCTGGAGAATAGCAGAGAAGAGAGTTCCTCCCATTAACTAGCTTGCAAGCGTGGCGTACAGCCTGACAGCAGCTGCTGTGCCCTGATTGTCCCCCTGCTTCCCAATCCCTGTCCTTTGGGATGGGGCCGCCTGGGGAGAGGCCACCATGCCACACTGCCCAGTTCGGGTGCACTGCTCATGATGGCGAGCTGCAGACAGCCCTGCCTGGGGGGTGTCTCCTGGGGCCACGTGCCAACAGTGCCAGGCGCATGCTGTCTGGCCTTTACACTCCTGACTATGGTCCCCCTACCCCATCTCCCGACCTGTCCTTGCCCTGCCTGGATCTGGGTCCCCCTGCCACATGGCCCCTGGCCCCTCTGCCCCATGGGAGGCCCTCCGTGCCCTAGCCTGTCCCCAGGACCCTGCCCATCCCTGGGCCATGTCCCCCCTGTGGTGCCTGGCCCACAGAGAGGAAGCACTCACCAGCAGGTGTCATGGGTGCCTGGCACGCTGTCCCCTAGCCCAGGTCGTCGTCGTCTTCCTCCTCCTCCTGGTCCGGGGCTAGGATCAGCTCCGGGCTGGCTCCAGGGTCCGGGGCTGGTGGGGTGCCCTTGGGGTGGCTGGTGTCACCTGGCTCCAGGACAATGTTCTCCTCCACCGAGCCCTCCTCCTGGTCATCACCCAGGGAGTGAGGGCTCAGTGGAATCGAGGGTACGGGCTGGCAGGCCGGTGCCCTCCCCACCCCAGGAACTCATGGAGCTCCCAGTAATAGGGCAGCTGGTGGTGGGAGCTGCCCCCGGGCGCAGCCTCTCCTCCTGGGCCTTGGTGTATCGCTGGCGGAGGTCCTTGATTTTCACCCGGACCTGCTCCGTGTCACGGGTGTGCCCCCTCTCCGCCAGGGCCCGGGAGATGTTGGTGTACACCACGTGATTCCGGTGGGTGCCCCGGAAGCAGGCCAGCATTGCCTCCTGCCCCCAGATGGTGAGGACCTCCTCGTGGCTCCAGGAGGGTGCCCTGCGGTCGGGCTGGCTGCCAGTGCTGCTGCCCTCTGCCATCCCTGAAGCAAGATGGCTGCTCTGGCCAGCTCAGGGAAGCAGTGGGGTCAGGGCTTGGACCTTCTTGTGGTAGCCCAGGGCAGGCTCTTCCTGCAGCCAGGAACCCTGGGAGGAAGGTCATTCTGCCAATTAGTTCGAACTAATATGGCCACATTGACTTAGTTCGAAGTAATTACTTCGAATTAAGCGTTAGTTCGAACTAAGCAATCAAATTAACTAGTTCGAATTAAGGAAGCCCTTAATTCAAACTAATGAAAGCCTAGTGTGGACCAGGCTTAAGTTAGTTCGAAGTAGGCTTCCTTAATTCGAACGAACTTATAAGTGTAGACATAGCCTGAGAGTTTAGTGGGTCAATTCCCTGCACAGTGAAAGGGGAAAGCCTGCTGTGTTGTGCTGCACCTGCAGGTAGTCCCTAGTTTTATCATGGTCTCTATTAATACTGTGACTGAGTCAGCTGACTCACCCCATCCTATTCCTGGTACTTCCAGCCATGCAGGTGACTCTGGGCATAAGTGGGTAACTCTGACCCCAATGCTCTGGTCACAGAAGACCATATCCTCAAAGATATTTTGGTGCCTAAGTTGCATGGATCTGGGTCTTTCCCTGGCCTGAAAAGCCCAGCATGTGTGAATTCCACATTTGGATGCCCTACAAAGGAAAATAACACAAATAACTCTGCCACCATTGTCCCTGATGTCGTGTGTGTGTACAGCCTGGGCTATGCTTCAGTTGAAACTGTACCAGACATTTACCTCCATGGGGCTTTATGGCAGCTGTTTATAATGCAGTTCTAGCTTGTTTGCATTTGTCAGGGAAGTGTGCTAGATCTCAGCTAACCACAAACATTGATTAAACCTAGCGTGGCTTTGACCAAGATAGGGATGGGCCTACACAAGTGAGGCATCCCCCATTCGGTTCATTTAAGAGATGGCTAGAAATTAGGGGAACAGTGCCTGACCTGCTCAACCTTGAGCTAAATCTGACTCCAGGCTTCTGTGCTGAATGTCAGTGTGATGATGTCATTAGTCCAAAGCATGATGAGACATCTCAGTGGAATGCGGAGTTGACAGTTCCAGAACAGCTCTTTTGGAAATCTTATAGGAAAATAATGAGAAATACAACTGAAAAATATGATCCTGCTAGCTAATTACCGTACATTGGTCTGCCAAGTCTGCTGCTCATTATGAGCTTGGAATGTGTTCTTCTTAAACCTTGGCTGTCCCTCTTTAATTAAATGCTAACAAGTGAGATGTCACCTTCCCCATAATATTTCAACCTTGGCAAGAAAGAGAAGATTGCCCAAAGCACCCATGGTGTTGGAAACTCAGCCACCAGTTACTTGCTGCTTAGAAGACACAAGGAATATGCTACAACCCCCAACACACTGAGTAACCACGAGGGCTGGCTCCACAAAGGTATTTAGGTGCCTAAGTACTAATGAATTTGTATCATTTGCCTTTTTAAAAATCTCCACACTTGATAGACTAATAAAAGCACAAACTCACAATTCTATATCATAGCGATTCTCCATCCCCCTGAGTTTCTGTCATCCTAATCTTCAAATAAATCTTTTCTGAGAATAAAATTCCATTGCCTCAAACCACCCTGTTCCTATCTCCTCTGAAAGCAGGCATGTACTCTGACAGGTTTGCTAAAAAACACCTGAATGAGGCCATGGTCCACAGACATTTTGACTCCTCAGCATAGAGATTCCCAGCACATTCCTCCTGCCTGATGATTTTGGTTTAGCTGATACGTGCATGGAAAGGACGCCTTTCTAGCTGTGCTGTGTTGAACAAACCACAAATGAAAAATTAAGAGAAATATTCTATTGTATTTCCTATAAATACTCCGCTATAGACTGGTCTGTGTTTTCTGCTGCATTCAGATTCCAGAGTTCCCTACCTGCAGGATTTCTATTAGCACTGCTGATGTGCAAGCCAGAAATACTTTCTGATTCTGGAGTGCATGTGCAGGGCTGGCAGCGAGGTGGGGTGGGGAAAGGGAAACAAACATACCTGTCACTGAAACAGGGGAACTCCCCCATGCCAATTTTAGTCACTCTTCGGAACCTATCAGCACTTCACTCATAGTAGGGAGATTTTCAAACATTAATTTTAGGGCTTGATCCAAAGCCCACTAAAATCAATTCTGAGATGTACGAACAGGTGTATTGTAAGTAAGACATGAGAAGTAATTCTTCCGGTCTACTCTGTGCTGATTAGGCCTCACCTGGAGCATTGTTTCCAGTTCTGGGCGCTTCATTTCAGGAAAGATGTGGACAAACTGGAGGAAGTCCAGAGAAGAGCAATAAAACTTATTAAAGATCTGGAACACTTGACTTATGAGGGAAGATTGAAAGAACTCAGTTTGTTTAGTTTGGAAAACTGGAGATTGAGAGGGGACATGGTAACACTTTGCAAGTACCTAAACAGTTGTTACAAGGAGGGAGAAAAATGATTCTCCTTAAATGCTAATGATAGGACAAGAAGGCTTAAATTACACCAAGGGAGGTTTAGGATGAACATTAGGAAAAAATTCCTAACTGTCAGGGTGATTAATCACTGGAATAAGTTGCCTAGGGAGGTTGTGGAATCTCCATCATTGGACATTTTTAAGGTTGGACAAACACCTGTCAGGGATGGTTTAAGATGGTCCTGCCATGAGTGCAGGGGACTGGACTCAATGACCTCTCAGGGTACCTTCCAGTTCTATGATTCTATGAATGGAAAGACTTCTGTTGATGCCGTAGGTTTTGGATCAGGAAATTAGTTCAGTCATATGTACCTGCTGCTTATTCCTCACCTAAATTTACAGAGCATGGCCACACTGTCCTTGGAATAAGTAGCAGAACTCCTACTGGTAGCAGGTCCACACAGCTCCCATTTGGTCAGAGAATTCCTTCCCTTCTAATAGAGGGTTCAAGAACAGTGGTGTCTGATTGGGTGAGGACCAAGCAGCAGCTGCATTGCATGTGCATGAAGATCCTGTTTCCATTGCAGGTATCTCCACTGCTGCAGCGCAAGAGAGGAGAAATGCAGGGAACGGAAGCTCAGTAGAACTGTTGCCCTGGTAGACGCATTAAGGGGTTTGATAGAGGTGTTGGTTCCTCTTTAGAGGAAAGTAATGATGATAGTCACATCCAGAGCACCCTCTGTCCATGGGTCCCAGAATGCTAACAAACTGTGGCACAGTGATACAGCCATCCTGATGGATGGGGAGACGTTCGTTTTCTATGAGCCTCTGGAAATCCCAAAGGGTTGCATCACAGTGAATGGATGGTGGAGCAATGTGTGACAGCATTGGAGCCAAGGTGTTGGAGTCAAACTTAAGTGTTCCAGTGATGCACCATATTGCAGTGTTTCATTGGACATCAACAGGTCAAGTATGGGTACTTCTGGTCCATATTGGTGCACAGTGCTTGGTTAGGAAGTACACAAGGGCCATCACTTATGTTGATTATGCTGATGCTGTTCAGTTTGTGCTTGACAGTTTCCACACCAGGTTGACCCTCGTCTTTGTCTTGGCAACCACCTTCTTCAGATGGTCATGGAAGGTTCGCTTATGATCCAGCTTCTCTCCGAGATAAGTTGGAGTGGGGTCATGTTTCATAGTGTTGCCGCAGATGGTCACTTTCAGGATGTGCTTGGAGTTCATATTCTCAAGATAGAATGCAGTGACTGTTGTTCTGTGAGGATTTGGCTTGAACCTCCACTTCTGGCAATATTCCTCCATGGTGTTCAGGTCCCCGTTCTAGGTGGACTTGATATCACTGAAGGTGGCTGCTTGTGTTGCCAGAGTAAGGTCATCTACATATGCAAATCTGCATGACTTCATTGAAGGCATGTCATTCATATAAGCATTGAAGAGAGTCGACATGAGTACTGAACCTCGTGGCAGTCCACTGTTGAGGAACCAGGATTAATTGACTTTGTTGCCCAAGAGGACACACAGCTGCCCATAGCACACATAGTGTTTTCTGGCAGGGAATGATCATTGTGAGCTTCGGCATCAAGTCTTTAATCCAGACTCTGTCCTAGGCTGCTGGCAGGTCTACAGTGCGCCGGTCTTAAATTTCCTCCAGAATCCAGCCTCAATGTGCATTACAAGGACCAAAGACTTGGTTGTGACAACTGCGTTTAGGTGAGAATCCTGCTTATTCTTTGGGGACCACTGTTTCGATGAGAGGACTGATTTCCCACAGGATGATACATTCCAGGAGTTTGTAGGTAGTGCACTGGAGTGATATCAGTCTATACTCCCAGGTCATTGTTCGGCTTGCCTGGTTTTGGTATAGCAATGACTATCACCTCCTGCCAGGTTTTGGGATGCATCTGGATTCCATGGTTTTGGTGCACTGTATCGCCTGCCATTGGAATCTCCTAGGGCCTAGTTGATGAAGAAATTCTGGGGAGATACCACCACGGCCGGCCACCTACCCTTTCTTAATTGTGGCTAAACCCTTAACAATGTCCCTCACCACTGCCTGAAATCAAGTAAACCCTTTTGGATCCAGGCATTTAATCTTCAACAATGCAACTTCAACCCTGATGAAGCCTGAAAAGCCAAATGGAGTTCACCAAAAGGCACAGACAATACCTTGTGAAAGACCCAATGCAGAAGATCACTGGCTTTGATCTCCCACAAAGCTCATGGGCAACCCTAAGCCATACCCGCACAAGCCATGGCAGATGCAGCTACTACTACAGATCATGGAACACAGAACAACTCAATGCCTGATTCACAAATATAGAGGACAAATCACAGTGATATTCTGTTACTCCAGACCCAATTATCTAACCTAACCATCTAAATATAAAATTATAGTTACTGTACATTTACATCAGCAGTACAAAGAAGAGCCAGGAGTTGATTTAAACTGAACTGAGCCAAGATCCATCGGAATTTCAGCCTCCCCAATAGCACTTGGTGTGGGCAGTACCAAGCTGGGGTCATGCATCTCACCCACAGCCTAATACCTGCCTATTTTCTAGTGTTACTCATATGCGTGCTGAGGAGTTAAGAAGCTGGACTGTGGAAACTTAGGTGCCATGCGTGTTCCTGCCTCCCTGGGTCCTAAAACTGGTTGTGGGCAGTGTTGTCTACTACTTAGAACCATTCCAGGATTCCAGGGACCTGACTCATAGTAGAACCATAGAAGATGAAGGTTGGAAGGGACCTCAGGAGCTCATCTAGTCCAACCCCCTGCTCAAAGCAGGACCAACCCCAACTAAACCATCCCAGCCAGGCCTTTGTCAAGCCACATCTTTAAAATTCTATGGATGGAGATTCTACCAGCTCCCTGGGTAACTCATTCCAGTCCTCCCGGTGACTTGCTTTGGGTATAGCTATTGGTGTCATATAATGCAGTAGTAAACCTCTCTCCTTTGTGTCTCATGGCTTTCTGAACAGACAACAAGCTACCTGCATGAGGTGGGAATGAGTGTGAGAGCTGGGAATGCCATCATGCTGTTCCCTCCAGCCTCTCTCATTTGTGCATAGCAGACCAACTGACAACAGAGCCAACTTCTTGGGGAAAAAGTCCTAAAACATCTTGGCTTGCAACAATTTTACCAAGTAGCAGAAGAGAGAAGGGAGGGAAAGTGTGTGTATATTGGGGGGAGGAGGGGGTATCTAAGGAGGCTTGAGGGTGATGCCAAGGTCTGACAGCACATCATCCTGATCAGCCCATGAGAGTGCTGAGTGACTTTTCATACCTCTCTGCACCATCATGGAGTGTCTACAGGTCATATAAAAATGATGTGAGATTTTCTATTTAAACATTATTTAGGTTGGTTTTTGATGTGTCCAGTAAAACTACGTGCCTTAAAATGAGTCTAGCACAGGCTGCAGAGAGAAAGAAACCAGAAAGGTTTAAAATATGACTAACTGTTAGTGTAAAACTATAATTTAAAAAGATTATAAAGTAGATCTGGTCAAAAAAGTTCTGTATAAATCAGTGGGTTTTTGACTAAACAATTTTTTTGGAAAGCTGTATCTGCTTTCTGTGGGAAATTTGTATTTGTTTTCATCAAAAAAAAACCCAAAAACCCAACAAAACACCAAGTGCTTTGGCCAAAAATCAGAATATTTCAATTGGATATGCTGCCACAGTGCCTTCTGGGAGATTGAACTTGTTTGCCTCCTAGCCCCATTCTCCGCTATCAGCTGAGCTACTGACCACTATGTACCTGAGCACCTTCCAAGTCAAAGCCATAGCAATATAGAAGTCCCCTGTGGATTTCATGAAGTCTCTGGCACTGCCTTTCAATGTCTGAATGCTGCTTGGAATATTTTTGCAGGAAAGGGGGGGAGGGAAATGAGGTTGGTTAACTTGTTTGTGACATTTGTTTCATTGGGGGGAATATGTGGGGTCAGTGTTGCCACTGTCCTTTTTTAATCCTTTCTCTAAGTTCTCAGGTCTCAAACCACTTTGTTGCCAGTATGCATACAAGCACTTCTGACGCAGCTAGACAGCATACTGCAAAACATCATAGGGGAAGGAAATGAGGCCTTTGGCCAAAGATCTTCCAGCAAAATCCATCCAATACTTTGCCAGATTGGCCCTACAGGTCCTTAATGTGCAAGCAAAACAGACTAACTCAGAATGTCAGGTCCCATTTATCTACCTTGGAAGAATGAAGGGCAAAGTCTTGGACTCAGAAGGTATGTCTACACTGTAATGTAAGCCCAGGATTTGAACTCAGGCTCAAACCTAACCGCTGTCCACATGCAGGTCATGCTAACTCAGGGCTCAGCCCTCAGGTCCTATGACCCCAGCAGGTGGAGAGTCTGAGCCTGAGCCAAGCCAGGACCCAGGGTTCAAGCCCTATTGCTCTGCAGTGTAGACACAGACTTGTCCTCTGGGAGCCTACTAACTCCAACTCTGCTAACTCTGGGCTTACGTTGCAGTGTAGACACAGCCATGAACTTTAGGGCCTGATGGGACCATCATGATCATCTAGTCTAGCCACCCGAACGTCCCAGACCACAGACTCTCACCCAGCCACTCCTGTGACGAGCCCCCAATCTCTGGCTGAGTTCCTGAACTTCTCAAATCGTGAGTTAAAGTGACAGGGAATCCACCATTCACAGTGGTTCACGTTAGCAGGTGACCCAGGCCCCACACTGCAGAGTTAACTCTGTTGGGATTTGACACTGTTTCTGGGTGTTGCACATCTGTGGCTTGGACAACCAAGTCATCCCTTCTGGCTGGGGATAATACGGCATCACAGATGGGAGGCTTCTTCCAAGGATGTTAACCTGAAAACAAGAGTTTTGCTCCTTAGGAATCTGTCCAACTTAATCCTTCTCCAGAAGCAGCTAACTCTGCTCTCTTATAGCTAGGGCAGTGAGGAGTGATCACACGGATGCATTTAGCATTCAGGGCTAATTAGTCAGAGCAGCACTACTGCTCCATGACAGCCTGTGTCAGAGGCCTGCAGGACAGGATCAGACTGCTACGTTGTGGCTGGAATAGTTTGTGAGGCACCCCATCTGCTGGCTGCACTGTGGATTAGCTCTTCCTACACGATTGTCTTTGCACCGTCCTCTCCCCTCACTATGCCTCTGACCATTGGTCGGCTGCTATTCTAGTAGTACGGGCTCTCTGCTCTGCTCACTGTGCAGAACTCCCTTCCTGATCCTCTTTTGTCTTCATGCCTTCACCCATGCTACCCTCTACAGGTGGAATTCCCTCCCGACCTCAGAGCGACAGCTACTCCGAAAGCTAAGTCCACATGGCAAGCTAGGCTGTGAGCCCTGCTTGTGCACACGTGTGCCCTGAATCAGGTGGGTTTGTATTTGGACCCCGCTGCTGCTACCGTGGCTTTGTTGCCATCTGTGCTCACGCTAGCCTAGTATTGGCTGTGTCTACGCTGGCAACGTTAACAACTCAACAAGGTCGACTTTGTCGACCTAAAGTCGACCTTGTTAAGTCGACCTAACAGAGTGGCAATACTTTAAGTTGACCTTGTTAAGTCCACACTGGCTTTAAGTCAACTTAAGAAGTCGACTTAAGGCTTAAGTCGAGCTCTGAGGAGGTCTTATTAAGTCGACTTAGGAAGTGCTTAAGTCGACTTAATAAAAGCCCAGTGTGGACGCGGCTTTGTGTAGGTCGATTTAAGCCTCCCTAAGTCGACCTAACTTGCCAGTGTAGATGTACTCAATGAGTGTGTGTGTGTGCGTGGAACTGAGCAAGGCAAAAAAATGTGCCCTTAGCTCGCAGCATACGTGGCGTCTGGGACTTCCTTAGCACACTCCTTCCACAAATCCTAAGCCAATGGCCATGCTGCGACGTCCCCATTCAACAGCCCAAGGAGTTGGGCTCTAAATCAACTGCCTCCTCTGGAGGCTGGGCACTGCTTGTGCACCTGGCAACTGTTTGGGATTGGCCAGGAACCAGGTGGTGGTCTGGTGAGAAGAGGGATAGTGTCATGGGTAAGTCACTGGGCTGCAATCAATTCCTCCCTCTGTGAGTGTGGGCAAGACCAGGTACCTCCATTCCAGCAGTGTAGAATAGGATGTATTATCATCCCCTCGTGACTGACTAGTCTATTTACACTGAGCTTCTTAGGGCAGCGACTGGCTTGCTGTGTATGTACAGCACCTGACACAGTGGGTCCCAAGCTCACGTAGGGCCCCTAGTCACCATTGTAACAATCCTTTCTGTGGTGCTGTAGGATACAGGAAGCAACCTTGCGCACTCAGGCTGGGGTTTACATGTGAGGCTGAGCCATTCCACCAACCCCCTCTTGCTCCTCTCCTCAGCATGTTCTTCAATCCCTCCTGTCTCCACCAAGATCTAACATCTGAGGTCATTGGCAGGACTCAGCGGGAAGGGGAAAGGCTGTTCCTGATGGCGAGAGTTGAGCACCAAGTCCCCTGCCCAGTACAGGGATTGCTGATGGAGCAACTCCCCCATCAGCACAAGAATGTGTGTGTGAGCAGATTGAAATGAACCTGGGGAAATTACACCCACACCCTCTCCCTGAATCTCTTCTATGCTGGTTGAGAATCCAGCCCTTAGCTGTCATGCATGTTGGGAACAAACAGTCCTGCAGAGATGCTAAAGGAGAGGCCTCTAAGAGCTGCTGTGGCAGCTGTCTTGTCCCTGTGGGAAAGAGATGCCAAGAGTCACAGCTAAGTCAGCCAGTAACAGACTGGTCTCTAAGGGGAGCAGCACAATACGGACAGACGATTCAGGTTGCTCCATGGTCTCGTGGTCCAGCCACGCAGAGCCAGCTGGCTTGCCAGGGTGTTGCTGGAAACCTTTGGCAAGCAATCCCTCTGCCTGCCTATGAGTGGAAATACACAGCGCTGCATCAGCCTGCGAAGGGAAGATGCCATCACAATAAGAACCTGGGGATGTTTCTGGACATGCATTGGACCCGACGGCTTTACAAGCTGCAGGGAGATTTAGCCAGGGCGCTCTGCTTGAGTTTCATGCTGCTTGCGTCACAGTGACGCACAGAAATCCCATGCAGCACTGGAATGGGAGCAACCTCTGGGCCTTCTTAATGTAGAATCAGGTATCCTGCACTGCCACTCCTGATCCATCCCCTGAGCCACACCTGCTTCTGTGGTGGCACCTCTAGCACTAGGAAGTGATGGCTCTGCCCTCTGACAAAATATAATCCCTGGATCTGATGTCTGCCCCATCAGCCACCCCCCATGTCCAGTTCCCACTGGTCCGTTTCACAGAACAACAGAGACAGCTAAGTTTGAGGCATTGGGTGCTTTTTATAGCCAGAAAGTCCAGCTTGCAAAGAGATTTCAAAAGCTGTCCTTCAAATACCCAGCAACTCTGGTGTGCCTTGCCCACACCAATGAACTTTGACTAAAACATTACACACTCGGGATACAATTAATTGAACTTTCCCAGCAGCAGCGCCACTGGGGAGAAGATACTCCTGCTGGTATCAAGTAGCACATCATGGAGGCCTGCTCTGAGCAGGTGACGTAGTGGATAAAATGGTGGCATCTGCCTGGAGTCCTTCTACTTGTGCTCTCTCCATGCATCCACAGTTGGACGACCGCCAGCATTAATTTGTGAGAGTGATGTGTATCTACAAGCCTTTTGTTCTGGGTGCAAAGTGGTGTCCTGCCTGACTGCTATGTGCCATGGATGGGCCTACATGAGGAACCTGGAAAGATCATCCTTGATTTCAGCTTCATCCCAAGGCCCATGGATGTTGTCTTTGAACAACTGTAGCCAGATAAGGCAGTAAGGACACAGGCAAGAAATGGAGAGCAGCAGAAGGGCGAAGAGGATGGCAGCAACGCCTGAGATGGTCAACAGCCCCACCAGTGCAGACAGGGCGAAGAGCAGGGTCACCCCTACATAGCAGCAGGGCGTCTGTGCTTTGAGCTTCTTTTGCAGCATGGGCCACAGGGCAAAGCTCTGGATGGCGAAGGTGACCATGGCAAAGGTGTGCAGGGAGCGGGGCAGCCGGGAAGCCAGGCACACAGAGGCAAAGATGGCCATGTTGAGGGACAGTGTACTGGAGACGATGGCGGCATTGGCCCCGTAGTCAAAGAAAATCAGGTGCCCAAGGAGCATGAGGGCAGACATGGCGTAGATGGTGTCTGTGCTGACTGACTCTGTCAGCGTCTTCAGCACTGGGGAGAATCCGTAAGTGAAAGCTATGAATACCAAGGTGCTCTTCAGGTCTGCCCACCGTGTCCTTCCGCTCTCCTTCCTCCCTGCCCCCAAGTCTATAAGGTCAAACAGGATGTAGCCAATCAGGGAAGAGGCCAGGCCAGCCCCAAACAGCCACTGTGGGGTGAGCAGCCCTTCATCCATGTACCACCAGATGACGACAAAGACGCAGACACTGCACAGTTGCTGGATCACTACCCCAGACTCAAACACCACTGCCCAATACTGGTACTTGCGTGCGTAGATGTTCTTCCGCAGCTCCTCCAGGAACCTGTGGTCCACATAGTTATCTGGGAAGGGCTGCCTCTCATACAGCACCTTCTGCCAGCGCCTCCCAGAGCTCGCTTCCACCTGGGCACAGACCATTCTCTCAACAGGGCCCTGCAAGGTCTTGGACGGAGGCCCCCTCACAGAGAGAGTCACATGCAGGGGAGGACTTATTCTCCAACACTGTTCAAGTCAAAGATTTCCTGAGGTCTCCTCCTCCGATAAGGGCTTGTCACATAGTGTTCAGAGCTCTGCACATCAGACTGGTGCTGAGACTCACCTCTTCGCTCTGTGCAGAGCCCTACTGGCTCCTTTTAAAAAAAAAAAAAAAAAGACACAACAGATCATTCAACTGCAAGGTCCAGGAGCTCTTTGAGAGAAGCAGGAGTCCTTGCCAAGAATGAGTCATCACACTGCTGCAGGAGAGATGGTGGGTAAAATTCAAGCGCAAGTTTCTTATTCCTGTATCTATTTTGTCTCAATGGCCTAAATCCAATTGCACCCTGAAAAGCGACTCTTTTATCCCCACCAGGTGAAAAGTTGACTCCACTGACATCAGTGGGAATTTTAACATTAATTTCAAGGGAGCCAGGATTTCATCCCTCAGATTTATCGTCTTTCAACAGAAACTAATTAGAGCTAAATAATTAACAATAAAACGAATTAGGGTTCTCATGCCCTAGCACAGAACTGCAATGTTGGGAGTTCCCCAAGCTGCAGAAACTCTATACAGAAAGGGGAAATATCTTTTGACATAAAATGAAACACTTTTTTAAAATTCTGGGCCCAATTTCCCGATTTTTGTCGATTCTGAAAAGAGTGAAAATATCTTTACAAATATGAGTTTTTCTTGACTGTAAATACTACAGAACTCATGAAATGAGATTGAAATAGAAATCCCAACAAGTTTGGATTGGAAAAGGCAGATGGAAAACTCCAAGGATTCCAAGTTATTTTGTAGGAGTGGTGTGATAGCCTGGGTGCAGGAATCATTCTCTCTCTGAAGTGTGCCCACTAAAGCCCCAGATTTGCAATGAGCTCTGTATAGGTAGGGAGTGTAGATAGGGTGGTACGGGTCAGAGCATAGGGGTCGGAGCTGTGGAGGTCAGGTTTTGTGGGCAGGAGGCTGTACAGATGGCACAGGTTAAATTGTGAGTCCTGTGCTGAGCATATTCCCTACCCTTGCCCAAGGACAAATGGCTCAAGAGAGTTCCAGCCCCAAAGCCCCCAGATCTCAACTCCTGGGTGAAAACTCTAGGAGCAGAGAGATAAACGGAACCAAAATGTGCAGCGCTGCACACATCAAACACAGCTGGAGGGAAGGCGGCTATACAGATGAGATCAGGGGTGTGTGTGTGTGTACACATGGCTGTACAAATCAGGGATGTGGGGGCAAGGGTGTATGTATCCATGGCTGCACAGGCCACGGTTTGGAGGCACTGTACAGATGGGATGGAGAGGGGAGGGGGGGCTGCAGATCAGGGATGTGGGGAAGGTGTCTGCATATCTGTAGCAGTCTGGATGTGAGTATGTGGCTGTACAGACCAGGTGTAGATGGAGGAGGGGGGGCAGGGTGTGAGTGTGGTGTACAGACCAGGTGTAGATGGGGGGGGCAGGGTGTAGAGATCAGGGAAGGGGGAGTCAGGGTGTGAGTGCGGCT
>ML686088.1:423648-509534 GCA_007922175.1 Pelusios castaneus
GCTCTGTCTGAGCATGCTCAGAGTGGGAGATTTGAATCTCCCCAGCCTGGCCTCAGCAAGACGGGGATTCAGCTGCTGCGCGCGCAGCTGCGTCCCCGCCGTGCATATATACATCTCTCGTTTAGGTATATAGATAATAAAACTGAAATAAATAGTACAGAGCTGAGTTTGTTGAAACAAAATGTTTCCTGTGACCCAAAAGGAATTCTTTCAAAAATTTAGTTGAATGGGAAATTCTGAAACGTGACATTTTGTTCTGGTTGGGGTCAATAACAAACATTGAGATCATGGAACCGAAATTCCAATTTCCAACCAGCTCTACCAGAGGGCTTGGGGATGGGAACACCAAATGTCTCTTTGGGTATGTCTATACTTGCAAGTTAGTTTGAATTAAGGAAGCTTAATTCGAACTAATTTAAG
The DNA here is from genome assembly GCA_007922175.1 of Pelusios castaneus. Taxonomy (NCBI): domain Eukaryota; kingdom Metazoa; phylum Chordata; order Testudines; family Pelomedusidae; genus Pelusios; species Pelusios castaneus. Next base: position 424,069 of record ML686088.1, read on the forward strand.
CCTTGGCCACACTAGGCTTTCATTAGTTCGAATTAAGGGCTTCCTTAATTTGAACTAATAAATTCGATTGCTTAGTTTGAACTAACCCTTAATTCGAAATAGTTAGTTTGAATTAAGTCAATGTGGCCATATTAGTTCGAACTAACTGCTTAGTTTGAACTAATCGGCAGATTGACCTTCATGCACCTGACTAATTCAAACTAAGCAAGTGCCCTGCATGGACATGGCTAGTTCGAACTAGCATTCTAGTGGGGCCATGCTAATTCGAATTAAGTTAATTCAAACTAACTAAAATTAGTTTGAATTAGTTAGTTCGAATTAACTAATTCGAACTAGCTTTTGTAAGTATAGACATAGCCTTTGAACCCTGCTATCCATGGCCTGGCTGTTTTTCAATAGAACTTCTTGCCATTTCCAATAATGAATAAGTATAGCCTGGTTTGAGGATATATATTGTTTAAATGTGGCTTTTGCCATCCTTATTCATATCAAGGAGCACCTTACTCTTGAGAGTATACCTACACAGCAAGCTGCTCCTTGATGTAGGGCTGGCAGAATCTGGCCCCAAGTGAATACAACCTACTATCTCCCGGAAGTGGAAGTATGCACCCAATAGTTTGAGTGATTCTTAAGGCCTTGCTGGGACGCGGACCCATAACTGCCTGGTGCTCAAAACTCTGCTTTGCTTGTGTGCTGCTATTCTGCATCTCCAAGCAGCAATCCAAAGGTGGGGGCAAATTCTAGTCATCCACCTAACACTGGGGGTGCAAAGTTTCAACATCTGTGGCTGCTGGAGATCCATGGATAGTGGGCACCGGAGCACAGTCCTGCGTAATCCATTAGTTTTGAGACAGTGGGAACAGCAATGATTGGAGATGATCCTCTCTCATTTCTTTCTAGGTGCCTGTTATAACTATCGACCGCATTCCAGATCCTGCTGCCACCTGGCAGCTCAGCAAGGAGAGCAGCTTCTCGCATAGCCCAGGAAAGCCCACTAGAAGGTAGTGTTCTTAGCGTGTTCGATGAGTGTTGGTTTGTTCTCAAAATAGTCGTATGTTGTTATTAATCATGTTCATCACAGTAGGATCCAAGGACCCACCAGGACCAGGGGCCCTGTTGTGTTGGGCACTGTCTGAGTTGGCAGCTCTAGCACAAAGCCCTTATCATTTAAATCTTCCAGACAGACCCAAGGTGGGGGAAGGAGTAGACCTGATCACAGTTTGTAGGGTTCTCCCCCAGCTCACAAAGGAAGTGACCCTGAGGGTTTTTTTATCTTTCTCTGCAGCATGGAGCGCTGATCACTTGCCAGGGCTATCTGACATGCCTCACCTCATCAGTTCCCTACTGTTGCAGGAGCCTTGGGATTTGATGCACCTCAGGTCCACCTGTTCCCTGCCCTTAGCTCACAATAGTCTAGTCGTCTGTAGGCTGTGATACTTTGGTCAAATTTCAGGGGCTGGATTGTGTGGTGTTGGCTGGTGTTGATGGCCTGCAATCTCCAGGAGGTCAGGATAGATGATTGGGGGAGAAGGGGTCCTTTCTGGCCTTCAGTTCTATGACTCTGCCTCTAACTACATGATGTCATGTTAGTTCTATAAATCTTTGAAGGATGAGGACTAAGCCAAATGGAAAGAAAAGAGAAGAGAGAGGGAATGTTGATGGGAATGGGGGTGAGGGAGACAGAGCAGGGGAGAAGAAGGTGAGAAGGGCAGGTGAGGAGTGAAGCAGAGGTGGAGAGACAGAGGGAGAGGGAGCATTTAGTACTGCTGAAAAGTCTCCGAGACTGGGAGGGTGGAGCTTCCAGTGGGGTAAATTGGATGTCAGTGGCAGTGTACACCAACAGAGGATCTGTCCCTGAAGTCCTTTCCCCACAGAGAAAGCATGGCAAGGGCAGCCCCTGTGCATGCGTCCCAGTCTCCACCAACACCCCACACGGAATGAGTGCAGCCCAAACGGGCCCCTGGAAATGCAATATCATTTCCACGGGTGACAGCGAAGCATGGAGCGAGTGCACGATGTGCGTTTCAGGAGATGATCTGCTAGGACGGCATTTTCCTGCTCACTCTGAAAACCCAGTTGGATCTGTCACTGGCTAATTATATGACAGAGGTGGCCCTTGGCTGGATTTCTGACTCCACCTGCTCATTCTACAGGCTGGAGTGAGGGGCTCTGCAGTGATGGGCTCCAAGTCAGCACCATTCAGAGGGACTCGCCCACCCCACAATAGAAAACCAGCCTATTGCCAGGAAGAGCTGGCACGATGAGTGCTCACAGTGTCTTGTTATAAGATGCCCAGTTTTAAAAGCCTATGTCAATTTGCCCTTAACTAAAGAGGCACGAAAGCAACTAAGGAGACCTCCCCCAAACCCCTCCATGTTCAAGCCAGCACCTTGCTCAAGCTTAAAGAACCAAAGAGGCCTTGAAATGTACTGTGAGGGTCAATCGATGCTGTTGGACTAATGGATGGAGGAGTATGAGAATGGAGGTGAAAACACTAAGAAAACGCTACCCCTGCTGAGGCATTCTGGTCTCAGGACTGTGTAGGAGAGCTGCTTGGCTGATCTCACCCGCCAGAATGGAAGATGAGGAGGTGGATTCAGGCCACCTCTTCATAGCCCCTTGAACTGTGCTCAGCTATGAACAGAAGTCCAATGCAATCTGTGTAATGTAGGTCCAATGCTTTGCATGGAAGAACTGCTGAGTAGGTGCAGTAGCTATGCCCTCTACCATGCTTCCTGTTAACAGTTCAGCTACCTGTGGGGGGTTGGAAACTCTGAGCTCTGGATCTGGATGTGTCAGCACAATGGAGAGATCAGGAGACAGAGGCACGGAATGGCAGGACAGCCACCTCATGTTGTCTGTCATTAGCCTCCAGGCAACCGATCTGTAGGATGCTCTCGGAGTGCCAGGATGGGCAGGCAATGAGGAGACAGGTTTTAATCCCAGTGCTAGTGCAGGGGGAAAACTGCCTTAGTATTCATAAGACAAGGTTTACGATCTCCTTGCTTGTCATGAACTGGCAGGAAGTGATAACTGCGATTCAGGCCACGGGAATAGCTGGACAAACTGGGGTGACTCCAGCAATGCTAATGCTCCTTATTCTTGTTTATTGTATTTTCTGAAGGGAGTCATCCTTGGCCAAGAGTAGAAATCTGTTTCTAAGGGAAAGCTACAACCCTCCGGGGTTCAAACCCTCAGCCCTGGCTGTGCCCCAGCGCAGGATGAGCTGTCTGACCTCTCCCTGCAAGCAGAGCTGTGGATCTCGGAAGAACCAGAGGGTAAAAACACAATCTCTGCTGTGTTACTGACGAGACAAGGGTGTTCCAGCAGGCGAAAAGCAGACAATATAAATGTGGGCCTGGGTATAATTATATAAAGCCCGATGTCATCGATAGTGCAAGGGACGGTCTCATGCTGTTGGGGGGACACAAGGACCTGACACCAGATCACTACTGGAGTAACTAGCAAACTCAGGCAGTTATGCCAGAGATGAACGTGGCCTATTAGGACTCTCCCACCTCTACAGCCCATAAGTTGATGAATGTCTCTGTTTATTTCTCCTCCCCTGCTGCCTCTTGCCTTCCTGTGTTGAAGCAGTGGATAGATAGTCACCTCCTTTTGACTCCTCCCTTCTTTTACAAGTGATGGGACATGGTTTGAGTGCCGTAAAGGAGCCACTTCTTGCACCTGTAGATAAGATCACGCCTTTTTAACGGAGGTCTCCCTTTACTGGGCCCCAGCCTGGAAGGCCAATCTCAGAGGTACAAGCACCAGGCTTGGATTAGATTTCCCAGAAGAGCAGGGCTGACTTCTCCCTCCTTCCTGCAGGAGTAGGCATGCCGAGTTGGGTGGCCACCCACCCATTTCCAGAGTACTCCAGTGCTGCCAGGGAGTGAGCAAACCTTGCCTTGCTGGCATGACCTCACGTACAGGTGCGTCGCAGGTCACGCCGCACAGAGCACATCATCTGGGAGAGTGCCCTGCTCCACCCCACTGGCATGGGCTGCGCATGCTCGTTAAAGTGGGGTCCCTACCCATCCATTCCCAGACAAAACCATCTTCCATTTTGTCTCAGTACCAACCTGGGAACAAACCACTCCACAAAAGGGGAGGCCAGTTTGAAACAGGACAAATGGCCTGCATAGCACTGTGTGTTCCATGCAATGGGATCTTTATCAGTCTTTAAAGTACCAGCTCTATGCTTTTTAAAAATATCCTGTTGTCCTTAGCCAATGTTCCACTTCCTCCACACAGCTGTGCTGCATACTGTTATCCCCATTCCAGAGGTGGCTGCATTTCAGTGGTCCTAGGTACATAAAGGCTTAAATTACAACCGGATTTGTCTCATTGGTTCTACATGCTCCCTTCCCCTCCTTTCCCCAGTTGTTGTATTCCTGATTAATTTTTTGTGTTAGATTCCCAGGTTCTGAGGAGCAGGCCTCATCTTTGGGGCTTTGTGTTTGCGCAGCATCTAGCACAGTACAGTCTGGTCTATGTTTGGGGTCCCTAGGTGTTACCACAATATAATAATAATCATTCCTGAGGCAGCAGGACAGGGAAAGCTGCACTAATGTAGAGATGACTGTTTATGTGCAGCTGTCGTGATTTCAGGCTCGGGTCATCAACCATGCCAGCAATGCATGGAATAAGCAGAGTACTCTCTGTGAGCAGGGGGTGTCCTTCCTGAGGGCGGTCTCCAGGATCTCCAGCTTCACCTTTCCCCCTCACTCCCTTATCACGGCCAGCTTTCTTCTGGAGGTCGTGCATAGGCCCATCTCCCGAAGCTTCCAGTGCTTCTCTTGGCTCAGGCTGCGCTGGGTGAGGGTCACTTCGGTAGTTCCTTGGAAACAAATATCCTGTTGGCCAGCCCCATGCTGTTCAGCTTCAAAAGGAGAAAGAGGTAATCCTGGCCCACCCCATCCCATGCCCAGGAGGGCAGGCATTCCACTCTGATTACCTCTTCCTGTGCAATAGGTGAGGCTCACCCACTTAATATTCTATCAGAGAGTACATCTGAGATGGGTCAGAGATGATTTAGGACTCAGGTCAGGAAAGGGTCTCTGGGTTCAGGCCAAATGATCACAGTTGTCCCTTCTAGTCAGAGAACTATGAATGGAGAACCTGTGACCCAGATTTAAAGAGGTAGCCGTATTAGTCTAGTTCAGCAAAATAAACAAGGAATCTTGTGGCATTTTTAAAGATTAACAAATGTATTTATTTTCTCCGATGAAAGCTCATGCGATAAATGAATTTAAAAGTGCCACAGGATTCCTTGTTTTTGACCCAGATGGCATCCCCTGATCTGCAATCTCCCTCTGTAATACATGCAACTGGCCACTAGAGCTCAGCACTCTCCAGCTACTGGCTCTCTGTCACTGGACCGGCCCTGACAGTTACAGATTTTCTCTCATGAAAGCTCATGCAATAAATAAATGTGTTAGTCTTTAAAAGTGCCACAGGACTCCTTGTTTGTTTTAGTGATGTAAACACTCACACCCCAGTGTGACCCCGAGACCCCGCAGGACACAGTGTAACAGCTCCAGCGCTCGGCACTGACTGTTTTTTAGTGAAAACAGTAAATCTTCATGGACTGAGATTGAGCGCTGGCTGCCAGCTGTGAGGCACATGGCCTAGCTCTGCTTTGAGTGAAGATCTGAGCTAGGTAACCCTTTCCACAGCCCCTTGGGCTGCTCCAGCTGAAATGCCTTGAAATGGACAAAGTTTGGAGGAGCAGAAATGTAGAGTTTTCTCATTTGCAGTCACTTTACCAGAAGCCCTACTCTGATGCATGTGAGTGTCTGTCTGCCTGCCTGGCAGGGAAGAGGTGTGTTTTGCCGGTTGGCATTATATTTCACATAGATGAAAAGAGGAGACTAGAAAAGGTAAAAGACAAATTCAGAGAGGAATCTGGCCAAGGAAAGAAGAGAAACCAAGATGGAAAAAGGTCTAGACTGCAGGAAACAAATGCAACGCCCGGTAGAGAATGCACAGAACAGGCACAAGGCACCAGAGATAGAGAAGAGAGGAAGAAGCAATTGCAATAATTTACAGAGGCTTTGTGCAGCACCCAAAATAAAGGTGGCACCCACCCCAAAAGCTGACGGTCTGAATAAAAATGAGCAAATGAACAAGGGACAAAGAGCACCTTAAGAAGAAATAAAAAACAAATACAAAGCAACAGCATTCAACCTGGCTTCTGCTACAGAAAAAGTGAGGCTGAGAAGGGATGCACACTGAGGCTGGTTTGAGGCTTGTGGGTCTAATTCTTCCTTCAGTGACACCCAGCCTGCTCCCACAGATTTCCAAGGCTGCAGTGTGCCCAAGAGTAGTTTCAGTGTATCATTGTAGTGGATTCTTGGCAGATTTAAAACTTAAGCCATGGGTATTCAGTAGGCGACTAACTTGGGATGCCCATGTTGGTCAGAGCATGTAGATTGTGTTAAGAAAAGAGAAAAGACTTATGAGGAGAGACTGAAGGAACTAGGCTTATTTAGTCTACAGAAGAGAAGACTGAGGGGAGATTTGATAGCAACCGTCAACTACTTGAAGGGTTGCTCCAAAGAGGAGGGAGCTAGGCTGTTCTCGAGGGTAACAGGACAGAACAAGGAGCAGTGGTTTCAAATTACAGCTGGGGAGGTCAAGGTTGGATATTAGGAAAAACTTTCTCACTAGGAGGGTGGTGAAGCATTGGAATGGGCTATCTAGGGAGGTGGTAGAATCTCCATCTTTGGAGATTTTTAAGGCTCGGTTATACAAAACCCTGGCTGGGGTGATTTAGGGGGAGTGGTCCTGCTTTTTAGCAGGGGGTTGGACTAGATGACCTCGTGAGGTCCCTTCCACCCCTATTATTCTATGAAAAGACCACAGTGGCTTTGAGAGAGCATTGGAGACCAGCAGCCAATAATTAAAAAATATTTGTGGTTCTTCTTCGAGTGATTGCTCCTGTCCATTCCATGATAGGTGTGTGCGCGCTGTGTGCACGGATTGCTGGAATTTTTTTCCCTGTAGAGTCCCCGTAGGGTCAGCTGCGGTGCCCCCTGGAGTGGCGCTGCCATGGCACTGTATATAAGGAGCAGCCGACCTTACCCTCCCCATTTCTTTCTTACTGCCCTGATGGTCGCTGGAAATCTGCTTGTTTTTGCTAGCAGCTTCCCCTTAGCTTCGAGTTAGCTTAGGTCCCCTTCAGTACTTAGCATAGTTAGAGTAGATTACCCTCCATTAGGGAGCAGATTACCCGCCCCGGGCCTGGGGCTGGGGCATGCCTGGCTTTAAGGTGTGTGAGTCCTGCTGTAAGCCTATGCCTTTAGACAACCCTCACCAGTCCTGTCTCAGGTGCCTGGTCAAGTCACATCTGCACGAGAGGTGCAAGATCTGCAGAGGCTTCTGTCCCAGAACTCAAAAGGACAGAGAACATAGACGGAAGCTCCTCCTAATGGAGGAAGCCCTACATCTGGCGAGATCAGGGGAGCCAGGTTCCAGCATGGCGCCATCGGTGCTGACTGCACTGGCTTCATCAGGGGAGGCTCCGAGGCCGAAGGACTCTTTCCCAGGTCACTCTCTCCCAGCACCGGGCAGAAGAAGAAAAGGATGGACAGAGGCCAGTCCCCAGCTAAGCCTGATAAGGCCAGGAGAGAGGTGGGACCTCAGTTGGGCCACCCCCTCCTGGCACCACTCCTCGATACTGCCAATGGTTGTGGCAGCGGCGGGGGCTCCACGGTACCATTCCCCATCGGGGGTGTTGGAATGGGCTTCTTCACAGTACCGTTCATCTGCAGCACTGTACAGTACCGCGCCCAAGGAGAGCGGATCCAAGCGTCGCTCGCTGTCCCCCTCCAATACCACTCCCCTTTGGTCACCTCGAAGCAGGTTTTCTTCTGACTCAGAGGATGGCTTGGTGACTTCCAGGCACAGCAGGAGCCTTTCAAGATGGTGAGGGGACAGCCGCCCGCCATCCGTCTCTCAATGGGGCCCTCAGTGGTAAATGTCACAGCAATGGCCATTCTGGACCCCATGGGTGTACCATCAGACCCAAGGCCCCAGGATGAATAGATCTTTTTTGGCATCAACTTCGAGACCACTGCCCTCCTGTACGGCCAGCGCGCCCCCTCCCCCCAGATATAGGAGAGGGGTCGGATATTGAGACTGCCAATGGTGGCCGCAGGGATTCCGGTCACTCGGAAACATCCCTCAGGCTCCCGTGGGCACTGAACATCAGCCCCCGGACCCTTCTGGAGAATCTTCCTCCTCGCCTCTGGATGAAGTGGTGGTGGGAACCCAGGCAGCGTCCATCCCTGATGATAGCAGGACTCATCAGGAGTTGCTCAGAAGGGTGGCATGCAATATGGGTCTACAGGCAAAGGAGATTGTGGAGGAGGCAGACCCCATAATTGATATCTTACTCCCAGAAGGCCCATCTAGGGTGGCACTGCCCCTGATAAAGACTATCCAAAACACCCCACAAAGACCTTGTGGCACACTCCTGCCTCAATTCCATCCACAGCTAAGAAGGTGGAAGAAAAGGACTTTGTGCCGGCCAAGGGCCACGAGCACTTTTATTCCCACCCCACCCCAAGCTCATTGGTGGTTGTGGCAGCCAACAAAAAGGAGAGTTAGGGGCCACCAAGGCCCCACGCCAAAATCCAAAGACACTAAAAAGCTGGAGCTGTTTGGCTGTAAGGTCTATTTCACCGGGGGGCTCCAGCTTAGGATCACCAATCAGCAGGTGATCCTTAATAGGTACACATTTAACTCCTGGGCAACCTTGGATAAGTTCTCAGAGAGAGTGGACCAAGAGTTGAGATCCGAGTTTGAAGTCATGGTCAAGGAGGGCAAGGTGGTCTCCCGCACTCTCCTCCAGCTTGCCTTCGATGCGGCAGATGCTGCTACACGGATCATGGCCTCTGGCATCACCATGCGGAGGAGCTCCTGGTTGCAAGCCTCAGGCCACTGAAGGAGGTCCAGGCAACGATTCAGGACCTGCCCTTCAAAGGCCCGGAGCTCTTCTCCTCCCAGCTGCAGACTTTGAAAGACTCAAGGACTATTCTGAAGTCTCTGGGCTTACATACACCGGCAGCCCAGGGAAAGTCCTTTAATCTGCTACCCACGCCTCACCCATACCAGCAGTGGCAAGAACAGACACCAGCAGCCCAGGGAAAGTCCTTTAATCTGCTACCCACGCCTCACCCATACCAGCAGTGGCAAGACCATGACCGTAGAAGGGGAGCAATGGGTGAAGGAACAATTGCCATCCACCAGACCAGAACCAGGGCAGCTCGCACCAGTCCTCAGGGTCAAAGACAACTTTTTGAGGGTGCATTCGAGGGCGACATCCCAGATGGTGCTATGGATCCATGCCTGCCTCCCTTCGCCAACAGACTATCCCGGTTCCCCAGATAGACCTCTTTGCTTCAAGGAGCAACAGGAAATGCGACCTTTTCTGCTCTTTCAGGGGACACAGCCTGGGCTCACTAGCGGACGCGTTTGCGATTCAGTGGACAAGTTGGAAGAGCTTTCCCCCAACACCACTAGTGCCCAAGGTTCTGTTAAAGATCAAACAGGACAAGGCCGCGGTCATTCTGGTAGCCCCGGCATGGCTGTGCGAACACTGGTTCACAAACTTGTGGGACCTATCTGTCAAGGCCCCAATAGATCTCCCTCTTGTGCCGGATCTCCTGTCACAAGACAATGGTCAGCTCCTGCATCCAAACCTCAGGGTGCTCCATCTCAAGGCATGGAACTCCATGGCTGACACCTGGGGAGTTGAGATGTTCGGAAGAGGTGCAGAGGGTGCTCCTCAATAGCTGAAAGCCTTCCACCATGGCAACATACATGGCAAAGTGGATGAGGTTCACAGCCTGGGCGTTGGGGAAGAGTCTCACACCCAGGTCAGCCCAAATTCCGGGTATCCTGGACTATTTGTGACACCTGAAAATGCTATCTCTTTGGGGAAGGTACATCTGGCAGCCATTTTGGCATTCCATGAGGGGTTGAATCAGGAACTGGTCTTCTCAGCCCCTATGGTTAAGTGCTTCCTGAAAGGGCTAGACAAGTTATTTCCATCAGTGCACCCCCCAGTGGCACAATGGGACTTAAATTTGGTGTTTGCGAGGCTAACTGGGCCGTCCTTTGAGCTGCTGGCATCCTGTTCATTACTCTATATGTCCTGGAAGGCTGCCTTCCTCATGGCCATTACATTGGCTAGAACGGTGTCAGAGCTACAAGCCTTAACGTCGGAACCTCCATACACTGTCTTTTTTAAAGACAAAGTTCAGCTGCGCCCAAACCCAGCATTCTGGCCCAAGGTGGTCTCGCAGTTTCATACTAGCCAGGACATTTTCTTGCCATTGTTTTGCTCCAAGCCGCATTCCTCTGACAGGGAGCGCAGACTACATACTCTGGACGTTCGTAGAGCTCTGGCGTTCCATATTGACAGGCCGAAGCCCTTCCGCAAGACTTCCCAGTTGTTTGTGGCAGTGGTAGATAGAATGAAAGGTGAACCGATATCTTCGCAATGCCTGTCCTCCTGGATCGTGGCACGCATCCATGAATGTTACAGCCTGACGAGGATCCGCCCGCCCGCGAGTAAGGCTCACTCAAGAAGAGCACAGGCGGCGGCGGCTTTCTTGGCTCATGTGCTGATAGTGGACATTTGTCAGGTGGCCACTAGGTGGCAAGAGGGAACTGGGGAGGGTAAGGTCAGCTGCTCCTTATATAGAGTGCCATGGCTGTGCCACTCCAGGGGGCACCGCAGCCGATCCTACAGGGACTCTACGGGAAAAAAATTCTGGCGATCCGTGCACACAGCACACACACACCTATCATGGAATGGCCAGGAGCACCACATCTCAAAGAACACTAGTTACAGGTAAGTAACCGTTTCTTTTGGGGGCTTCTTTGTGGTGTGTGAAGGAAGAACAAACCTGGGGAGTTTTCTCAGAACCAGTAGTTTCCTGGCTTGTTTTTTTTTTTTTTTTAAACAACAACAACAAAAACCTTTGGAGACTCTGTCTTCTTTCCTTTGGTAGGTCAGTTCCTGAAGGCTGTGCACTGCACAAGGGGCTGAAGGCTATTGGATCTTTCATAAAAGATGTTTCCTTCCAACAGTTTGTCAGGCATTCAGATGAAGAGGCTGAAACAGAGTAACAAAACCCTGAAGATTTTGAAACTGTCTGGTGTAAAAACCCTGCCCCTCGACACTCATTTTTAACTTATCACTTGTGATGTTATATTCTTGCAAGTTCTCCAGTCATCCATAGAGTCTTCCAGATAGGAATTTTTAATGCTTTTTATTTTTTAAAAAAGAGCAATAAACAGCCTTTTTTCTTTAAAAGAAGAAGAAATCCAGGCCTCCTTCATACAAATAAACAAAAAAGGCCACAGACTCTTCCCCAGGCTAGTGCTTAGATTCCTACTCTTGTGGGCTTTACAGCAGATTTCTTAGGAGGCTTGGACAAGGAACACCAGCCCACTGGGTTCACTCAGAGAGTTAATTGAATTTTCTCCACCGACTCGAACTCAGCCTGTAAAAAATGTTACACTGCAGTGATTCTAGACACCGTCTTTGAACTCCCCCAGTCTCCCGGTTTAGCAGCTTGGGGCTTGTGCCAGAAGCAGACGTTTTTGTTCTCCAGCCCATGGAAACACGGGTATCTTTTCCACTTTCACATGAGATGAGAGTTATATTGTGGTAGCACCTGGAGGCTGATCCAAGATGGGCCCCCTTTGTTCTAGGTGCTGTATCTGATGGCTGACAGACTGTCCCCAGGGACTGTCCAATCAGGACTGACTGGAGATGGTCCTTAGCTGAAGAGTTCCATTCTGGTGGTGATGGTCTGCCAGAGTCTTTCACTGGTGCAACCTTGCGTCACAACTCACCCAGCTTTGACTTCTTTAGGGGTCCCTTGCCTTGATTTGCATCTTCAGTCCCCTGATGACTAGCTGGGAGCTGATCTGTTTGGAATTAGAGCTGTTCCTTTCCTTTCCAATTTGTAGGCTCTAGATTCTGGGAAGGCCTGAAACTGGTCTCCTGTTCTCAGGCACCATTCCCAGTATTTGCTCCTCTGCCAATCTGATTTTCTTGCCCAACCAGATAGCTCATTGGCTAGGTCCTTGAAAGAGCAGCTGCAATTAAGTAGGTACACCTAGAACCGGGTATGAAACTGCAACCAGCAGCCCTTCCTTAAAATCAGGCCCTTGATGTTTGTCCCCTATGAATGGAAAATGGGACACAATCCCTCACTGCTAAATAAGGGTGCAGGCTCTTTGCTTTCACAGCCAACACTGCAGCACATTCTCTGCTATCATGCCATTGGCACGTAGCAGGAATGGGAGCGATTCACTTTTTCAGTAGTCCCTGAAACACCAGACTGCAGCTACCTTCGTGTTTGGTGTGGAAGCTTGTTAAACAAGTTGGCCTCTCTGCGAGCATGTCTACCCTTTCAGCTGGAGTGTGCAAATTGCAGGTCAAGGCAACATTCCCTTGCAGCTTTGACTGAGCTGGTGCACTAAACTTGGAGGGTAGCTTTGGACAGGACCTCTGTGCCTCAGTTTCCCCTGCAGTGAAGACAACACTTGCCTTTTGAAGGGTTTGAGACCTTTGTACCTGGTGCAAAGTTCCCTGACTCACATGAGGGATAGTAAACAGAAGTCTGTAGGCACTGAGGCCCATGATACTCTGTGCTCTGTCCCATTTGCCACACACTGGCTTCCAAATACAACCAGCTCCATTTGTGCCTGAATGGAATACAACCTGAGGAGCTGCCTTATTCCTGGTTAACAGTGCACTGCTTGTTGCAGTGGGCCTGTTTGCTTTGGATGTTAATAAGCCCACGATCTAGTATCTGAGAGGCCTAGGACTGAGGGGGATAGTAGCTGGATGAATACTGTTCTGTTTGTGCTGTAAGAAAGGAGCATTCATGCCTGTCAGGCTGTAGAAGCTGCTGTGGTACAAGGTAAAATATCTGGGTTGTTTTTTCTTCCACCACTCTTGTACAGTGCATTTCTCCAGGGCATGGTCTAAGGGCAGGCAGCTTTCATCATGGAGAAATACTACGGCAGCAAAAGACTGATGCAAACCCACTGTTCTCACTCCCCCCATCTGGGCACTTACGGAAAGCCAGGTAAAAGCATTTGTTTCTTGCAGGGTTGCCTTCTCCAGGAGCAGATCAGTTCTCCATCCCATCAGAAACCTTCCCACTCAGTTTCATAGCAAAACATGTCCATGGATCAGCCATTTTTAAATCCTCCAGGTGCCCACATGAAAATAAAAGCAGACACACAGAGCTATACCTATTTGATTTGCAGAACCAGCCATAATCTTAGTCAGCTTCTCTCACTGGCTGCCTGGTGCACAGAGCCAGCCTCTATTTACACAACTTGTCCTTTTAGATGATATTCCCCCAACCTACTTGTTTATCTTACCCACCTGTCTCATAGTCTGTCAGCCCCACTCTCAGGAAGGGACTGTCCGTCACTCTGTGTTTGTTCAGGGCCTAGCACAGTAAGAGACACTTCTGCAATATAGCTGATACCAGTTAAGTGAGTCCCTTAGAACTGCACAATCCCTTTGGATAAATTGGAAACCAAGAACTTGCAGGAGTTATTTGGCTGCTAATGCATGGCAGGCCTAGGGTTTTTTTTGAAAAACAGTACTAAAGTTGAATTTGTCCAGCAATTAAAGAGGTAATTTGCACAGGCAAACTTTGCTCTACTTGTCCGAATCAGGGCATCATAGTGTTGCTGACTCTCACAATATCTGATGTTTTACTAAACAGCTCTCCAGTGTCTGGAGCTGCATGAGAATCGCAGCTCTCATTCAAAATGAATAAGTTTCTAGCCCTCATCCTGCTAAGAAAAACTTGGACATGTGACCAGGGGCACTTCTGAAAGGTTCAAAAACCAGAAAGCAAAGAAAATTGTTTTGTTCATTCTAAATCTCACGATTTTTAAGCCAAACATTTGGGGTTGGCAATTTTGAAACCGTAATTTCCCTATTTGTTCCTCTCTCTACTGTAACCACATTTTGGGGCACCTGTTTTTGAATTAGTGTTCCCTAGTGTTAGAGCTGAGTCCTAGGTAACAGCATGTGATTTACACATTTCTGGGAAAGACTGGCTGGTGAGAAGGTGGCTATTTTTGGTGTGTGGGGGTGGTTCCTCAAACAGGAGTATTAACTAATAAGCAAAGTCTTTATACACCTATAAAATGGATGCAGGGCTGTCCCTGGGGGGGGGCGAACAGGGCAATCGCCCCGGACCCCGCGGTTACATGGGCCCTGCACTGTCCCACTCCCAGCAGGGCACATGCGCGCCGCAGCCCCTCCTCCCACAGCCACCCCGCTGCCTTCGGCAGCGAGGTAGGGCGGGCTGGGAGGGCTATGCCTGGCTCCTGGGCCGGCCCTCCTTGCCCCCAGGGCGGAGCAGGCAGGCCCAGGAGCGAAGCATGTGGGGCCCGGCCTCTGGGCCGGCCTGCCCCACACGGCCGGCTCCCTGCCGCAGGCGGTCTCCCGGCTCGGGCCCAGCTCCCACCTGCAGGCAGCCTCAGCCGCCGGGGCTGGAGCCGGCTCCCCCAGCTCCCCTGCAACAGGAGGCCTCCCGGCCCAGGGCTGGCTCTCTGGGGAATGGAGCGGGTCAGTTGGCCCGCCATGCTCCCCTCCAGCATGGGGGCGGGGCCCCGCTTCGGCCAATTGGCCCTGGGCCCTGCTCCCCCCACGGGACGGCCCTGAATGGATGCACAAGTTGGCAAAGTTCAAGCTAAAGGAGAGCACAGTTTTGTAGCTATGCGGGTCTCAGGCTCTTAGAGGACAAATTGGGGAAGGGAATATCTTTTATTTGACCAGCTTCTGCTGGTGGGAGAGACATGTTTTCAAGCATACATCAGGAGATATTGTCCAAATGTGTCTGTTTATTTTCTCTCTCATGAAGGATGGCTTAGGGAGTGACTCAAACCATTAGCTTTAGAGGGGCAAGTTAGCTTTCCCCATAAACAAAAATCTCAGATCTGCAACGTATATGTCAGCTTAAACGTCCCAGAGGTGAGTTGTGTTGGGAACCGATCCTGCTTCCGACTGAATCAATAGGAATTTTGCCAAGACTTTGCAGCAGAAAGTTTCCCTTGCTTTGTAAAACCTCAGGGGCAGGGCTACCTCCTGGTCCTTGTTTTGTAAAGCACTGTGTAAATCTTTTTCTGTAAATACATAAATAGAGATTGGCCCAAACCAAATCCCTGGGCTGAACCATCCACAATCTGGTGACAGCCAGAGCTAGACCTGAACGAGGCTGTGTGCACCTGGCTCTGAATATTAATAGGAATGAAAAATATTTCATACTTTAAAATATCTGGCAGTGCTCTTCAGTTGCCCTGGAGTGTAAATCCAGAGTAATTGTACTGAAGTCACTGGTTGTTCTGGGTTTGGCTGGGGTGTGTAGAAAGCTTGGACGTTCTCTCTCAGCTATGCAAAAGAAAGCAGAAGAATGATGTGCTTTAGGGCATGTCTGTGCTGCAGCCCATTGTGATGTATGGAGCCAGCTCAAGTGACATAGCAATGAAGCTCTGGCAGCAAGAAACACTGGGAACATACTCAAGTGGCCACCACCCATGCTGCCACGGCTTCACTGCTAGTGGCTATGTCTACACTTGCACTTTTAAGTTGACTTTAACTAAGTCGACTTAGTGTGTCTACACTTAAAATTAAAGTCGACTTAAAGGGGAACTTACAAGTCGACCTAGAGCGTCCACACTGGATGCTCTAGGTCAACTTTGTGGGGCTAGGGGGACCTTGGGCAGGTCCACGGGGGCGGGGGGGGGGCACCCCCTGTGTACAATGGGGCAAAGGGGTACAGGGAACCTGGCAAGGCAGAGCCCTGTGTGTGATGCTGTCTGGATTTAGGGAAGCATTTATGATATTATTTTCTATGGATATCTCATAAATGCTATAATCCATAGGAACTATGTCATGTTTGGTATCAATAGAAAGGTAGTAATTTGCTGGGAATGATTATATAGTTTATGTCTAGGAATTCTATTTCGATTAGAAGTTAAGAATTTGATGTTATATCCATACTTTAACTTGTGTCATTCTGGACAAATGCCTTAGACGGGAGGGTGTGAACAACCATTGTCTCCTTAATGTTAAGGAATTTGCCAGGTGATATGGTCCCAGGGAGTATCCTGATGAGCCATTAAGGGCATTATGTCATAGTCTTTTCCTGCTGCTGGAGCCTTTCATTGTGGCGTGTAGCTGCACATGTGGTCCCTTTGATGCCCTCTTGATTTTGAAAGTGGAGAAAACTTTTAATTCCAAGTTTCTTCTAGAGTGCAATGTGAGTCTCTCACGTAGTACATCCTGCCCTAGTTTTTTCTCCAAAAATTATTTCTGTTCACCTTTGTGTTTCTTGGCTTCCATTGGTTTCAGAGGGACGTGCCAAGCCAGGTTTCCAAATGTGGAAATCCTAACAGGATGCTTCAATCGGCAAGTAGGCTCAGTCTCGATCTCTGCGTGGAGATGCAGGGGCTGGGTGGGAGCTGGCCTGCAGTGGTAATGAAGCTGAATCTGTTGTTTATTAGATTGTTCTGTCTGCTGCAGGAGACCATCTTTCCTGGGCGAAGCTGGGGTTCTGTTGACTGTCAATGGCCCTGTCCTGCAAGTATCCCAGCGGTGCTGAAGGCGCTTAGCACCTTGCAGACAGGGAGGCTGCCAAGACATCCCAGTTTTGCAGAATGTCCTGGCCATTTTAATAAGAACGTTACCTATAAAGTGCTAAGTGGTTCTGCCCCAACAAACCAGCCCCGAAAAACCAAGTGAAGCCAGTCGAGGAAAGTGCTAAACACAGGGAGAGTCATTCAACATACTAGACAGGCTGGCTGATCTCTCCCCAAACCTGGACCTGCAGGCTCCCCCCCTGCAATTGGCTCAGCTGTGTCTCTGCTGGCATTCGCCCCCGACCTGCGCTGCTGCAATGTGCTGCCCAAGGGCACAGCCTGCCCATGGAATGCCATTTAGAGCCATCAGGCTTCACTGCACACCAATGCATCAACAGGGTGCATGCAGGGCCCTGGAAGCTGGGCCTCTGAAGTTCCCTATAGAGAGGTAATGGTCAGAAGGCCCAGAGAGGTCTGAATGAGTCTCTCTAGGTCAGTAGTCTCCAACCAGTTGATCATGATCTACTGGTAGATCCTGGAGATCTGAACTGTAGATCTGGCACTCCCTTCCCCACCACCTGGTGCACATGGCAGTGGCTTGCCAGAGGCCCAGCACCCCCACCCTCCGGCACCCATGACTCCCCGGCACTCTCTCCCCACTGCAGCACGTAGCCAGGGTAGAGAGGAGAGAAATTTAAATCCTCCCTTTGTGGCCAGGCAATGCAGTCAGGGACAGGGAAGAGCCTGGAGGCGGCAGGACCCGGAGGTGGGGAGGGGCTGAAGGTGACTGCCTGGCTGGGCATGAGCCAAGGGGATACGAGGGGAGGGGTTAGGTTTCAGGGCCTGTGCACCAAATCTTTTTTTTGTTTAGCAATGGCAGCCTCTTGCCCACACTCATCACAGACAGCTGAAGCAGAAAGAAGTTTGTGTTTGTGAGAAAGTAGCATTTTCAAAGGGTAGATCTTGTGTTGCATTTATAATCTAAAAGTCTAAAAGTGATCTTGTGTTTAAAAAGGTTGGAGACCACTGCTCTAGGTCATGAGAAGCCAGTGGCAAAGCTGGGGTTAGACTCCAGGGTGAGATCCTGGCCGCCCTGAAGTCAGTGGGAGTTTGCCATTGACGACCATGGAGCCAGGATTTCCACCCAGCACATCTGGCTCCCAGCCCGGCCAGCGGACCTATCAGGAAGGGAAGACAAACATGACCTGTACCCCAGATCCTCCGATGAGAGGCACCTTAAAACTTCTAGGGGGACACCTGGGACCCTCTCCCTTCCCTAGCTGTCTGATCAAACCCTCCTGACCCATAGCCCTGCATGTGAGGACCTGACTCCTTTCCCTGCTTGGTTCTCAGGTTGATGTCCCTCAACCCCGTGAGAGCCAAAGCCCCAGATCCCGCCTTCTGTGGCCTCATCGTAGCAGGTTTGACTTTTTCTTTGGAGCTCTGGGGCTCCCATACTTAAATGCTTGTTCTTCTCCTTAGCAGCTTTATGTGCTAAGGGCCAGGAGCAGCCAGCCATGAACTTAGTCTCAGTTGACAGGAACACATCTAGGCACCAACCTCACTGGGGAGCTGCTATTATCCAGCAACCCATAGCCTGCTCCACCCTCTCCTCCTCTCGCTGTGCTGTTCACCCCCAGCATGTTGGTGCCCTGCACTCGGCCACAGATCCGTTAGGAGCTTACTGGCAGATCCTTCCTTGTCACCCAATGCTCTGGCCTGCTGCCTCTGGATCTGGAGGCCGGCAAAGCAGGCAGATTGATGGGAACGCTGGCTGCTTCCTGGCCTGTAACTGATCCAGGTGACACTTCTCCTGAGGGTGGGTGCGCAGGGAACATCAAGCTGTACATGATCGTAGAGGGTGCGCACGTGCACACACACAAAACACAGCTAGGAGGCAGGACTCAGCTAGGCCAGTCCAGCAGCACCACAGGCCCAGTTCTCCCAAGTGCTGAACACCCATGACTCCAGCTGGAGTCAGTGGAAGCTACAGTTGCTCAGAACGTCTGAAATCAGCCCCCCAGCTGGGGCACGTATGCCCCTCTGGGTCGTGCCCACATGAGCATTCAAAGTCTAAAAGGGCAGGCAGGAGCGTCTTCCAGGCTTAACCCCTTTGCCTGCTGAGAGTGCAGGGGTGTGAGTCGCTCTTCAGCCATTCATGGCTGTCCCTGTGCCCCAGCTCTGGGTTTATTACCTAGGGCTATGTCTGTACTTGCTAAAATTAGTTTGAATTAGTTAGTTCGAATTAGTGATCCCCATTCATTTCAATGGCCAGTTAGTTTGAACTAAGAAATTAGTTCGAATTAACATGGCCACATTGGCTAATTCGAACTAGTTAGTTTGAATTAACCCCTGAGTTTGAATACCCTATTAGAACTTCTTAGTTCGAACTAAGGAAGCCCTTAATTTGAACTAACTAAAGCCTAGTGTAGCCAAGGCTTTAGTTAGTTCGAAGTAAGCCTCCTTAATTCGAACTAACTTGCCAGTGTAGACATAGCCCAGGAGACTCACTGCCCGACCCTGGGTAAGGAGGGAACACATCCCACGTTGGGACAGCACACTGCTGGGTCCATTTGGTGAGGTAGAATGGGTTCTGTGGCAGCAGGGGAATTGGCCTTCGAAGAGGGCGGTGGCTGTCATCCCACATGTAGGATGGGAAATGCACTTTGTAAAACACATCAGTCAGGGTTCATTCACTGCACGGAGAAAAGGCCCCGACCCAGGCTCTGCTTTTGGGCAGCCTCTCAGCTACCATCATGGTCACATTAGCATTTCTACAAACAAGGAGTCCTGTGGCACTTTTAAAGCCTAACAAATTTATTTATCGCATGGGAGAAAATCCCACTTCGTCAGACGCTTTGAAGCTTTTAGCATTCCTGTTAGTCTTCCACCAGCGACAGGAGCAATAGCACAGACAAAGTATTGTCCTTTCGCCACAGCGTCCCTACCCCCTGCCTCGGGTGCACTGATCGAATGCCAGCCCCTGTCCATATTCACACTCGCACCCTTGTGACCGAGGAGGGAAGGGCAGCTGTATGTGATCGTGAGAAAACTGCTGGTGTCCAGCCTCTGGGTGGGCAGACAGCACCAGGATCCTCCTCTATGATCCCTTCAGACTTTAGAGGAGTTGAGTTCCAGCATTGTGATGGTGAATAGGGAAGCTGCACAGATTGACTGCATGGGATTGTAGGTCTGCCCCATCCTCAGGCTCAGTCAGAGGAGGGATGCAGTGCACACCTTACTCTGTGATTGCACAGGTTCCTCTCACACCTGCATTCCCCTGCCAACACAGCAGCCAGGAACCCGCAGCTAAACTGTGTTTCTCCCTCCAGAGACGTTCTGGACCAGACCAGCACTTCCTAATGAGCCCATCTCTTCCCCAACCTCACACTCCTCGGGAATCCTCCACTACACCTCGCTCTGTTCCCTGGGGGAAGAAGAAGAAGAAGAGAGCAGTGAGCTGCAGGAGCCCAGGGAGTGCAGAGTGAGGAAGCACCATCTGGAAGGCGATTTGATTTGGTAGCCCTGGGCCAGCTGGGCAGCAGGTGGAACCAGGCCCAGCTGGGCAGACAAAATGGGATAATTGCTAACTCTCCTGCATCAATAACAGTGGCCAAGTCACTCTTTGGCCTAACCAGAACCATACCGCGATACAATGGCTTAGAATGACTGAATCCCAAATACAGAGCTTTGTCCTGTGGCCACAGCAAGTTTTCTCCTTTTGTCCTGTTGACACTGCCCAACTAGACATACTGAGGCATCCAGCTCCGTGAGTGGGGGGCCGGGATGGCTTCCGTTAGTAGCGAGGAACCTAGCCCTTAGCACCAGCAGCCTCCTTCCCATACTTCCCCTGCTCAGACTGAAGCCTATAGGACGGATCAGTTGCCACCCACTCATCTGCGGTGTTAATGTCTGTAGACTGTAGAGGCCGCCATCGGTGACGTCTGTTTAGTACATCGTAGTAATGGGGCTGAGCAAAACCCTTGGGTGTTCCTCTGAGAGGAGCCATTGCGAAGTGGACAAAGAAGGGACACCTGCACCTCTTTGCTGTGCTTCTTGTCAACTGCACCATGCTAGTGGAGTGGCTGGGAGTGTGATTATGCCTCACCGATGGCCATACATTTCATAGAGGGTGCATGGGGACTTCAGGGGACCGTGGGCAGTCACTGCCCTGCCTTGGGCCTCAGTGGCCCCATCTGTAAAATGGCAGGGATGAGACATAGCTCCTTTCATGAAGCCACTGTGAGTGCTACAGCAGAAAAGGAATACATGCAAGGTGGTAATGGGAAGAAGAGCGGTCAAGGATGGGCCGCAGAGTTGCCTGATACCCTCTCCAGGGTGTTGATTGCCTTCCCTCACATCCTCTGGCATGCTCCAACCCGGGCCTGTTTACTCAGACTGCCTGGGGAGGAAAGGGAATTTCACTCAGCAACCAGGCAGGTGATCATATAATCACAGGCCTTCTATTTAACAAGAGAGAGGACTCTGCCACTGTACCATTGAGAAAAAGTTGCTCTCTGGTGGCTATTTTCTTTTTTTGGTTCTTGTAGTTGCTCCTGCGACAGTCTGATGACAAATGGTAATTATGAGATTTGTACGTGTGGAGCCATTATGTTGCAGGTTATTGACTATATGCCGGTGGCTTTCTCAGGGGGACAGCATTTCAGCAGCAGGGAGACCTAGTGGATAGAGCATTGGGTGAGCACTCAGGAACTCTGCGTACTAGTCCTGGCTCTGCTATTGGCCTGCTGGGTGACCTTGGGCACAGCTCTGTGCCTCGGTTTTCCCCTCTGTAAAATGGGGTTGATGATCCTGTCCTTTTTTGTAAAGTGCTTTGAGATCAACTGATGACAAATGGTATTAGCTAGGTAGATGATATTATAATAACTGCAGATGGATCACATTTTGGGCATTGAACTCCCCATTTGAGAGGTACATTCTTGTCTTCTGAGAGAGAGTTGCCATGGAATTATATTGCTGTGACCCTCTGAATAGTTTATTCTTCTGCTACTTTAAAAATATCTGGCTGTGACACTGGAAGAAGGGAGGCACCGGAATTGAACTAGCTGTGAGTGGGCAAGATATCCAATGGGAGCTGTTGGAAGAGCAAAGTATCTGGGCTGCTGCACCCCATTTCTAATAAAACAAGCTGATTTCAGCCATCTGCACTGCTTCTAAGTGTAATGGTTTATTTTATTCCTGGACTGAGATCAGCAGCTGTGTAACTGATATCAGTATTGTAAGGAAATAGGTTGAGAAATAACGAACCTAAGCCTTTGTTGTTATCTATCTTTCCATTGTGGTTGTGCCTACTGGCCAGCCAAGGTGCCACGTGAGGTATGAATATATAGTAAATGATAGTCATAACAGTCTTAATGCATTTGAGAATGGTGTATGCATATGTTACACACATTCTTAACCAACATACTGAGGCGTTGACTTCTGGACAGATCACAGTGTGTATCTGGAGAGACAGACCAGGGAATAAAGGCAGCTTAGTTTATTTAATTGATTTTTTCTTTGTTTGATTGATTACTTCCTTGATCCATTACATTGGCATTCAATACAATAAGTGCCCAGCATCTTGCATATGAATGAAACTATTTAAATAAACACTCAGAAGCTGCATGTTTGCAGCACTGAATAATTTTGCCTCTCTCACAATAACCCTCGGTGACTGCTCTCAGCTGTGCTGCATATGTGTTTGTTTTTTACCATTTAGACTCCAATGGCACAGAAATCCAGGGACTCCATGCAGGGCACAGTCTGTGCTCAAGTCACATGGGTTAGCAGGCTCTTTAAGTCTGTTATATTTTTGTGGTTGTGTTCAGCCTCCATACGGACCAATTGTTCTTCTGACGTAGTCTTCATCCTTGGTGCATCACCTTAATTCCTGCTCATGAGCTCTCACCCAAGGCCAAACAAATAAGAGAGGAGGCTCATGAATTACTCCCAGGAACTGAAAGCCGGAGGAGTGGAAAGACAAACAGCGTGAGGAAGGCCAGGTTACATGACGCAGTGTGTACACAGGAGGCACATTCCACCCTACGCTGCTCTGTAGCCGGCCATGTGCCAACTATTGCCAGGTGCATTACAGCTGCCAATTGAGAAGGTTCCTTCTGATCACTCCTCTGCCACCCACAAAGAACAGAATGAAAAAAATCCATGTAAACGGGGATCAGCTGTGGTCCTGGCCAGAAAATCTGAGGGCTTGGCTGCACACTTCCCAGGATTATTATACCAGTGTAATGAGCCATCTAGCAGTGGCCTGTCTGAATAAGAGTGTGTGCCCTGGGTATTTATACAAGGTAACTATTGTGGGGTAATTAGAGTGTTACTGGTAAACTTCCTACGCTAATCTCCTGTGGCTAGTTTCACAGCCTGTATAACTTACACTTTTGTGATGGCAGGAGAGGCAGGCATCATTTCTACCTCGCTCTTTCCAGGAGAGGTAGATGCTGGAGTCAGTGACACTGTCCTCAACCATGTGGCAGGGGTCAAGTTGCTATGGCCTGGTAATAGACATCAGATTTTCACCAGCACACCTTACCCTATTGCATATCCACGTCCTGGCTTTTTAATAACCGTGCATGGTCTTGTGATTACCGCACCAGACTGAGAGCCTTGACCTGCTTTGTCTTTAGCAGACTTTTTTTGTGAGCTTGGGCAAATAATTCACTTGACTGCTCTGTGCCTCAGTTTACCTGTGTGTAAAGTGGGGAAAAAGAACACTTCCCCTATATACATGGAATGAGTGGGATAACATGGCCAGTTAAATTCACATGCAGCTCTTCAGCTGGCAGGTGCTGTGCAAATGCGAAGTGGCCCAATTAAGGTTTGCCATTCTGTCGTGGTTTCCAGCCAGGGAGCTAGACGTGCTATTAGGAATTAATTCCAGGACTAAACAGCAGCATGTTTTCCTTTGGAACTTTGCATGAGCTTTAGAGCTAATAATCTCTTCACACGGAAACTGCAATCAAGGAACATGCCAGTAACGATTCCAGGGGGAATGCAGGAGAAGCTGACTGGAGACATTCATACATCCCAAAGACTTAGTAGGTAACTCCAGCTCCTAACACTCAGGAACAGAGTACCAGGAGGTGGCATGCAGAAGAATGAGCAAAGCAGGAAATTGCACTGGTTGGGGAAACGGTCAGGTCCTGTGTGAGCGATAAGCTGAGTTGTTCTTTTTGCAACATTAGTTGTGTAATGTAATGTATCTGATGGTTATCAACTGCCGAACAGACTGAGGCTTTGCTGGCGTGTGAGGGAGGATCAAAGAAATGCGACTGTCCCCGGCTATTAGAGTCAGCTGCTGCCTGGGAGGAGGAAATGTGCTGTTCCAGGAACATGGCAGCCCATTCCATATCTCCTACCCCTGTGCTAGGCTGATGGGGGAACCGATTCCCAGGGGGTTACTTGTGTCAGTGTTTGTAATGAGGGTAAAGCAACAGTCTCAGCCACACTCGGTGTGTGGAATGCTGCCGCTTACCCAGGAGCCAGGCACCACCAGAGGAAAAGGAGAAGGGAAGTGCTATGAAATGTCACCATATTTGGGTGTGTGAAAGCCAGGGGGAGAAGGGCCTCTGACAACCTCTGCCGTGATTGGAACAAGATGGGGCACCTCTTGTTCAGAGAGGGGGAGTTTGTACAGCACTGTGATGGCATATAGATTGCATGTGGGCGCTGAAAGGTTTAAAGGCAGCTGGTGTGCTCAAGAAGGGCATTTGGTGGCAACTATGGGGCATATCTGGTCCTGTGAAGGGTATGACCCAACTGGGGAGGAGCGGGGTGGTTCATATAAAGGAAGCACTTCAAGGCAGAAAAAAATGCTTTGCGAGGTTGGAGGAGCAAGACACCAAGAAGAGTAAATCTGATTCCCTTGAATACAGACACTTCAAACTCATCACACACAAATCCAGTCCCCGCACCTTCCTCCTCAGAAGCAATTCACCTTGAGAAACGTTCTCCCTGTGATGACCCCCTGCACAATCCTCTAGCATCGAAACGTCCAAGAAATGCTGACACGCCTGTCTCTGCATTTGCAGAAGACCAAACGAGTTGCAGTTCAAACAACTGAAGACCAACATTTCAATAAATTTACTGTCCTTGTAGAATGCAACTAGACCAGGAAGTAAATTCCCTTTCTGCACAAATCCTCAGCAGCTAAATAGAGTAGGAAGGGGGTTTGAGGTGCTGTGGAGGAAGGGATCTGTAGCAGAAAGACTGATTCCCTGAAAAAAAAATGTTTCTTTAGGGAAAGAGAAATAGTCAGAGCATACTATGTTTTTATTGCCCTTTGAAAATCACTTTCTAGGACAGGTGCCTAGGCCTTGGAACCATATCCTGGAAAGGGACGTGCCAGCCAAAGAGCCGGGAAAGCTGTTGCAGGGCTATAGGAGAGGAGTGAGGTCCTCTGGTGGACCTGGCTGGAGGGACAGCTGTAGTGAGGGTCTCCAGGGAAGAAGCCTGGGGCCTGGATGTACTAACCAGAGAGAGAAGCCCAGGAGGGATGTCAGATGAAGGCTTGATTATCTTGGCAAGGGAGGGGCTGACCGTGACTTGGCTGGAGGGCTGCGTCATAACAACAGATAGACCACAGTGCTGGTGCAACTGTTGCCAGGGGAGTGCCTGTGGAGGAGAGCTGGCCAGGCCATCTCAGCCACGAGGGGTCCACCAGCCAGTAAGTTGCTCTCCAGCAATCACCATGAAGTGTTTTGTAAGCTGGCAGCACAGCAGACTGTCCAGTAGGCAGCCTCCCTGGGGTCCCACGTGGGGTCCCATGGAGCTGTACAAATACATAATGAGAGACAGTCCTGGCCCAGCTGAGCTGACAGCTTGGTGGCATGGCTGTGATGGGGCCTCTCCCAGTGCATTGCAGAGAGGGACTAACAAATGTCTGGAACAGCTGCAAAGCCTTGTCTTGCCAACTCCCGCAAGTCTACTCTAGTGATTTTGGGGGGGTTTTAACATGTCTTACGGTAACATAACAAAAGATACCAGCTCCTCAGCTCCTGCCCACTAGTACTGCCAGCGGAGCTGAAGCTAGCTAGATACCAGCCACTTCCCTACAGTCGATCTGCATGGTGAAGAGGGGCATGAGACTGGAGTGTGTAAACCTTGCTGTGCCACAGCCATGAAGGGGTTAAGGGACAGAGTAGCTGCTTCCCCAGCTGTTCCTAAATGGTGGATGAGCGGGGATAAGAGGTCACAACCTAGACAGGATTGGGAACTAGCTTGCAATGGGTTGCCAAAAAGTTGCACTAGGAAGAGGTGGCTTTTGGGATAGGCAAAGCAGGTGAGCCCCAAGCAGTAAGGGGCCCTGTCCCTAGAGGTGGCTTTTGGGGTAGGTGAAGCAGGCAATTGCCTAGGGCCTCAAGCAGTGAGGGGCCCCATCGCCTGCTTCACTGACCCCAAAAGCTGTGTCTGCCTCAGTGGGCATCAGGAGGAGGAGCTGGCCCAAGGGGCTGGGGCCGCATGGGGAGAGCTGGGGCCAGAGGTGGGGAGAGCGGGGCGGTGAGGGGCTCAGTGATGGGGAGGCAGGGTCACACGTGCCTATAGGGGGTTCCACAATGGACCTTCACCTAGGGCCCCCAATAGCCAAAGGCCACCTCTGCCTGTCCCCACCTCAGTGGATAGCAGGGGTGGGTGCTTGCTTCGCCTACCCCAAAAGCTGTGTCTGTCCCAGATGGCAGCAGGAGTGCTCTGAGCTTTGGCAGATACAGACAGCCTGGGAGGGGGCCATGGGTGGCCCAGGGCTGGTGGGGGGCGGCCATGAGGGGAGGGAGTTGTGGCCCCTGATGGAGCTGCAAGGAGTTTGGGGGCTCCTGGCAGTGAGCTGAGCCTAAAGGGGGCCACCCAATGGGTCTTTGCCTAGGGTCCCAGATAGCCTAAAGCTGCCTCTGGCCTTAGGAGGAGGTCCAGAAGCCGACTGATGTGAGATTTGCTGGGGAAGACAGCAGGGCCATAAGGTGCTCCTCCTTCCCCTGCAGTGCGGGTGTTAGAGGAGAATTGGCCTCTGTGCCAGGCCAGATGGGATTTGTGGAGAGCAGGAATTGAACTAGGTGAGCAAAGGTCTGAACGGGCTGGTGTATTTCCAGAGGCCCTGGGCTCACACAGGCACCTTTGCGAAGGTGGCTGCTGGCTGGGGAGATTCGTGGTTGAACCAAGTGCTGAGGTTCTAGAGCTGCCAGGCCCTGGAGACCATCACCTAGGTAACGTCTCCCCCATGCTTAGTTCCCTGTCCTGCCCTGGGCTCTCTGTGGGTGCATCTACACTTGCAAGTTAGGTCGACTTAAGGAGGCTTAAGTCGACCTAAACAAAGCTGCATCCATACTGGGCTTTTATTAAGTCGACTTAAGCATTTCCTCTATTAAGTCGACTTAATAACACCTCCTCTAAGGTCACCTTAATGCTTAAGTTGACCTTTTTAAGTTGACTTAAGCCAACGTGGATGACCTAGGTTGACCTAAGGACTGGGGAGAAGGGAGCCCCGGCTCGGGGAAGCCAGCTCCCTTAGGAGAGAGGGGAGCCCTTCTCCCCAGGGGGCCGCTTCTCCCCGGCAGAAGGGAGCCGCAGCTCCCCCCAGGAACAAGGGGTTCCCCAGGACAAGAGAGCCGGGGCTCCCAGGCAGAAGGGAGCCGTGGCGCCCACCGGGGACAAGGAAGCCACACTCTGCTTCCCTGGCAAGAAGGGAGCCGCAGCTTCCAGGGGAGAAGGGAGCCATGGCTCCCTTGTCCCTGGGGGGGGGCCGTGGCTCCCTGCTTGTTGGGGAGCCGCAGCTCCCCTTGTCCCTGGGAGCTGCAGCTCCCCTAGCCCGAAGGGAGCCACGGCTCTCTGTCAACGTAGCCAGTCGAACGTCTGGTGTAGACACACTCTAAGTTGACTTAACAAGGTTGACCTTAAGTTGACCTAAATATCTAGTGTAGAGGCACTAAGGCTATGTACACATGATCACTTTATTGTGCGGTAAGGCTCCTTACCACACAATAAAGCCAGTAGCGTACACATGATCAATTTCACTGTTGCGCGGCAACATCCTCTTGCCGCGCAACAGTTAAACCACTCAAAACGAGAGTGGTAGCATTATCGCGGAACAGCTGTTCCACGGTAATCCTCGTGTGTACTCATTTTGCGCAATAGACAGCCTCCGGAAATGTCCCAGAGTGCCAATCGAGGCCACTCTGGGACATTGGAGCTGTCAAATATGTCAATTTCACTGCTCTAGCAGAGCAGTGAAATTGAGTATTTTTGGGAGCTGCCCGGTTTGGCAGCTCCCCTGGACTGAGCTAGGGGGCTGGCCTGAACCGGCTGCCCATGCCGGTTCGAGCCAGCCCCCAGCTCAGCTCCCAGGCTTCGGGTGCCGGCAGCTGCCGCCACCAGAACCGGTTCAGGTGTCAGCAGGCGCTGCGGCACTTAAGCGCCAGAGCGCCTGCTGGCACCCGAAGCCCGGGAGCTGAGCTGGGGGGCTGGCTCGAACCCTCGCCGGTTCGGGCCAGCCCCCAGCTCAGCCTCGGGGCTTCGGATGACAGCAGGGGCTGGCAACGCAGCCCTCGCTGCCACCGGAAGCCCTGCTGCTGGGCTAGGGGGCTGGCTGTGGGCAAAGCATGGTGGGACAGGTGCCCACCATGCACTGCTCTTCTTTCGCAAAGGAGCATTCACACGAATGCTCCTTTGCGAAAGAAGCAGCATGTGTGTACACGAGAAAGCGCTATATTTATAGCGCTTTCCTTGTCCCGCAATAACTTATTGTGGGACAAGTTTCTCGTGTGTACATAGCCTAAGTTGACTTAACAAGGTTGATTTAAAGTCAACTTAACTGAACAAGTGTAGACATAGCCTATGTGAGCCTGGGCAAGTCACTTGGGCACCTCCTGCTTCAAGGGGTTTAGGCACCTGAAGAGTGTGCTGCTTGTCAGAGAATGAGAGCACCAGGCGTGGTCCAGAATTGTGTTCTGCTAAGGGTGGGCGTGGCTTGAAGAGCCAAATTAAACACAGGCCTTAGCTACAAGGCCCCAATCCTGCAAGTCATGTGGTGCAGTCAAGCCCATATGCTGCCCCAGCTGTTGCATCTACACTGCATTCAGGAGCAAGTCTTCCAACCCGGCTTCGTAGGCTTGAGACAGCAGGGCTCACGCTGACATGCTAAAAACAGCGGTGGGGACAGGGCTGTGACATTGTGGCTCTGGGTTTCATGCTTAGGCTTCAGTACCAGCCTCAGCCAAAATGTCTGCAAGGTTACTTTTAGTGCGGCATGAATCTGTGGGCCTGAGGCTGTCTCCCAGATGCAGGGCAGGCACACCCCAGGAGAACAGCTGTTAGGAACAGGATGGCAGTTCCTATCCAGAGTTTGTAGGGCGCTCTGATTGTAAACCCTGCTATGAAATGTTTGGCACTGAGAGAGTTTGGGGTTTTTTTCTAAACTCTTCCTTTAACTCCAGTGGTTGTTCAGCCAGGCGATGGCAGCTCTGTAGAGGAGTCTATGTAAGCCTGGCGCAGGGAGGCCGGATGGGCCTCTGTGTTTGAGTGTAGCTATTCACATTGCAGCTTAGTTTCTGGGACAACTAAGCCCAGGGCATTTCACTTTCAGTCCTTGTCATTGTAGTCTCTCTTTGCAGGAATGTGTTTTGGGGGAGGCTGGAATAGTTGCAAATGCCAGCGCTTTCCATAGATCTGATCAGCTGGAGAAAATGCTTTTGTGCTGTAAAGCGACCCTATTAACCTGTTTTTCTTGTCTTGTTCCAAACTGTTATCGGTCTGTGGATTGCTTCACAATAAATCCTTCCCAAAATAACAACCCAGCATACCAGGACAGCACTACATTAAAAAAGCCGTGCTCACAAGCCAGTCTGCAAAAACAAGCCAATGTGCACAGCCAAGACTTCTGAGCAACCCTACAGTAACAAACTAGCTCGAGCAGCCCAGTGCTTACAAGCAACTGGACAACATCAAACTGGGGTCAGGACTTGGCAGCCCCCCAAAATTGAATTTAGTCCCACAAAGAGTCTGCCAGAACTGCTGCCATTGTGATAGGCACTGGAGCAGGAGTGGAGGTTGAGCAGAAATGGGAAAGGGGGATTCCTCTCCCGGCAAGGGAGTAAGGTGGCATCTCTAATTGTATATTGCAGTGGTTCTCAACCACTGTGTCGCACCGCAAAAGTGTGTCACGCCACAGTGGCTGAGTGTGTCATGTGTAATCAGCCTGCTGCTGACAGCTCAAGGAGAACTGTGGCAGCGGGCTGATTTTATGCTGCTGGCCCTTTAAGAGCTGAAGCTGCAGCGCTCTCTGCAAGAGCCACCTCGGACTCAGCTGTTTCATGGCATCCGGGCTGCCAGTCAAGCCTCTCGCTGCAGAAAAATCCCTTCAGAGGGAGATTTCTTCAGCATCAAGGGAAGCAACAGTGGCGTGGTATGTTGCACACAGCTGGGAGCGCTCCCAGTTGTGTCGTGAGGTTGAAGAGATTGAGAACCCCTCGTAAAATGGATGGGGGAAGATCACAGAAGAGACTGAAGTCAGGAAATGAGAGATTCAATAGGCGTAGAGGAGGGAGTAGAGCTGTGTCAATGCGGGGGGAGGGGAGGTAGAGGAGATGGGGGGACCTTCATTTTGGGTCAACCTGAAATGAAATTTAAAAATTTTGGCAAAACAAAAGTTTTGTTGTTTTTTAGAAGTTCTTTTGGGTCAAACCAAACCGAGTTCTTGACAAATGAAACTTGATTTCCCCCCACCCCCTTTTTTTCTGTAAAATTTAAGGTACGATTCAGCACAAAAAAAACATTTCAGAATGAACAGTTTGGTTTCAATTTTTCAAGTTCTTTGGAATTTTTGTCTTTTTTTTTTTAACTGAAGCAATTGGACAAATTCACCAAATTTGACCCAAATCTTCATGTTTTTTTCCTCACTGAAATTTTTTTCCCCCTCATCTCACCCAGCTCTTCTCAGAAGCTTTTGAATAAGTTTCCCTGCTGTGGCTGGTTTATCCAGTTTCCTTGTCAGATGCACTGGAAACCTCACGCCTCCCTATTCTCATTTGTTTGCTTTTCTTAAAAAGAGCAAATAGACCATGTTGGCCTCAGCCAAAAATCTGGAAATCAATCCTCCTTTGTGTGCGTGGCAGCTGTGGCTGTTCTTTCCAGGATCCTATTACCTGGTCAGTGGAAAACGGTGCAGTCTAAAGCAGCATGTTCCATCTAGCCAACAGTGGAGTAGTTCTTTTAGTGAGGTGAAGTTGTGTCCATTGGGGAAGGAGCCACTGATTTGATAAAGTGTTGCCACATAAAGCACTAATTATTAACAATGAGGGTAAATAACCACTGGAAAAACTTATAAAGGATTCTGGTGGATTCTCCATCTCTAAAATTAAAATTGGATGCTTTTCTAGAAGGTCTGATCTAGTTCAACCAGAGCTATTGGATGTGAAGGAGGAATTAATTCAGGGAAGTCCTGAGGCCTGGGTTGTGTAGGTGGGCACAGACTGGATGATCCCCAAGGTCTCTTTTGGCGTTAAAAACTATGACCTATGTGCACTGACGTGCTTTGAGTCAAGATGTGTAGTTCATGGAAGGCACGGGTGGTGGGGAGGGGGTTATGAGTGTTTCAGGTATAGAAAAAGTAATGATGTATTGTCAGTCTCCCGATCTTAATGTTCTTGGGTTTGACATGATGCCTACCCAGGGTACCCACCTCGGAGCAGCAATCAGACAGCATTCATCCACCAGTCTGAGATGGTAGAAGCTGGTGAAGAACCCTTCCACATCCACATGAGTTAAAGTCTTGACGCAGGAATCACTGAATGTGGTTCTCTGGCCTGTGTTTTGTAGGAGGTCAGATGAGAGGATCGCAGTGGTCCCTTCTGGCCCATGGACCCTTTGGAGTAGCAGCAATTTACAGCACAGAGACGTCTTCCAACACCTCTGTAGAGGAGCCAAAGTGAGCCGCAGCAGCATCGATTCCATGGCCAGAAGGGATCAATGTGATCATCTAATATGACCTCCTGTGTAACACAGGCCAAAGAACGGTCCCAATATAACTCCTATATAAGAGTTAATATAAGATCTGTTAGGAAAACATCCCGTCTGGATTTAAAAATGTCAGTGATGGAGAATCCACTTGATCCTTGGTAAGTTGTTCCAATGGGTACTTGTTCTCCCTGTTAAAATCTGCTATTTTCTAGTCTGAATTTGTCTAGGTTCAGCTTCCAGCTGTTGCATCATGTTAGACTTCTCTCTGCTAGATTGAAGAGCCTGTTATGAAATGTTGAGTCCCCATGTATGTACTTATAGACTGTGATCAAGTCACCCTTTCACCATCTCTTTGTTAAGCTCATTCGAAGGAACAGGTAAGGAGAGGCACGTTGTTCCCTGCAATGAGTGCGAGTGCAACACAATGCACCCCAATGCTAACGAGATCAGTGCCAACCTCAGATTAAAGGCACTTTCTGCCCTTGGTAGCCAGCCCGCAAGCTCTCAGGCTATGTCTACACTTGTGAATTTAGGTTGCAAACTTGCGATCTACCACAACTCCCAGATCCCTCTCAGCAGTGCTGCGGCCAAGCCAGTTGCCCCCATTCTGTAGTTGTGTATTTTGTTTTTCTTCTCTAAGTGAAGCTCCCTTTATCTTTGTACAATTTCATTTTTGTATCTATAGCTCCATTCTCCAATTTATCAAGATCTCTTTGAATTTTAGCTCACTCCTCCAAAGTGCTAGCAACCCTCTCCCTGGCTTTGTGTCATTGTTCAGGGTGGTCTCTATTCCTACAGCCAGGTCTTTAACAAAGATGTTAAATAACCCTGCCCCTGTAATAGATCCCTGAGGAACCTCACTGGAGACCTCCCTCCAATCCGCTCTAAGTTGCATGTGCTCAGTAGAAACTTCTTTGATTTTAAGCAGTTAAATGCCTACACCTGCAGTGCTATCTTGCTGTGGTCCAAGCATCCAAACTGAAAGCATCGTTCCTGCCTCTTCTGGGCTCTCAGTCACCTCCTTGCTGGGCCTCAACAGTGGAGGAGGATGCTGTTCTCTGATTCAAATGTGGAGGGTGGAAACCTTTGGGTGGGAGCGGGGAAAGAAACTGAAACTAGAGGTTGTGTGGGAGAGGGAAATGCATTGGTGGTTGAGGTTGGCGGGTGCAGGGGGTGGAACTGGGCCATCTGTGCAAAGAGACAAATTGAGACTGGGCCTGCCTGACAAGGAAAGTAAGGCTGAGAACCAGGGGGATGGGGAGGGAGGCAAAGGAGGAGAGATGCCGGAGCTAATGAGTGTGAAGAAAACTGGCATTGGGTAGGCAAGGAGACTGAGAAGTTGGGGGTCCACTGAGCTTGGGCAAGGAATCCAAAGAAGTTGATTGGAACAGGCCAGAGACTGTGGGTGGGTGACTGGTGGTCAGCATGGGGGAAGAGACACCAGAGTGGATGAGGAGCCAGGAGAGAGGGAATGACTGGGCAAAGAGGACCTGAGTCCAGAGGGAAAGATTAGGACTTTCTGGGCAAGGAGCCAGGTCTGGGATTAGAAGCCTGGGACTGGCTAAGTGAGGAGTGGCTGGGATGAGGTGCCGGGGAGGGGAAGAGACAGAATAGCAGAGCGTGGCAGCGGAGGCAGAAAGGCTCATGCTCAGAAGGAATAAGCAGAAAGGTCCTGAGCGGGGCCTTGATTGGTTGTGGTAACAAATATAGTAATTAATAATATTAAATGAAGAAAAGTACCCAACAAGATTTGTTAGTGTAACAAAGGGCAACAATGATCTTCCTCTCTGCACAAACCACTGGTCCAGGATGGAAGAGACAGAGGGGCTTTCTGTTTGCACACAAGCTTTTTACTTAGACACTCAGCCCATCCCATGCACCTGGAGATATTTTTACTCCTCAGCTGTGTAAGTGTGAGCAAAGACCAAAATAGAGGCGGGAGGGGATATCTGAGGAAGCAGAATATGCAAAACTGCCTGACTATTACAGAAGGTGTGAATATTGCAGTTTCAGAAATGTGTGTTTACGGCATTCCTCTGGGGGAGAAAAAAAGACATGCTGGGTGCAGAAGAAGTACCTGGAAATGTTTTCTCTGTGGAGTCCTGTGGCACTTTTAAAGACTAACAGATTTATTTATCGCATGAGCTTTCGAAAGCTCATGCGATAAATAAATCTGTTAGTCTTTAAAAGTGCCACAGGACTCTGTTGTCTTTCTACAATAGACTAACATGGCTACCCCTTTGGAATTTCTCTGTGGAGAGAGTGACAACAAAGTGCTGAGTTCACCAGCTCTGTTTTGTTATGCAGATTTCCCTGAATTCCCTGTAGGACTTCACAGCCTTTGCCAATCCCTCACACTACAGGGAACGGTACTTTTTCTCTCTCTCCGTTAAGGCCCCATCACAGTCAGTTCCACCGTAGCTGAAGCCAGGAGTTTTCTAACAAGCAATGCCCTTAATGACCTAATTGAATTTCTTTCTCCCATTTGTCCCAAATTCATCCCTGATGCGACTCTGTTGATGTCAGTAGAACTACATCAGGGATGAGGGAGGCTGATGCATAACCCTGTCCCTTCAAGATGGAGAGATGCATTGCGGACCTGTGTCATGAGTCTTTTGCTGCATAGCCTATTCCTGCTGCAGCTGGTGGGTGTGGGATGGTAAATTCCTGTGGAAAGACATTATTTTACAGCCCCACTTCTCCCCCTGCTTGTTGGGGCTGGTTTTACTATGTTGATGTGAGAGAGCACAGAGCAGCTACTTGAGAGAGCTTGCGGCAGCGAAACTGCCCTACCACTGCTAACTCGGAAGTACAGACCTGGTCTTAATGTTGAACTCAAAATGGGAAGGAGTGTGGGGGAGCTGCTGCCGCTCTCAGGCGAAGAGCGCAATGGAGAAGCCAGAAAATCTATCAAAACAAGGGCTTGCTGCGAAGAGGTCTGCCCTGGAGTAGAAGCTGTGTCGTGCAACCGCAGGGAAGCTGGAGACAGGGCAAGGGCCCTATCTGGGGAAGAACAATGATGACCCCTTCATGCTGCAAAGTCACACACCCCAGAGGGCCCCAGGGAGGCCAGTAACATGCGCTTCTATTTTTAAATCTGGTTTGTTAGGGGGCTGGAGCTTTGGTTAATTTCAGTGCTGGTGGCAGTGGGCAAGCGAGAAACCAATACCTTGGCATTGGCACTAGCTAGGGCATGTTGATCCTGCCCACTGGCACCCCTGCTTTTGCAGGCCGAGGCTCCATTTACCTCTGCCTCTGTTCTAAGCCACACACACAGCTCATCAGAGGGAATAAAAAGAGCCTTAGAGCACTTGGTGAAGAGAGCGATACAGGAGCCAACAGATCTCAGAGGAGCTTTACAGAAGAGGTCAGAATCTTTCCTCCCATTTTACTTATGGGGAAACCGAAGCACAGAAAGGTCATGTGACTTGCCCAGTCACCCAGCAGGCCATTAGCAGAGCTGAGAAAACCCAGATCTATGGTGATCTCCATTGCTTTATCCACTAGGCCACACTGCCAACGGAGCGAGGCAGAAAGCAGGGCCCCACCTGCCAGTGGGCTCACTTCTCTATCACCTGGCATCTTCCAATGAAAACTGGATGTCTCTTTGTTTTAAAAGATGGTTTCGGTCATATTTGATAGTCATAATGGTTCCCTCTCGCCCTGGAGTCCATGAATCTATCAGCTATCATCAAATGCCTAATATTGCAAGATTTTAGGGGCAGTGATTTCCTCTTTATTAGTGTCATGTTCCTGTAAGGTGCTAAGCATTCTGGCCTCAAGCCAGCAAAGTACTTACACGTGGTCTAACTGGTCGCATGTACATTAGAAGTGGTTAGGGAAAAAATTCCACGGACAACTAAGAATTTTTAGTCAAACTGACATTTTCAGCTTTCAGCAATGATATTTTTTTTTTTTTTTTTTTTTTTTGGCAGAGAACCACCGAGTGAAAGATAGCTGAAAACTGGACATTTCTCAGATTGGGAGTTTACTGATGGAAAAATTGGCATTTTTGGAAGAAACTTTCTGTGAAAATTTTTCTACGGGTGAAAACCAAAGTCTCCAAGAAAAAAAAAGATTTGATGACAAGTTTTTGACCAGCTGTAATGTACATAGCTCTAAAGTCAATGGGATTACTCAAGTGCTTAAAGTCAAAGCATGTATTTACTTAAGCACTTTTCTGAAACAGGAGTCAGCATGTTCAGCAACTTGCTGGACTAAATCCTACAGTGCCTTGTTGTCATGGGACCTTGATCCCTGACTGGGTCTTCTAGACTCTACCAAATCAGCATCATCACAAGTGGGGAGGAGAGGCTCCAAAAATGGCAGAGAAATAGAGCATTTAAAAATCTCTCTTAGAAGGAAGTTGGAACAGTTTTAAAGGAAAGCGAATGTGGTTGAAATAAAGTTTGGTGAGGTGTATTAGGGCTCCCCCGCTCTTCCCTTCTCAGCTCCCAGATACAGTTCTCTGGAAAGCACCTGTCCAGAGTCCAATCTGCAGGCACTTCGCACATGTTTACTGGGAGTTACCCTGAGAGGCTTAAAAGCAGAACTGTACATCCAAACCCTTCACACTAGTTGGGCTTATTTCGCTATACTTTAAGTCGACCTAAAGGGCCCCAGAGCTCCCCCACTGCCCTCCCTGCCAGGGTGGTTGGCACAGCCAGAGCCTGACATGCCCCCCCACAGGGCAGGACAGAGCCCTGCCCGCCCTGCTCCTATGCCCTGCCAATGTCCCTGTGCTGCTTAGCCCCCATTGTACCCAGGTACAAGGCGGCAAATGCTGAGCCCCATGGCACTTGGCAAGGGGTGCCCCCCCTGCCACCGTGGACCAGTCCCAGGTCCACCTAGCCCCTAGAAGTCGACTTAGGTATCCAGTGTGGACGCTGTAAGTCGATTTGCAGGGTCTCCTTTAAGTTGACTTAATTTTTGAGTGTAGACATGAAAAGTCGACTTAACAAAGTTGACTTAAAGTCGACTTTGTTGTCGACTTAGCAAAGTCAACTTATTTGGCCAAGTGTAGACATAGCCAATGTAAGTAGTGGAAAACTCAAAAACATACAAATCTCATGCTCTTCTGGGGGTGATGTGAATTACCAATGAACTTATAGCACCATTAGCAATTGCTTGTGAAAGATGAGCATGTTTCTGTGATATCAAAGACAGATGGGGGCGAGGGGACTTTTAAAATTTTATCACCGTTTTCATGGATATCTCCAGTAAGGCCCCTTTCAGTAAATCACTTGAGCACATGCTTAACTTAAGCTTGTGATTGAGTCCCATTGATTTCCATGGATTTCTTGGAGTCAGGACCTAGATCAGGAAGTGATATAGTGCTATATCAGGGCTAATATCAGGAAGATTTCCCAGAGAACATATTATTTAAAAAAACCCACTAGTACAGAGTGTTCTCTTTGACAACACTTAATGCAATGTTTTTTATGATACTTTAGATTTCAAGGTCTGCAAGATAGATGGTGTTTGACAGATATCTGATCTTTTAAAATCAAATCATTTTTCAATTTCGTTGGTAACTTAAGACTTGATTTTCTCTTCCTAATATAAATATTTACCACTGTTATTCAAAGACGTCTGTAACATGGTTAGAATGGGAGAATTCCTGTATAATGGCATGAAATCTAGCAATCAATACAACCTTCAAAGTACGGAAATGTTTCTTGATGTAGGCTCTTTACTGGAATCCAAAATGCTCCAAACCAGGATAAAAGCAAGTGGTAGTGAAAACACTGAATTGTTACATATACTATGAAATTGGATAAAACTACACAAAACTGGGAAAATATACATCAGGTTCCGAAAGAACCGTTGGGGCAGAATGGAAATGTTCCCTTGGATCCCATAGTTCTGCTGGGAATCTCTCTGGACTGGCTTTCTATTTTGTCTCTCTTGGACATTCTCTTGTTCAATCCTATGCATTGCACAGCAATGGAAGTCTGAAAAATGTCTTGCTAGTACATGACTTGAGAAACTTCATAGTGGGAACTGGTTTGTAAAGGGAGAAATAATAAGACTTCAGGGATTTTTGGTGGTATAAAAGAAACACTTCCTTCCATTACACCTCATGTATCTCTGATCCTGATTACACAGGCAAACCTGTCCATTGCATTGAAGCTATGGGAGATCAATGTGAATAAGGCTCAGTTTGCCAGACTACCTATGGCCCTGATCCAGCAAAGCACTTAAGCACATGCTTACCTTTAAACATATTCATAATTCTCTTTGGAATTCTCTCTCCTGTGTCTAGTTAAAGAAGGGCGTGTGTGCTTTGCTGCTTTGCTGCAACATTAGGGTTGGCAAATCGTCGTCTACACAAACGTAGGAATTTCTGTATGTGCATTTCAGTTAAGGATCTTCTATTTACTAACATTTTAAAATGGTTATTTGTGGAATGTAGGGCAGTCTTATTTTAGTTTTGACTTCTAACACTTGGAGAGCTGCAGCAAGCAGCTGTTCCCCAAGGATCAGCCACAGAGGGGAACAGATTTTTGTGGTTAGTGTGTTACAGTTCTAATCAGAATTCAAACATTGTTCTGTTTTGTTCTGAATCAGTCCACTGTGCAAGTTATTGTGTAACAAAGAAGTTACACTCCATGCTTGAGTCTTATGCTCCACTGGCGTCTCACCCGGGAGCTGCTGACGTGTCCAGTAAGTACAGTGGTTGCATTTTTCATTTGTGTGGAGCCGTAAGAATTCCTGTCCATGATGGCCACAGGATGTGAACAGATGGTCAAAGTATGGCAGCTGCTAATGCCTGGTGTTTCTAACCCAGGGGGGAGGGAGGACAGCTTACTAAATATGCCTGCTGAATGAGCTGGCATGCAGAAAACTGATCCCTTCATTCCACACAGAATCCCCTTCCTTGCAAGCTAAGCAAACTTTTTAAATCCAAATTATCATGGTGTGTGTGAGAAAACGAGGGGATCAACCAACAGAGGCTGAGTTTGACTGGCTCTCCTGCATGCATCCACGGTGCCGTTTGTTTGGCCCCTGGTTCACTGGGCTGCCTTCCCTCATGCAATGCCATTTACCCACCCAGCCCACTGTGAATGGGGCATACCGGCCTGCAGGCTGCCTTGGGACTTGAATAATTGAGGGACTGAGCTGGCAGCATGGACCTGATCTCACTCCTTTCTGAGCCTGGGCTATAGTGGAGGAAGCACCATATTTGCAATACATGGCCGTTCCTAAGACCTGGAACACTGCATTATGTTGGCTTATTTGCACTGCTCTGCTTTGCTGCTTTCTAACCAAAAACCTAAATGCCAGGGAACTGGTACTTTCCAGGAGAGGATGCATTCAAGAGTCTCACTTGGCTCTATGCTGTGATTCCCTCGGCTCTCGAATGGTACAGGGTGTCTGTCTAGGCCATTGTTAGCCAGGAGACACCCCATCCCCCAAAGGATGCATTGTGTTCAGGACTGAAAGAAGCAATGATGGTAATCCCTAAGGTGTCGCGCTTTCTGCGGACTTTGGAGGGGACCAAAGTGCTGAGACGATGGAGGCTTGCCATGGATTGCTAGGTCTTCATCTTTCCAAGGGCATGTAAATCTGAGGTCTGAGCCTGCCGTACCACAAGTCACCACAGCCCCACGAGGGGTGACTTTCTGGCTCTGCCAGCCTAGCTTTTGGCTGGAGCATGGTGAGGGACACCGCCAGTCTATACAGTATCCTGGCCCAATCCCATAGGAATATATTACTTTCTGGCTCCCCAATTTCTCCCCTACTCCCTGGACTTTCTGTAGGGTTCGCTGGGCTTTTCTTCCTGCCCTAACCTGCCATTCTGTGCTATGGAGTGGCTGCTTCCCCAGAACTAGCTGCTAACGGGTGATTTGGGCACATGTTGGCTTAAAACTCACTGGGTTCTCCTGGACTGCAAAGCGCTATAGAAATCTTTCAGATGTGGAGCCCCCTTCCTGGGTGTCTGTAGTTAAACTGGGGTTAAAACCCCACATGCTGTATCAGCTACTTAAAAAACAACCCAGTCAATCCAGACAAACCCTGGCTGCATGAAGAAATCCTCTCTGCCTGTTGATATCCCTGGGCTCTCCCCGCTGGAGTTTGCTAGTCCGCGCGGCCCCACCATCACAATCCGCTGACAGTGACACATGCTTTTGGGCACAGCGACCTTGTTGACGTGCGTGTCAAAGTCCTCTGGTTCAGTGCAACGTAACTAGGTTTCTCCCTGCCACGGCAATGACCTCTGAGATCACACAGCTTCTCAGCTAGCAGTCAATACAGCTGCAGATGAGGGGAGGCACTTCGAGCAGGCTGAGTGCCAACCCTCTCCAGCCCAGCCCTATTAATGGTTTGTCAGGATACTTTCCTCAGCAGCTTCTGTTCCCTTGAGGCACTTTTCAATCCTGCATAGCCAGGCTTAGCTCAGGGCAGAATATTCCCCGCTGTCCGAAGAGGGCAGTCACAACCCTGCATTGCACTAGCCCACCTGACCCCCAACTGATCCGTGGCATGGTGGTGGATCCACATAGCTTCTCCCCCAGCTCCACCCAGCTGCAGAAAGGGATCCCCCCAGAAATCCTGACGCCCCTCTGCAGTGAAGCCTCAATCAGGTCTGGGGGCCTGTGCAAGAGCAGAATCAAGATTTAGCCTTTGGCTATGTCTACACTGGCAGTTTGTCGACTTAAGGAGGCTTAAGTTGACTTAAATTAAGCCGCATCCACACTAGGCTTTCATTAAGTCAATTTAAGAAATTCCTTGAGTCAACTTAATGATGCTTAAGTTGACTTAATAAGAACCGTGGGGTAGGTTGACTTAAGCCTGCGTAGGTCAACCTATCGCTTCTTTAGATTGACCTAAGGCTAAGCCCAGTGTGGACATTTAAGTCCACTTTGTTAAAGGCAGTCAGGTCGACTTAACAAAGTGTACTTAGTCCAAGGTCCATGGACAGCACTTTGTTAAGTCGACTTAATAAGGTAGATTTTAAGTCGACTTAAAGTCGACCTTATTAAGTCAACTTAACAAAGTCGACTTAACTTTTTGTAGTGTAGACATAGCCTTTGTGTCTTCTGAGTCACATCTGCTACCTAGTGGCCCAACCAAGTGTCTCTTCCTATCAGCTCTGCAGAACCCCTGTGGCTACAGGAGTAACCCGCACGCTGTTCTGTGCCATTCTGTCTTGCACATTGACAGAGCTGACAGAAATTTCTGCTGCAGGGACTTCATTGCTGGGGTCTGTGGATGAGCCAGAGATAGTGGCAGCACAGCCGAGGGGAGGTTCAGATTCCGCGCGGAGGGAGATCTGGGGCAGCATCTGTTAGAAAAATCTTGTCATTTGTAAATAGAGCCGATCTGCTCTGGAATCAGTGAAGGGGAATAAATATGGAATCCCACATGGGCTGTTTCCAGAGCCCCTTGCTTGTCTACACCCCCACTTTATAGAGGAAATAAGAGTAAATTGGACACAGAGTAAAGTCCATTGGGGGTGTATGAATTCGCTTGTTGCCAGAATCAGTTTTGTTCTTTTTTTAATCATACTGGGTTGAACATTCCTAAGCATCCAAGTGACTTAGGATCCAAAGTCCCATCGATGTACAATGCATATTAGTCTCCTGAGTCACTTAGGGACATTTAGAAATTCTACCTGAATCTCTGCTGTGTGTTGTGGAGAAGCCCTCTATCAAATCTGCGCCAGCTTGGCACAGATGAGAGCAGGTGGGGGGTGGCTGCAAGCTATGAAAGCTTACTATGGAGTCCAAGGACCATCGTCTGATTGTGCTGTGTTCTGGTCATACGTGTAGCACTTCCTTGTGCTAGGGAAAAGTAGGGGCAGGCATATTCCCCAGAGGCTTGCTCCCTTAGCTCTGCACAAGTTGATATCCTCCCCGCATTGAGGGAACATCTGTCTGCTTTCTGGATCCATTGCTCCTCAGGCGGTGCAAAGGGGCTAGAATCTATACAGAATCTGTTCCATTTCGTACAAGAAACAGGGTACCTGGGTTGTGCCCCAGTGACCATCCAACATGTAACGTTAAAACCGGTCAGGTTCTGCCCATCATAAGTTACATCAGCCTGGATGGTTTTCAGAAAGCAACTCTGAACAGTTCCCATAGTTACGTGCTCTGGATCTGTCAGGTACTAGTTTTATTCACTGGAATAGATCTCAGGTTCAGGTAGAAACTTCTGCCTGCCTAGATAATTTGTCTAGCGAGCTACATCTGACAGGTAGCTGCTTGTAGACTTCAGGCGAAGAAGAAGCCTGTAACTGCCTGCATAAATTCTTTAGCAAGATGAACAAGTTTGAGTGGCCTGTATTCCTCAGCCTTTTTGATGCATGTACAAGCAATGTACAAGTCTTCTACTAATTTCCAGAAGATTGATTTTAGAGTCAAACTCACTTAAAATGAAAGAGAGAAAACAAAATCTTAATTTTTCCTCTCGACCTGCTGTGCAAACCATTGCCACGGCCTTCCACTTGGGGGGATGTTCCTTGAGAAAAGGCTGTGTCCAGCATGCATTGTCAGACAGCTTGGTAATTGCATCTCTGCCAGCACAAACAGGAAGTTTTCTTGTGGGGGAAGCATTTTGGATGGCAGAGCAGATCAAGATGAATAGACACAGAAATTACACCTGTGCTGCAGCCTTGGTTTCAAGAGAAAGAACAGAGCTTTCCTTCTCAGACAGAGTGAGGGAACAAGCACTGCTAAGAAGGCACTGTGAACCTCTGGCTGCCATGTTACCTATATGAAGACCATGGCTTTATTTATTAAATTCCTGGGTGTGTGGTTGGGCCACCTAGATCTATGCATATGTTACTCTCTTTCAATACTATAGCAAACGCTTGCCTAGAG
This sequence comes from Pelusios castaneus, assembly GCA_007922175.1. Classification (NCBI taxonomy): domain Eukaryota; kingdom Metazoa; phylum Chordata; order Testudines; family Pelomedusidae; genus Pelusios; species Pelusios castaneus. The sequence goes on from ML686088.1 coordinate 466,494, forward strand.
ATTTTTCATCAGTAGATCTCCAAGAGTGTTACGAAAGTGATCAATCTTTTTATCCCATGGAGGGAGGTATTTGCAGTGTGTCAGTGGGTATCGTCATATGCCCCGACTTGCTCGGTGATGAACGTGACATCTGTTCCTTTATGTCAATGTCAGCCTCCATTGTGTGTGACTCTCACTGATGTCCTGGAATTTTAATTTTTACACAAGATTAGTTGGCATTCAGAAGAGTTCCCACTCCACATGCCTGTACAAAGAGACATGTATCTCCTCTGACAGGCACTTTTTAAAGACGATTTGTGTCAGATCAGCAAATCTGCAGGTGGGTGTTGACCTGTTTCCCTAGGGACTTGAATGTTCAGACGAGTGTGGTTTTGATTCCAGAAAGTGACACCCATGATGACTTAGGAGAATATGTGTTTGTAGGAAGGTTAAGGCTGGATTCAGGAGCCTTTCATGTGGCCATCTTGAAATCTCTTTGATCTCTCTGCTTCTCTTGTATAATGATGTTTCAACTAGCTAATCAAGGAGCTGAAAAATAGACTATGGCTTAGGTGATCAGTCACACCACCGATAATGAATATCCAAGACATAGGTTGCAGAATGTGAGTTGAAATGTGTCTTACATGAAGCCTCTGAGGAATAATTTCAGACTGGGAACAATTCCAAAAATTCAAAAGCCCTGAGCCTCAGTTGCTCTGTTCCTGTACTTGGGACAGAATCAGGGTGGGGACAAAAGGTGGCTTGAAACCCTCTGTGCTCCCTGTAGCATGTGGCTATTCAAAGCCCCGCTCTTGTCCTCTTGAAAACTGTAAGAGCATCTGGGCTATTCTAATCTAGCTCTGTTTCCCAGAGTCTCCTCTGAGCCTCGGGTAGCAGAGAGTAACAGGAGCACTCTGTGCTCTGGTCATTCCCCCTCCTCACATCTGAGATGCCCCCACACTGGGGCTGGGGCAAAGATAGGGTCTTTGTACCAGGTCTGTGTCAGTAGGGCCGGACCCCTGCCTAGGAGATGTCCTCAGGGGTCAGTTTCTGTCCCTTTTGTGTTGCCAGAATGGCACATTGGGTCCTGAAGGTGACAGAGGCCTGGTCTACGCTTATTGCGATTTTTGGTGGCAGTCGAAGTGAGATATGCAAGCAATGTAAAATAACTTGCGTATCTCCCTTCGACTTTCCAATGCCTATTCACTGCACTGAATCAATGGCAAATGGCCTCCAGTCAACTCAGTGCTACACTTTTTCAGCGGGTGGACTTACTGGATTGATTTCCCGATCGATTGGGCGGGTCTTCACTGAGCACTCCATCGATCTGGAAAGTGACGCGGCAAATTTGCCTCTGTCAGTGAAGACGTGCCCTGAGAGTCAGGCCCTAAGTCTTTTTTGTCAGTGACTTGCAAGCAGAGAAAGGGCAGAATCTGTCTGTATTGGGTGATAGACGCTATGAGATAGCTTCCCAGACCTGAAGAGCTCTGTGTAAGCTCGAAAGCTGGTCTCTTTTACCAACAGGAGCTGGTTCAATAAAAGATCTTCCCTCCCTGACCTGGGCTCTGCACAGCCAGCCCAGATCTACAGTTGGATCCAAGCAGACTGGTGGGGTCTCGTCACCGCAGCAGCATCCCCCAGCCTGCAGGTGGGAGCTGTTGGCCCCTCTGTGTGCCCCCTAGGCAGATGTACAAGGGAGTGGAGTCACCTGCCAACGATGCCATAGGTTTGCAGTCCCCAAGAGGAGCAGCTGTAAACACAGCACCGTGCTTGTTCTCAGTGTCTCAGCCTGCTGCCCGGCACCCACTGGGACCCTATGAATGTGTATTTCCCTGGGCCCTCCCCTGGAGCTCCAGAAAAATCCTTGCCAGTTTTTCGCAGAGCCAGAGGGGCAGGAGCATAATGAGCTCAGCGGGTTGAAAATCAAAGCAATGCCTGCTCTGTGTCAGGTCGTGCAGTCCCTGCCAAAGGTCGCTGGTTGCATTATTCACCTGCCTGCCAACGGGGAGGGCTAGAAATCATTCCCTGCCTGGGCTGGACCTTTGTGTAACCAGGATGTTTGTTCCTGGTCAATGTAAAGGTACAAGCTGATGGACTCAGTGACAGCTTTGTCACAAGCTCTAACTAAGGGTCGGGACAGAGAGTCACATTCTGGTGTCTGGCTCCTCGTTTGTTCTGAGGGAGAAAGAAATAATCAGGGCCAGCCCTACAGTGGGCACAGCTTTCTTCCCCTGCCGTGTTGGCTTTCTCCTCTCCCTCCCCCTGGCCAGCCATTCCCCACCTGCACGCTTCCTGCCACGCAACGGGGAAGCAGCCACCGGCAGGCTGCTCTCTCCCTGCATGCTGCTGCGTGCAGTCCAGGTAGCCTGTGAAGGGAGTAAAACAGTGCTCCCTGGCTGCCCTGCCTTAGATGTTGCCCGGGTCATGCTAAGTCCTGCTGTTGGGGACTGAAGTCTGTTTGTTCCATGTATTAAGTTGCAGCCAGTAGCTTAAAGGTTGGTGTTGGTGGGCCCCAAATGCTGGAACCCCAGAAGTCAGGTGCACAAATGCATGCCTCTTTTAGCCTTCATTTAGACTCGTAGACTCATCGGGCGCATCTACACTTACAAGTTAGATTGACTTAAGGAGGCTTAAGTCGACCTAAACTACTCCTCATCCACACTGGGCTTTCCTTAAGTCAACTTAAGCATTTCCTTAAGTCGACTTAAGGAAAAGTTAAGTTGACTTAATAAGACCTAGTTTTAGGTCGACTTAAGCCAGTGTGGATGGGGATTAGTGCCTAAATCAACCTTATTAAGTCAACTTAAAGTGTTAAGTTGACTTAATAAGGTCGAAAAGGGGCTATGTCTACACTAGAAAAGTTAAGTCAACTTTTGTTAAGTCGACTTAATAAGATCGACTTTAAGTCGTCTTAAATTTGACCTTAATAAGTCGACTTAATAAAGTCAACTTAACTTTTCTAGTGTAGACATAGCCATAGACTCTAAGGTCAGAAGAGACCAGTATCATCATCTAGTCTGACCTCCTGCACAATGCAGGCCTCAAAACCTCACCCACCCACTCCAGCAATAAGCCTCCAATCTATGACTGAGTTATTTACCTCCTCAAATCATGATTTAAGGACTTTAAGATACAGAGAATTCACCAGTAGGTGAACCATGCCCTGTGCTACAGAGGAAGGTGAAAAACCACCAGAGCCCAGGCCTATCAGCCTTGGGGGAAAATTCCTTCCCGACCCCAAATATGGTGATCAGTTAAACCCTGAGCACGTGGGCAAGTCTCAACAGCCAGTCACCCAAGAAACAATTCTCTGTAATAACTCAGAACCCACCCCATCTACCCTCCCGTCTTAGGCCACTGGCATATCCACCACCAGTAGCCAACGATCAAAGTTCAGTCAATTTCCAAAATAGGTTATCCCATCACACCATCCCCTCCATAAACTAATTTCTTTTGGTGAATTTAGTGCCGGTGCATAGGCCCAGGAGGAGATGCCTGAAAACTGGAGTCTTGTATGTTCCCAGAGCAGTCCTGGCAGGGGCATCCTCCATTGGCCTGCCAACATGCCTCAACTGTTACCTGCGGGATCCGTCTCTAGAGAAGTGAGAGCAGGTCTGTCTCTGTCTATTTTTGGCTTCTCAGCTGAGATTGAAAACAAGGGGTATGTTTGTGCTGCACTGAAAACCTGGGTCTGCAGGACCTGGGCATGTGGATTCTGTGTTTCCAAGCCTAGGTTTGAGCATCCATGCCACATTGTAAACCTGGGTTTATGCTAATGCACCTGTACTGCACAGTACAGATCTGCTGACTGAGGTCTGCCGCTTGAGTTGCATCCACACTTCAAAATGACAGGACTAAGACCAAGTTACAGCAAGACTTGGGTTCTGACCCACCCCCTAGAAGGGCCCTAGGACCTGGGTCCTGAGTGCTTGCTGACCTGAGTCAGACTGATTCATGTGTAGACCGAAGTGGGGCTTGGGCTCAAACCTGAGTCACTGCTCAGGCTTAGTGTGCAATATAGACATACCCAAGAAGGCCAAGTAGAGTTAGACATGATAGTGCTCGCCTTAGAGCACATTCAAGCCATACGGGGCATCAGCCACCAGGGCTGGGTGGCAGAAGGATTTTGTAACAAAGCTGGGGATGGGATTCACAAAGGTACTTCAGTCCCTAAACCCCAGATTTAGGCACCAAACTCTAGGATTTAGGCACCCAAGTCCCAGCTTTGCCTCCACTCTGATCTACAAAACTCCCACTGAACCCTATCTTGGCAACTAAATTCCTACCCCTCAGCATGTGCCCTGCTGCCTGTCCCTCACTGTCCAGGTGCCGATCTCCTGTGTAAACCCCAGAGGAACTCGGCACCGGGGAAGGTAGGTGTTCAACTGCGTGTGTCATGGGCAGGGCCTGATGTGGGAGGTGTGCTCTGAGGTGGTGCACCAGGTCAGGTCCTACTCAAAATCTGGTGAGAAGGGGTGTGGGTGACTAGATTATAGTGTTTAACCTCAGTGGTTAGCACACTCAGCTGGGATGTGGGCCACCCAGGTTCAATTCCTTCTTCTTCCTGAAAGGATTTAAACAGGGAGGGCTAGCACCTCTCAGGAGTGCTCTAACCATTGGCCTATGGGATATTTTGGTGGCTGAGGCGTGTGGTGGGGGGACTCCCTCAGTGTCTTCTGTTGAAGCTGTTCCACTGCGGATAAAGAATTAAAGACTCATTGGACAGGACCCTGGATTTCTTATGATGTGGGAGATGCCTGAACTATCAGAATCTTTCTTGCTGGCCCACCTCCCCCTCCTCTGGCCGCTGTGGTCTAGGTGACCGAATCTCTTCATACCTGGTTTGATAGCTATTGAAAGGTGCTAAAGGCTGACTTGGATCCAGAGACTGTAACAGAGCTCATTAAAGCTACGGGGTGACAAGCACTCTTCCAGGCTCAACTAACGGTGCAATTGAGCAAGCCCCGTTGTATAGGAAAGACAGCTAGGCACTGGGAGTAACAGGTTGCCTAGCAGGGCAGAACTAAGTTGAGTAGACTGAGCTGTTTCTCTTGGTTGTAGGCTGTGTGTGTTGGAGGCAGAACACCAAGAGAAAGAATTGAGTGTATGGTAGGGAGGAAAGCAGAGACAAGGGTTCTTAGGTGCAGAGTGCGCTAAAGTGGCAGATGTGGATGGTGTCTGAGGAAAAGAATTGCCAGCTCCTTGGGTGCGTCTACACTTACAAATTAAGTTGATTTAAGCCTGCTTAAATCAACTTAATTTAATCTGTGTCTACACTACAATTTCTTTAAATCGACTTAAGGAAATTTAAAGTCGACTTTATTAAACCTAGTTTTAAGTCGACTTTACTGGCTCAGTCGACTTTATTAAGTCAACTTAGCCAGTGTGGACGCAGATTAGCCCTAAATCAATTTTAAGTCGACTTAAAGGGCCCCACTGCCCTCCCTGCCAGGGTGGCTGGCACAGCCAGAGCCTGGCGTGCCCATCCACAGGGCAGGACACAGCCCTACCCACCCTGCTCCTGTACCCTGCCCCTGTCCTGCTCAGCCCCCATTGTACCCAGGTACAATGGGGCAAATGCTGAGCCCCCTGGCTCTTTGCAAGAGGTGCCCCCCGCCACCATGGACCAGTCCCAGGTCCACCTAGCCCCTAGAAGTTGACTTAGGCATCCGTGGACGCTCTAAGACGATTTGGCAAAGTCCACTTTAAGTCGACTTAGTTTTATAGTGTAGATATGCTAAGTCAACAAAGTAACAAAGTCAACTTAAAGTCGACTTAGCAAAGTTGACTTATTTTGACAAGTGTAGACATAGCCTTTGTTACCATCATGTTCAGGGAAACAGGACATCATGTATATTCCTTGTACGTAACCAAGGTTACAACAAGAATACCCCCAATTCAGATCTCTGATTTCTAATACAAAAGGAAACAACTCTGCAGGTTCCCAAGCCTTGGCTAACCATGAGGCCATAGGAGCAGTTGTGTCAGAGACCACTTCAATTCCAGTTCTTGAGGTCTCAGTCACCTGTGGCTCTATTACAACAAAAAATCACAGTAGTTAGACCAGCTGTTAAAAGAGCAGGGTGAAAAACTTGGAGCTGTAATTTTAGGAAGCATGAAATGGGTGTGACTAGGGCCCTGGGGGATGGGGAAGAATTAATATATGCTCTTCGCACAGAAAGGTTGAGAAACTGTCAAAGCCGATTTATAGCTATATTCACTTTCTGTAACTCAGTGCAATGGGGCATTTAAATAAAACACAGTGCAAATTCAAGGAAGGCAGAGGACTTGGTGACCTGCTGTTTATTTGCTGCTTGATCAGCTAGTCAAGCTGACTTTTCTTTTAAATCCAGCACCTGGTCGTTCCAACTGATGCATCTGACTATTAGAGGTTTTAGGGAAGCTCCAGGTACAGTGTCTTTCTCTTATGTAACTTCATCATGCAAGAAGATGATTTCAGAAACAGAGGCATACATTACATATAGTAATACAGCATGCAGGTGCAGATCTGGCAGGGATCATTTACAAACAGGATCTATTACAAGTGATAACTAAGTCAACATCCTTGTTGGAACTTAATCACTGCTGTTAAATCTTTCTCTAGTTGTTGGGCAAAATCTGTACTTAAGACAGAGTTCATGTTGTGCAGACAGGGCAAATGCATCAAAAATAAAAGGACTGGCACTTCATAATTTCATCGATTCTTAGATCAGATGGGACCATTGTGATCATCTTGTCCAATCTCCTGTAAGAACCAGGCTGGAGAATGCCCCCAAAATAATTTCTAGAGCAGATCTTTTATAAAAATCTTGATTTAAAAATTATTGAGGTGGATTTCCTGTCACTCACCCACAAAGTTTTCATGGCTAATTATCCCTGCTATTAAAAATGTACACTTTATTTCTAATCTGAATTTGTCTAGCTTCAACAGCAGCCGTTGGATCGAGTTCGACTTTTGTCTGCTATATAAACTCATTCTGGTTTTCAAAACCAGCTCAGTGCTGTACTGTAAACTGAAAGGTGAAAACCACTGCCAAACTACTGCCTCTTTGGAGTCAGCGAACTTAATAACGTCTGAGAGGGCCCGGAGAGAGGGATGGGATGCTACAGGGAAGACTATTTTGGGAAGACTCAAGACTGGAAGGGTTTTTGGTGTCCCCCTGCAAGGAATAATCAGGCTGATGGAATTCAGGGTTAGATTATTCTGCTTTGAGTAGGCAGCTGGTATCAGAGTTTGGAGTCACAGTTGCACAGCACAGGAACACCCAGAGATAGAGGGCAGGTAGTGACACAAGCTCTTTCTCCTCTAGGTGAACCCACAAACATCACAGTCATGCTATGCCCCATCCTCAGTTTCTGCCAAAGCTCTTGTCTGACTTCCATATCAGTCAAGATATCCATTGGCTGGTATTTTATCCCAAGCCCCACACTTCAAAAGAAGATGTTAGCTAGGGGTTAAAGTAAGGGGGAATGCACCGGAACGCAGTTCCGGGGCCCCCAAATTTGAGATGTCAGAGTTCCGGGGCCCCTAAAAATAGAAAAATCTGGCGGAACGCATGTTCCGCCCTGCCCTGACTGCTGGCAGCTCCTACGCCCCACCGTTGTTAATCACAGTACTTATTGTATTATGCAGTGTTTGCTAGTTTGTGACAATAATTGCTATAGACATAATTGCCATATAAAATTATAAATATTTTTATGGAGCGATAACCGATGCATGTGGTACTGAGAAATGGTTGCAAATGCCTACCTGGGCTGGGGCCCACACATGCATGAAGGGGGCCCAGACAATATGGGAAGAGGGCCCGGAGATTAGGAGCGTTCCGGGGCCTGTCAAACTATACTTTAACCACTGATGCTAGCCTGTGTCAGCACCTGATGTGGCAGAAGACACTTGCCTTTTATCTGGACAAGAACTGTTAGGGCTTATCCCAAGCTGTTTGTACCTTTTGTTAAAAGAACAAAGGGGCTATCAGTTTCCATACAGAAACTATCCAAGTGGATTTGTTGTTCAAGCTTTGCCTGCGATGAGGCTGCTAAAGTGCACCCCCTCCAGGAGTGACAGCCCTCTCCAGCAAAGCTTGGTCCACTTCTATAGCCCTTTCTAAGGATGTTCCCGAGTAGAAATCTGCAGGGCCAGAACCTGACCCTCAGTTCTCGGGTTTTCCAAACGTGATGCTATCCCACCTGCTTCCAAGACAGGCGTGATCTTTGCTGATGGCATCCACCAAACTGTCTTGGATAGGCCTCCATGTTGAGCAGCTGCTCGGGAGCTTCCTATGGTGGAGCACCCATAGGCACATATACTCGAAGAAGAAGGAGAGGTTATTTACCTTACAGTAACTTGGCTCTTCAAGATGTTTTGTCCTTATGGGTGCTCCACCTCCACCTTCATTCCCCTCTGCTGTAGATACTGTAGGTTCTGTAAGCTGAGAAGGAACTGGAGTAGTAGCAGGTCTACGTCTCCCTATATGTCCCGCTGTGCGGCATAAGGCTGTGCAGTGCATGGGCACTGACCCATGGACACTGTGAACTTAAATCTCCATTTGAGAGCTTGTGGCCATGCTTATAACTTATGATGGAGCACCTCTAGGGACAAAACATCCAAAGGAGCTGCAGTGGCTCTAAGGTAAGGAACCTCTCCTTCTGTGAGTCAGTTATAGGCTGTAGTCTGACAATTGGCGTGATGAGCTATCACTTTTATACTTGTTAGTCTTTAAAAGAGCCACCAGACTCCTTGTTACGTTTACTATATTTAATCATCATCTTAACAGCACTCTAGTTCCCTACCAAACATAACAGATTTAGCAAGGATTGAGTGACTCTGATACAACACACATAGCATCATCTGATATATACAAGCCTTGATTCACCCAGGTTCTTCAACATCCTTCTTTCTTTACAAAGGTGCATACTTCCAATGGCCTCATGAGGAATGTGCTGACATCCCTTGATGAAGCAGGGCTGAGCTGAGGGATTGGTAATGCGGGCACAGAGTCTTTCTGTATGGAGATTAATCTATGATTGGAGGAGGTGTCTCCAGTGCTCACTGGAGTTAGAAACAAACAGAGCCCTGTGTCACTTTTAAAGACTAAGATATATTTATTGCATGAGCTTTCATGGGAGAAAATCCCACTTTGTCAGATGCTTTGAAGATGGGGAATTTACAGAATGGGAGGAAATTAAATGAAGGGAAGTGTATGACATAGGATCAGGTCAGGCTGTAACAGCAAATCAAAATAGATGTTCGGATTCAAACACTGGGGAACAGCATATAGAGGAAGGTGAGGTCAAATCACCTGTTGTAATGAGAAAAAATCCATAGTCCCTGTTTAACCCCAAGGCAACGGAATCAAATTTGAATCAAACTTAATTTACTCTGCGTCTACACTAGACGTTCCTTAAGTCGATTTAAGCAAGCTGCTTAAGTCGACTTAAGGAAAATTAAGTCGACTTTACTAAACCTCATTTAAAGTTGACTTTAGGCTTACGTCAACTTTCTAAAATCGACTTAAGCCAGTGTAGACGTGGAGAAGCCCTAAATCAACTCTAACAGACACACCTGACTCATTAGAGGTTTTAAGGAAGCTCCAGGTACAGTGTCTCTCTCTTATGTAACTTCATCATGGAAGAAGATGATTTCAGAAACAGAGGCATACATTACGTATAGTAATACAGCATGCAGGTGCAGATCTGGCAGGGATCATTTACAAACAGGATCTATTACAAGTGATAACTAAGTCAACATCCTTGTTGTAACTTAATCTCTGCTGTTAAATCTTTCTCTAGGTGTTAGGCAAAATCTGTACTTAAGACAGAGTTCATGTTGTGCAGACAGGGCAAATGCATCAGAAATAAAAGGACTGGGACTTTATAATTTCATTGATTCTGAGACCAGATGGGACCATTGTGATCATCTAGTCCAATCTCCTGTAAGAACCAGGCTGGAGAATGCCCCCAAAATAACTTCTAGAGCAGATCTTTTATAAAAATCTTGATTTAAAAATTATTGAGGTGGATTTCCTGTCACTCATCCACAGTAAATTGTTCTCATGGCTTATTATCCCTGCTATTAAAAATGTACACCTTATTTATAATCTAAATTTATCTAGCTTCAACAGCAGCCGTTGGATTGAGTTAGACTTTTGTCTGCTACCTAAACTCATTCTGGTTTTCAAAACCAGCTCAGTGCTGTACCGTAAACTGAAAGGTAAAAACCACTGCCAAACTACTGCCTCTTTGGAGTCAGCGAATTTAATAATGTCTGAGAGGGCCCGGAGAGAGGGGTGGGACACTACAGGGAAGACTATTTTGGGAAGACTCAAGACTGGAAGGGTTTTTGGTGTCCCCCTGCAAGGAATAATCAGGCTGATGGAAATCAGGGTGAGATTATTCTGCTTTGAGTAGGCAGGAACACAGGAACACACAGAGATAGAACACAGGAACACACAGAGATAGAGGGCAGGTAGTGACACAAGCTCTTTCTCCTCTAGGTGAACCCACAAACATCACAGTCATGCTATGTCCCATCCTCAGTTTCTGCCAAAGCTCTTGTCTGACTTCCATATCAGTCAAGATATCCATTGGCTGGTTTTTTATCCCAAGCCCCACACCTCAAGAGAAGATGCTGCTAGCCTGTGTCCACACCTGATGTGGCAGAAGACACTTGCCTTTTATCTGGACAAGAACTGTTTCTTCACTTTTGCGGGTGGGTACTGTAGTTTTAAGAATGCTTGATAGAGCTCCTGAAGGCATCTGTCTCTGTCTAAAGGATCAGAGCAAATGCGGTTATGTCTTAGGGCTTGACTGTAGAAAATGGATCGTGTGGTGTGTCTTGGATGAAAGCTCAAGGGATGTAGGTAACTATAGCGATCACTAGGTTTTCGGTATAGGGTGGTCTTTATGTGCCCATCACTAATTTGCACTCTAGTGTCCAGAAAGTGGATCTCTTTTGTGGAGTGTTCCAGGCTAGGTTTGATTCAGGAGTGGAAATTGTTGAAATCTCTATAGAAATCTTCAAGGACATCCTTACCATGGGTCCAGATGATGAAGATGTCATCAATATAGTGTAAGTAGATGTGCTTTGGGATGACACGTGAGGAAGCGTTGTTCTAAGTCGGCCATAAAGATGTTGGCATATTGTGCGGCCATGCAGGTACCCATAGCAGTGCCGCTGACTTGAAGGTATAAATTATCTTTAAATCTGAAATGGTTGTTGGTGAATACAAAGTCACAAAGTTCAGCCACAAGTTTTGCTATGTCATCATCTTGGATAGTTCTTCTAACGGCTTGTAATCCATCTTTGTGTGGGATGTTGGTGTAAAAAGCTTCTATGTCCATAGTGACCAAGACGGTGTTTTCTGGAAGTTCACCAATGGATTAGATTTTCCTCAGGAAATCTGTAGTGTCTTGCATGTAGCTAGGCATGTTGATAGCATAGGGTCTGAGGAGAGAGTCCACACTAAAGGATAAATGGACACAAATCTGACATCAGAAATCGCAACACTCAAAAACCACTAGGGGAACACTTCAATCTCCCTGCTCACCCCATTGACGACTTGCTAATAGCTAATAGCTGTGCTGAAACAGATGAATAACAAATCACAGCTTCAAAGAGAAACTGCAGAACTCAAATTTATATGCAAATTCAACTCAGTTGCCTTGGGGTTAAATAGGGACTATGGATTTTTTTCTCATTACAACAGGTGATTTGACCTCACCTTCCTCTATATGTTGCTCCCCGCTGTTTGAATCCTAACATCTATTTTGATTTGCTGTTACAGCCTGACCTGATCCTATCTCATGCACTTCCCTACATTTAATTTCCTCCCATTCTATAAATTTCCCATCATCAAAGCGTCTGACGAAGTGGGATTTTCTCCCACGAAAGCTCATGCGATAAATAAATCTGTTAAAAAGAGTTTGACCATGTCTGGGGATAAAAAAGGAGTTTGTTCTCCATGGCCACTGTCTGGGACCTTCCACCAGCCCTAAACTCCAAAGATCTTTTCATAAAGAAAACACAAATTGTTGTTACTGTATGGATTTAAATCACAGCCATAGCTATCCCAAGTGCTAACTCTTTCTGTATAAGTTGTATACAATTTGTCCCTTGATGGCCTAGCAGCTTGCAACACGTGGGAACAATCACCAAATCAGAACAAACCTGGCTTCCAAACTTTCCTCCTGCTTCAGTGAAGGAAATCATCATCCCTGGAGTAATATGGTAGGATTACAAAACAAGTCAGTTCCACCCTGTGTGTTAGCACATCTCTGAACTAGCTCTTAAACTGTCGAGCTTGATTTGAGAGGAAACATTTCTCTGAGCTTTGAGGTGGTTTTGAATAGATTATTTTGGTCACACTTCATATTAAGGCTTCACTCATACTTTGCAAAAGGTTAATAAATGAGTGATAGATACTTTAATAAATGGCTAATCAATTGCAATGAAATCCAACGGGTCACTGGGTTGCATATTACCAGGATTTATGGCCATCTATAGCCTCTTTTCCTTCTGTGCTCCTAACCATCCATTCATACTGCTCCCGTCTGTAACATGCTTCTAAAAATCACTTATTAAAACTTTATAACTGGAATCTTAATATAAAGTGTGACCATTATCTGATTTGTTTAAAAGAGCTGTGTTAACAGAGGTACAAGTAAGCCCCTGAAACCTATCTAGCTGATACGAAGGACTAGTTTCCCTTCAGTGCATAATTAAAAAGGGGAACGCAACTGACTGATCTACATAAAGTTCCTCTATTTATTGATAGGACAGTAGAGACCAAGCGACACTGTAACTAAGAAGACACAGGTCTCTGTATATGTGTCATTGATTAATTTAGGGCTGGTGTAAGGATAGGGCTGCAGGATCTGTGGTGTCTGTTGTAATGACAGGGCGGAGATGATGGGAGAAGTGGCAGGATGTCTTGCTCAGAATCTTCCCTATCAACATGCTCCAACCCTGTCCTGAAGGCACAACCTATAGGGCAGAGAGCAGTTTGCTCTCAATTCCCATTCTGGTCTCGGCCTTTGTGGACACTGCCAACCAGTGCTTATGCTGGTTCTGTGATGTGGACCCTTCTCCACTGTTTGGACTGAGGCCACCAACGCCTTTCACAGAAGATACCAAACAGGCATCAGATAGAAACAACCCTCAGTCTGGAGTCAGACAGACAACCCTGAGGGGAGAGTCTCAGTATTTCAGAGACTGATAGAAAAGTAGGACTGGAAAGACCCTCAGTACATCATCTAGTTCAGACCCCTGCCCTGAGGCAGGACCTGGTATTAGATAGTCCATCCTTGACAGGTGTTTGTCTAATCCTAAAAACCTCCAAGGATGGAGAGTCCACAACCTCCCGAGTGTCCTGAGCCCTCTGGTCCCCCTTGTGTTTTATTTTAAAGAGCCACACCTAATGCATCACTGGGTGAGTAAAGCTGTTGGAACCAGTGAGTCAGGTTGTCAGATGCACAAAGCACTGAACACAAACTGCCTCTCAGGGAAGTGTTCTACAGTTGAAGAGCTTTCCAGGATATTCGGGATTGCCTTGTCATCATGGGCAGAGCTGGCTCTCCTGTTGGAAAGGAGTTAGCATTTTGGCATGTGGTTGCATTAACTGGCACTGCCTGGGCTGGAAGTTCAGGTGTTCACAGAGAGCTCTGACTCACCCCAGGAGATACCAAGTGACATCACAGAGTTATTTCCTGTAAGAGAGAGAGAAATATCATAAGCTGGGGGTGGGGTGGGGAGGAAATGCTTGCCGTCCTACTTCCCCCAGGTGCATGAATTAGGAACAGCAGTGAAACCCATGACTCAGCTTCAGGATTCCTGGGTTTTGGTACAGACATACTGCAGGATCTGGACCAAATCACTTAACCTGAGGTGCCTCAGCTTTTCCATCTCTAAAGCAGGGATAAGAAAACTTCCCTACATCATAGGGGTGGTGGGGCTTCAATTAGGTCCTGCCCGTGTTGCGACCCTGGAGCAGCAAGGTTTGCATACAGTAGCTACTTGTTAGACGGTATGTATAGTGAGGAAGTGTAGATTCTCCCACCATTGCCAGAGCCCTGCTGCAGCTATGCTGGTGGTAGCAATAGTGTAGATAGACTTTCACCACTGTGTGGTCAGACTCTGCTCAGAGCAAGCCTAGATGAGAGAAGAATTAAGAACCAATCAAAAATGGTAGGACTGTCCTTCTGCGCTTATTTGAAGAGCTGCACTAGTGCTAGCAATGGTAGATAAATGTAAGAAAAAAGTCTAGTGTACACAAGACTTGACAAAGGCCATGTGGCGAGTCAGTAATGGTACGCAAGCATCCTGCCATGGGCAACACAACCTCTCCTGAGTTACGTTAATCTGAACATGATGATCCAAACACCCATGGATGGTCTGCACTAGCACTGGTTGGGCTGAATCACTGATGCAATGGCAAGCGGGGGCTTCCCTGCATTTCTCTGTGTTGCCAAGATCCTGGAGGCCTCGACTGACACCCAGCTGTCTCCTGGAATGGTGCTGCAGACTGATTTTTGTAGTGTAGGCAGGAGCTTACCATGTTTGTGTAACTGGTTTGACCAAAAGTTCTCTCTTCTAGCTCCCTGTGTGATAGGACATCCCAAAACCCTGCTGATGCCACTCTCTGAGCGTCGTCCAGGCTCTCGGTCATCCTGTTGATGCATTGCAGGGTAGGTGCCCAGAGCCATCCACAATGCACTCAGACACTCATGGTTTAGGGGCACGGTGTGGCTGTGAACATGCAAACACAGTTGTAGTGGCAGACAAGCTACTGTGTGTCCATATAATGCTCAGCTCCTCAAAGGGATTTAGGTACTTGAAATCAATGGGAGATAGGGGCCTAAATGTTTTTGAGTGTCTGGGCCAAACTAACCCAGGTATTTTTGGACCTGGTTAAGATGACCATGACCATGTCTGTAACTAGTTACAAAATCATGGTGATAGCCACATTATAGATGGGCCATTCTTGTTTGTAATAAGCTTCGAGATCCTTGGAGGAAAAGTACCACAGAAATGAAATGCGCAGTCCTGTTGATGAACCATGTCTGTGTTTTTGCCTGACTTCTGTGCTGACTGGGTCGATTCAGTCTTTGCCTGGGCAAAGAATGATTACACATTCAAATGGATTGCACGCCAACTGTCCTGACACATAGACCAGTGCTGCTCTTGATAAGGCAAAGATGCCATTAGCCAAGTTTCTGAAAAATGGTGCATACTAACAATTTACATCAGATGTAGTCCAAATCTAGGGTGCACAGCTGAGGGGCCACCTTGGCAACTTGCCAGGAGCCTGACGGATGTGCCAAATTTGCAAAAAAAAAAAAAAAAAAAAAATAGAGCAAATTGCAGCTTTGCATTGATATGGAAGAAGTGATCTGTTCCGAAGTCTCGGCCCCACCCCCCTCTTTATTTCTATAGCTCCATTGGTATTAAAGCATTGGGATGGGATGGGATGGGAGCAAGCGTGTGAATGCACAGCAACAAACCTCTCTCTGACCCTCTTCTGGGCCCCAGTCCTGCAAAGGATAGTGTACAGAAGGACTGTGGCCCAGCATGGATCCCCATTGCATGGGATGGGGCTTTCACCAGGGCAGCAGTCCCCATGTGTAATTGACAGTGCAGGGTCAGGGCCTTAGGTTGTAAATGTGTGTGCGTGGCCATGTTCCTTTGTTGTGGTGCTGGATCTGTGCAGCAACAATTGCATGTAAACAGATGTGAATGCAGTGTTATGCTGCAGCTGTTTCTGGAATTGTAGGTCATGGTCCTGTTTAAAATCTGTGAGGGATGGAAGAGCAGAAGGAAGTCAGGAGGCTAGAATATATTTCAGAAGGGGGCATTTTATGTAACCCCCCCCCCAATAAAATACAATAATTTTTCTTGGGGCTTGTCTAGTTGAACAGTGCAGGGCAAGACGGTGTGTGAATCCCTGCCCAAGTGTGTCATGCATGAGCTGTCCCTGTGAGCGTTGCTATTGCACAAGGTCAATATGCACTAGGGAACCTGTAGTGCAGAGCAGGTTGATGTGGCCAGTTAGTGCACGGCACGCTAGTGCACTGGACATTCACACCCCAGCTTGCCACTGTTCATCGAGACATACTCTTGGAAAAGCACACAAGGCAATCATTCCTCGCTCTGCTTCAAACCTGCCCAGTGCTACAGGCCCTCTGCTCCTCAAAGAAGATGCACTGCACTTCACGGGATCCTGTCCCAGGAGTGTGACCTCCCATTATACAAGTCTCATTTGACCCAAAGGTAGGGCGTGCCTGTATGTCAAATGCCTCTTTCCAGTTTATGTTATTAAAGCACTTATGAGAGAAGAGCAGAAACTACTGTGGCAAAAATATCATCAAACTTGGTAACACATACGTGTGTGTGAAACCATCGATAAAAATAGTGGGACAGGTCTTCAGCTGAAAGGACTATGCAGAATCACACCAGCTGGGCCGCTGTGTCTTGATGTTCTGTAGTGCACTTTTCCAACACACTACAGGGGAAGGAAAGAGAGTAGGTGGGCGTCTTGAGAGGTGCCTTTGTTGCAAAGTACAAACCCGCCTCTGTATTTCTTGGGTTTCTAAGATTTGCTGTTCTCATTTCTGCCTCTGGCATTCTTGAAAAGACTATGCAACCAAAACACAGTTATGTACCTGCAATCTTATCTTCAGCCTAAAAGTTCTTTGTGTGGGAGTGCATACATACTAGAGATATTCTGGTCAGTAGTGAAACAAAGAGAGTCCTGTGGCACTTTTAAAGACTAACAGATTTATTTATCGCATGAGCTTTCGTGAGAGAAAATCCCACTTCGTCAGATGCTTTGAAGATGGGAAACTTACAGAATGGGAGGAAATTAAATGCAGGGAAGTGTATGACATAGGATCAGGTCAGGCTGTAACAGCAAATCAAGATAGACGTTAGGATTCAAACAGTGGGGAACAGCATATAGAGGAAGGTGAGGTCAAATCACCTGTTGTAATGAGAAAAAAATCCACAGTCCCTGTTTAACCCCAAGGCAACTGCGTTGAATCTGCATAGAAATTCGAGTTCTGCAGTGTCTCTTTGATTTGCTGTGATTTGTTATTCATCTGTTTCAGCACGGGTATTAGCAATTTTTTGGCACAAATTCAGAGGCTGAAAAGTTTGGGACAACACTGAAAAATGTTCAATTTTCAAGAATTCATTTTTTCAATGACAAATAATTCAGACACTTGTGCAAAAAAATGTTGCTGAATCAAAGAACCAATTTTCCATCAACAACAATTGAGATGGAAAATTTCCAACCAGTCCTACAACACACCTACATGTTGCATGTCTATCATTTCATAGGCACCTAGCAACACAGAAAGAGCACAGAGCTTTACAGTGATCACTTTGAGGGTAAATATAATCTGAATTTCTGTTAGATTAATTTGTTTTTCTCTAATGAAGGCTAATGCTGAAACCAGTGAGATTTTCCAGTTTATAAAAAAGAATTTCTCCCCACCCAACCTATTCATCTGCTAACTAATCCTGAAATTCAAATCCAAACTTCTATCCAAGATGAAACTTGCTCTGGAGTGGCACAGTTCATTTCAAATCCTATAAATCACATTCCTCCCTGGTAAAACAATACATGCTTCAATAGAGAGGAACCAGGGATTCATTTGATCCTGTGTGTTTTGACTGATTTATGCCAAAGCATGCCTTGTGTCAGACAGTGAAATGGCAAATCCATTCACAGAACCACCCACCGGTCATCTGGCAATCACACACCCCTAAGATGTTGAAGGTTTTAATTTTTATAGACCTCTGAGTTAATTGCTTCAATATCAAAGTTCCAAGAAAGGGATTTTGTAAGGAGTGTAATGCTTAAGAAGATCCATGGAGGGTTTGTGCTAGCTAATCCTGCCATAGATTGATGCCTAAGAGGTTGAAATCAGTAGTACGCTAGAGATCTTTTCCTTTTTTATTAAGTTATCCACATGAAGATTTCTGAATTTAATGTGCGGGGAGGGGAGTCTGGCAAAAACAGTGGTTAAAGTATAATTTGATGGGCCCCGGAACAGGCCCCAGAATCTTCCTAATCTGTGGGCCCGCTTCCCATAGGAATCCATAGGAATAAAATTCATGAAATTTGTGGGGCCTGGGAATGGTGTTCCCTGGCATTCCCACTTTAATCACTGGGCAAAAATCATATAAGGATGGAAAGAAGTATTGTTGGTGAAAGTAGAAGTGGAGTGGAACTCTCAGGCAGGGCCAAATTAAGGAGGGACAGTGCGAGATTGTAATGGGGAGAAGGCACTGTGAAGGATTTCATGGAGGAGAAACCCTGAGGGACTACAAAGGAGGAAAGACAAGACCATGAGGAGTCACACAGAGGCAGAAGAGAGACTGTGAAGGATTGCGAGAAGAATGAACGAGAGGGATCACACAGAGGAGGCTGAAAGAGGACCATTGTGATGTTCCTGTATAACACAGGCCATATCACTCCACCAGCATAATTTTAGAGCTGATCTGTTAGTAAAACTGCCAGTCATAGTTTAAAAAGGCCACTGTTGGAGAAGCCACGACGACTTTTGGGAAGTTGTTCCAAAGGTTAGGGACTCTGACTGTTAAAAATGTATGTGGCTATGCCTTATTTCCAGCGTGGCTGCTGGGACGGGTAGAATGCTTTGGTGTCATGCTGGAGAGGCAGCGCAGGGCTTTGCACACTCCTCTGGAGGAAAGGCTTCCAATCATCCTGATGGATGGAGTCAACTCCCCCTGCCCCTCCCCAAGTCAGGCAGCTGCTCTCACCAGAGGAAAGGTCTAGGCAAGGGACCATGGTCCCAACCCCTGCATCTTGAAGGTGTCTTCAGAGGCAAGTTCTAGAGGGGTAGCCATGTTAGTCTAGTTCAGCAAAACAAACAAGGAGTCCTGTGGCACTTTTAAAAACTAACAAATTCATTTATCAGATGAGCTTTCATGGGAGAAAATCCCACTTCATCAAACGTTTTCATCAAAGGCAGCATCTCCTTGGTGCTAGAGCAGGGCCGTAGTTATAGGAAAGCTGGGTTCTAGTCTTAGTTCTGCCCCTTGCCTGCTAGATGACTTGCTTCCCCTCTCAGTTTCCCCATCTGTAAAACTTCGTTAATAGGGCTGGTCAGGGTAGAATATCCCTCACAGTCACACCTGTGACTAGAACCGAATCCAGGCCCTGGGAAACTACAACTCCCAGCCTGCACCGAGAGCCTTGGCCAATAGCTGCCAGGCTCATGGTTGCAGCGATGCATGCTGGGATTTGTATCCTGAATGGGAGCCTGCGGGTCGCTGGACTCGCGACTCGGTATTCTAGCGCCACAAAACCTCTCCCTTCCTCCCGCCCTTCCTTTTGTCCAGACTCAGGATTGGAACTTTCACCTTCGGGGACCTCATTTCTCACCAATCAGGGCTCAGCTTTCCTGGAGCAGCCCAAACAGAAAGCCTGAATATAACGAGCTCAGAACTGCTACCAATTGCTTTCTGACTAAGCCTGGTGAGGGTCATTATTCCATTTTCACTCTCTGCTGCCATCGGGCCATCTTTTGTTGCCATTTCTACTATTAATTGCATGAGACACACTGAAATCGGCCCGGGCATTCCGGTGGACGCCACCGGTTCGCCACGCTGTTGGGAGAGGCCACGGTGCCGAGAAAAGA
The DNA here is from genome assembly GCA_007922175.1 of Pelusios castaneus. Classification (NCBI taxonomy): domain Eukaryota; kingdom Metazoa; phylum Chordata; order Testudines; family Pelomedusidae; genus Pelusios; species Pelusios castaneus. Next base: position 486,135 of record ML686088.1, read on the forward strand.
CTACAATTACCAGGGTGCAAGAGGCTCTTGATGAGGCCGGTCAGTTTGTAGTCCAATCACAAGGCGTGATCTGCCTGAGGGCTGGGGATTGGCTAGGGGTGTCCCGTGTCAGCCAATCCCTGTAAAGGGAAGGAAGAAGCCTTCAAGCGCGCAGGCGTCTTTGTGTTCTAGAGGAGCGGAGGCGTGGCTTGTGAGCGGGGGGTGACGCGTCTCCTTCCAGCTCAGCGCGTGAAGGGGGGGTGGGGGATTCGGGGGGAAGGTAACGGCTCCGCTTGCGCCGGGCGCGGCGAGTCTCGGTGCGGCGACGCGAGGCGGACGGCAGCGTCTTCACCCCGCGCGGCTCGGTTCCGGCGTTCCGCCTCCCCAGGGGCTCGGCCCCGCCGCTCTCACCCCCCTCGGCGGCCGGCGGGAGGATGCGCCGCGGGGCAGGCAGACAGGGGAGACGATGAGGAAGCCGTCCCGCCGGCTCCTGGCGCTGGGCTCCTGCCTCTTCTTCTGCTCCCTGCTCTGGTGAGTGGGTCCGTCCTCGGGAGGTGCCTGCCCCCAGCCCAGCCCCTTCCCGAGCGGAGCCTGGGGGCGCCTCTGCGCTGTGCGGGGGGCTCCCTACTCCAGAGGGGCCCTGGACATGGGGCTGTCTCCCAGCTGTGCTGTGTGCCAGGCTCCCCCCTCCAGTGGGGGTGCCCTCCACTCTGGGCTGGAGGGTGGTCTCCCCTCCTGCTTTGCTGTGAACGGTGGGTTCTCTTGTTCCCTAGCCGAGGTTTCCAGATGAGGTTGCCTTTTAGTTGGTCTTTCCTTTCTGCAGCTGGGGATAAGGCCAATGCTCCAGCGGTAGATATGTTGATTGCCCTTCTGGGACACTCTGTGACTAAATTACTGTACCAGAAAGCAAGTCCCAGTAACTCCTATGTCTGCTTCATTCATGGTAGCAGGGGAAGCAGCTCTGGTGTGTAGTTTAGAAAGAGCTTTGAAGCCTTTTAGGATGAAAGACCTTGTCTAAATATAGAATAGGATTGTGTCCCTGCTGCAGCCAGGACTGAGCTTTAATGACTTATAAAGTGATTTGCGATCCTTGGTTGGGAAATATGCAATATAGGTGGGAAAATATCCTGTTTCTTCCCACCCCATTGTGTGCTTGAGGTGATCAGGGGCCATCACCCTTACTCTGTGGAATCCTGGAGGTAACTTACAGCACGTTTCTTAATGTTTTTGATACCAGGGACTGGATTGCTTTTTTCTTAAACTGTGTCAGAGGCCGGCTGTGGAGAAACACTGACTTGCGTGTTAACTTGCATTTATCTATCGCTTTTCACTCTGACTGAATATCATTGTGGTCCTTTGACAGGGCCAACAGACATAGTCTGTTTGTAAGGAGTTTTGTGATCCTATGGGACCACCATCCTCTCCGGCACATAACCTTAAGGCTTGGTGTCATATTCAACTCTAGACAACATATTTAAGCCACTTCAAATTCTTGCAATTTTTTTTCTAGTATTTTTGAAATCCAGCTTTCCTTCTAAATCCATGTTCCTAAAACTCTCATCCTCATCTGTATCCTCATCCTCTTCTCCTCTGGCTTTCCTGTCATCCACTTTTCATTGAGTGCTCCCTTATCCTTCAGGCACAGTGCAGCAATCCTATTTTGTTTTTCTGATCACATCACCCCCTTCATCACATCACATCACATTCTCGTCTTTAAATTTTAAAATTGTGCCTCTCTGGTCTCCAAATCTTTCACTTCCTGACCGGTTTGTTCCACCAGAGATGTCAGTCTCCATTTTTTCCACAAACACCCTTTGTGCTTGCTTCTTTGTGTATGGAATACACTCCCTGAAGTAGTCTATAAAGTTACTTCTGTTTCCTTTCTAGTCCTTAAGGTTCACTTCTCTGCACTTCTATGATAAGGTGCCAACCAATAATATTTAGACAATTGACTGACAAGGACTTCTAATATTTATTTTAAAAAGCTGTGTATATATGTGGCCTGTGAATACATAATAGTCTTGCTATTTCTCTTGGCCTTTCTCATTCCCACTGTTGCATCTTGTTCTAAATTATGGTAAGCTTTTTGAGGCATGGACTGTCCTACTGTTTTTACCATGTGTAATATAATGTGGCATGAACCCTGATGGCTCCTGGAAATGCTATTGCTATCTCTTGTAGCAAGATAAAATAATCTTGAAGCTTCAAACAGAAGTAAATAGGAAGCACTAATGTATGTAGAGAAACAATGGGGCAGACTTCTCAGAAACCTGTTGAGAAGGAAAGTGGTAAATGCAGACCCCATCTGGGATTTTATTGAATGTTAAGAGAAAGGGAGAGAATTTAGAAGTAATTGCCAGTAGATCATAGCTTTCTTCTTCCTCTGAAAGTTGCTTAATTTTGGTTACATTTTTTTTAAAGGATAACTGGTGATGCTGGATTCATTTTAAAAACAAATTATTTCTTAAACCACTGGACTTGATTTTTCCAACCAATCTTAGACCTGATCTACACTAGAAAGTTTTATCAACAAAACAGTGCTGGTGTATGCACCACAATCATTCCCTCCACCAACAAAACTGCCTTGTTTCTTTAACAAAATAAAACCACCTCAGCGAGAGGTGTAGGACTTTTGCTGGCAAAGCTAGGATGATGCAGTGTCTATGTAGAGTAGACACTGTGTCCTCTTGCAGTGGTGGAGGGGTGGTGGTTCTTGTCAATTTTACCATTCACTGGAGCAGTGAAATTGACAAGAAAGTCAGGGCAGCTGGTTCGCAGCTCCTAGCTGTGAGCTGGGACCAGGCAAGCCCCAGGCAGCTGGAGCTTCACTCTCATCTGGACTAAATGAGATGAGGTGTCGGACATTGCCACCCACTGCCAGCAGGGGTGCAGGTGCCTGCGGCCTGGCTCCTGCCTACAAGCCAGGACCCGGATGGGTGGGGGCTGTTGCCCAGCTGTGCACCAGGATGCAAGAGTGCAGGGGGTGGGGAGCCCCCTGGGAGCCTGTGGGCAACTGGCAGGGTGCTGAGAGATGGGTCTCACAGCTCCCCACACTGCCCCTTAGGTTGGTGGAAGCACTTCTAATGAGGATGCACTCCATCAGCCCAAGGAGAGGCAATGTGTACATCAGGTACCACTGTAGTTATATTTTGCTGCTTGTGAAAACAAACATTTAAAGTATCTGTAAATAGACAATACAGTATGATGAATAGCTGGCACTCCAGTCCCGCATGGGTGGATGTATGAGTAATTCCGTGAAATGAGTTCCATGGGGGCATGGGAGTGAGCCTGAGCAGTTGATTGCATGATTAGAGTTCAAGAATTGTTAATCTACCAGGAAACATTCAGATGAACTGTACTAATACCTTAAAGCATTTCTAGTCAAATCTGTCTTAACTCATCTCTTTTTTTTTTTTTTAAGTTTTGGGAGGAGGAAATTCAGTAAGAATCTAGACAGTGGTTCCCAAAGTGTGGGCCGTGGTGTCTTTGAAAGTGGCCCATGGCTCCCCTCCTGCTGGCTGCAAAAGGGAGCCGCTATCTAAGGATCTAGGCAGAGAATGTTTCTGCCCTGGTAAAAGACCAGTGCAGACTCCTTGCTGCAGTCAAGGGGGATGGGAGTTCAGCACTCCCCTCCTCCTGGCTGTAGCAGAGAGAACATGGCAAAATGCTCTACCAAGGTCCATAGGCGCTGGGGTCCCGGCTGGACCCCCAGGGAGAGGAGCACTGATCTTCTGTCCCCCGGCTACAGAAGAGAACCATTGCCTAGCGACCCAAGTGGAGCGCATAGGGTTACAGGATGTGTGTTGTTTCCCTGCTGCAACAAGGGAGATGGAAGATCAGCCAGGAGGCAACCTCCTTGCTGATCTTCCTCCATTTGATTGCATTGGGAGGGTGGTCCTGCTGGTGGAAACTGGTGGGCCTTCAGGGTTGTAAAAATGGTATCTGTGAATGTCCCTCGAGCCAGAAAGGGTGGAAATCATTGATCTAGCAAATACTTTAGGTTGTTGGAAAATGAGAATTGTTACAACCATGTATAAACATTCAGTTACCGTTAGCTTTTCATACATGGATTTCACCTAAACAATTAAGATGCTTAATAAAGGTAGAATAGTTTTTTATTCCTTTGTTATGCACATGCATTAATTTCCTCAGTATTGGGGCTGATAACAAGTATCCCAAAGCCAAAATTAGGTAATAATGGAACAGGTTGTTTACTTAAATTTACTGTATTTTAAGAATACAGTTAGCTTCTTTTTTTAATGACCTACACAGTATTCTACAAAAGTTCACAGAAGCGTCTGTTCCATGGTAAAGTAAGAAAAGTTAGGTTCCTTGTCTCTTGGTGAGACCAGACTGTCAAGCTATGCAGATTACTGAAAAGAAATAGTTGGATTTTGTACACTTAGGCAATTGTTACTTTCCACTAGATCAGGACTCGGCAACCTTTGCCGACCCCTGTGCCAGCCCCTCTTTTCTGATGCCTCAGCTGTGCCAGCGGCCACCTAAAAATTTGGCGGCAGCCACAGCTGGAACATGTGTGGGGGAGAGGGCATTTCTCAGGTATTCCACTGAAAGGAGCAGCTTGTGGAAAGAAGTCACCTGAGGCATCTCCTCTTGGTGCGTGCTTAGGGATTGGGGTCCCCAAGCACGCCACAGAAGCTACTTGGAGCAGCTCCTCTTGGGGATCCCCAGACATGTCATGGAAAGAAGCTGCCTGGAATGGCTGTACTGCCACCAAAAGGAGCCATTATGGGCAGCTTCTTTCTGTGGCGTGCCTGGGGCATGGGCATGGTGGGGTCCCTGTGCTCCAACTGCCCCTGAAAGAAGCTGACTGGAGTGGTTCTTGGTGGCAGGAGTGGCAATTTCTGTGGTGCTGCAGAAGGTGCTGTGTGCTGCTCCAAATGGGCTTGGGTGCCACTATCGGCACATGCCAGGGGTTGCCTACCCCAGCACTAGATTTTGGTTTGGAGGCCACTTGCTCAGAGATTTATCTTTTGTTATCTCTAAAGCATTCATGGACGTGTAGAATCTCCTGTCAGGCAATGTACTGATCAGTCTTGGAGGTTGTACTGTAGTTTCTGTAAACGTAAGCAATAAAATTACACACGCTTTACTATCTAGCTTGCTCTTATACTTCTTGATATCTCTTGTTAAAAACCCGTGGTATGGTAAGGGAATAAGACTATGTACAGCTCTCGTTCTTTTAAAATATTTCTCTAAAGTAAACTCTGTGTTGGTAGATGATGCTAGTTTGGCAACAATAGAGATTAAAATACTCGCTACAGAATGGCAGCACAACTTTCTTCAATTCGCCTTCCTCTGTAGCACAGGGCATGGTTCACCTACCGGTGAAGTCTCTGTATCTTAAGTCCTTAAATCATGATTTAAGGAGGTAAATAACTCAGTCATAGGTTGGTGGCCTATTGCAGGAGTGGGTGGGTGAGGTCTTGAGGCCTGCATTTTGCAGGAGGTCAGACTAGATGATCGTACTGGTCCCTTCTGACCTTAAAGTCTATGAGAATTCAATCTTTCAATAAATCTCTCACTCCTGAATCAAGGAGTCATAGATGAGGGGTGGAAGGGATCTTAGAAGGTCATCTAGTCCAGCTCTCTGCTCAAATCAGGGACCATCCCCAACTAAACCACCCCAGCCAGGGCTTTATCAAGACATACCTTAAAAACCTCTATTGGATGCAGATTCCACCATCTCCCTAGGTAACCCATTCCAGTGTTCTACCACCCTCCTAGTGAAAAAGATTTTCCTAATATCCAACTTAGATCTCCTCCAATGCAATTTGAGACTATTGCTCCTAGTTCTGTCATCTACTACCACTGAGACGAGCCCAGTTCCATCCTCCATGGAATCCCCTTTCAGGTAGTTGAAGGCTGTTATCAAATCTCCCCTCATTCTTCTCTTCTGCAGATTAAATAAACCTAGTTCTCTTAATCTCTCCTCGTAAGTCATGTACTGCAGCCCCCTAATCATTTTTGTTGCCCTCTGCTGCACTCTTTCTAATTTGTCCACCTCCTTTCTGTAGTGGGGGCCCCAAACTGGAAAGAGTACACCAAATGAGGTCTCACCACTGCCAAATAGAGGGGAATGATTATTTCCCTTGATCTGCTGGCAATGCTCCTGCTAATGCAGCCCAATATGCCTTTAGTTGCCTTGGCAGTAAGGACACACTGTTGACTAATATCCAGTTTCTTGTCCACTGTAACTTCCGGGTCCTTTTCTGCCAAGCTGCTACCTAGCCAATCAGTCCCCACTCAGCAGCAGCGTGTGTGATTCTTCCGTCCTAAGTGCAGGATTCTGCACTTGTACTTGTTTAACCTCATCAGATTTCTTTTGGCTCAATCCTGTAGTTTGTCTAGCTCACTCTGTATCCTATCCCTACTGTCCAGTGCATCTACCACTCCCCCCAGTTTAGTATCATCTGCAGTCTTGCTGAGTGTGCAATCCACCCCTTCCTCCAGATCATTAATGAAGATGTTGAATAAAACCGGCTCCAACACCGACTCTTGGGGCACTCCGCTTGTTATCAGCTGCCAACTAGTAGGCATCAAGCTGTTGATTGCTACCTGTTGGACTGATGGTCTAAGCAGCTTTCTATGCATTTTATAGTCCATTCATCCAACCCATAATGGTTTAAGTATGGGTTGGATTAAGAGCTGAGAAGTAAATATCTCTTCTTATTAACTCAGTAGCTTGTCTACTGAAATTAAAACTGGCTTCAGTTGTCATATGGACACTTGATGGGTAGGAAATTGGCCAAGAGCACCAACTCTCTTTTCTTACTAGCCACCCAATACCTTTAATATTTAAGGGACACCAGCTTTGACTTCAGTAAAATGTGACTAGATTTCAAGTGTCTGCACTTATGCTAAACCTTGTGGCTTTACCATCTGTGAGCGGGGCCTCCTGGGATACCCTCCTGGACATGCAAAAATCAGGGCAAGCTGCAAAACTAGGGGACAAACTCCCCACACACTGATGGGTGGTACTTAAACCAGTCTCCCTATCAGTCACAACCAGGCTTCTGGTTCCCCACACTGGGAACCAAGAAATCTGCCAAAAATAGAAACAGCCCCCTTTATTGCACTTCAGCTCCTCTGGCTCCCACCTAGCCACACGGTCCCTTAAAGTAATAGGTTCTCCTGACCCCAAAGGGCCAACCACATCACACAGAACAATATAGGTTTGGCTCTTACCTGAAATACCACACTGGTAGCCAATCCTTTAGCAACTACAACTAAAGGTTTAATATAAAATGAAAAGAAGCAAAGTATGAGAGATGTTAAAGGGTCAAAGCTAATCGCATACCTACAAATGATTTAAAGTTCATGTAAAGCAGTTTGCAGGCTTGTTCCTCAGGAGTTTGCAGGCTTGTTCCTCTGGTAAACACCCAGCACCTGGGTGGGCCTCAATCCTTTGTTCAGTCTCAGAGGAATAGTTCCAGAGATGGGTGTTGGCTGTAGACTGGGGAGTTGAGACCAAGATGGAGTCGGGGCTGCTGCCTTTTATCACCTCTGGCCTTCTCCATGCTGTGTGCAGTTGATTCCAATCAAAATGGAGTTGAGTCACATGTTCAAGTCCTAGTGGCTCAACAGGTTTCTCCTCTGGCCCGTTGTATCTGGGAGCTTCCTTAATGGGCCATTAAGGTGACAATGGCTTGGTAGACATTCAGTCTGGGGAGTTTCCCCAGAATCACACAAGTTAAAGTATAGATATAACAACCATATTCCTAACTTCTAATACAAATATAATTCCTACACATAATCTATATAATCATTCCCAACAAATTACTACCTTTCTATTGATACCAAACATGGCATAGTTCCTATGGATTATAGCAATTATAAGATATTAATACAAAATAATATCATAAATGGTTCCCTAAATCTGGACAGTGTCATACTGTCACATTTCCTAGTTATTTAAAAGTTCTTTTTCTATGAAACACCTACGCTGACATGACACTTTCCATAGGGAAAAGTAATAATGAAAAAGACTACCACAAATTATTAAAGGAAACCAGGAAAGATCTTGTTCTTTTAATTTCTGTTACTGTGGTTGTAATACTTTAAGCCCCTTCAGATGTGGCTTACAGCCATTCAGACTCTAACAGTCTCACTCTTTAATTGGACTTCTTTAGTTATTCTTGGGCACTTTGGATGATTTCTGAGTTTGAACCAAATTAAATTTTACTTGAAAGTGGTTTTACTTTTTATGAGTTATGGATTCTAGGAAACATAAGTATCTAGAAAAATCCCAACTTTGGTATCCCATATTTCTTGTAACTTGGTCATTTGGCATTTCCTATGCACCTAATTTTACACTTGAGATCCTCCTACAAGCATGTTTTTGTGGGGATAATTTGTCTCTTTGAATGATAGTTGTCTTCTGAGTTAAAAGCCTATGGAGAATAAAGGTCCATGATCTATGGGCCAGCAACTAAAGCAGGAATATCATTCATTTTCCTGCATTTTTTGGATTATACTGTTACATTTTGGAACTTCATCTGGACTTAAAGCTTTGAGGCAAGATGCACAAAGTACTGCTAAAATATGGAGAAACCGTATCTTTCTAAAAACAAACCTGGATCCAGGGCATTCTGTCCCTTGTAACTGATGAGATCAGGATGTTTGGATTGTTTTAGACAACTGCTTTTGATGCCAGGCTTCCAGGCCCCATCAGTAATCAAGAGGAGCATTGAGAAATTAAGCAGTAGGAATAAATTCCTCTAAAAAGACATATGTTGATATGGGTCAGAGTTCCGATTACATGAAGCATTTGTCAGGCAATGCTGAGGGATGCGGAAAACATGTGAAGGTTGTTTTGTGTTTGCAAAACGCTATTTTTCGAGCCTTTGCGTGGACTGTGGTAACCGCAGAAAGAATTCAAAGTGTGTAGTGTGCTGAACTTAATTCTTAATAGTGTGGTTTTCTGCAGAGCCAATTAAGTGGCGCAGCTCGAGGAGCCTGCAGATCACTGGGGTTCTTGGGTATTTAGTTGTATAGCACTTGCTGCTTTGTTTGATTTCAGACTATCTCTTATAGCTATGTAAGCAAACGGTATAAATTGTCTTGAATCCAGCATTTGTCCACTACTAATAGCATTTCCAAAAGCATTGTTGGACCTCAGTTTATGAATGAAATGCAACTTCCATACCAGAACCTCAAAATATTTCGAATGTCAGTTTAGCTTTACAGATCCCTGTGAAGCAGGCATTACCCATTTCACAAGTGTGGGTTGGGAAAGGATAAATGAAGTACAGAGAGGCTTTTCCGTGTTATGGTTTTTGATCCTGATGTAGCTCTGCTGGTGCAAACATCTCCATGCCAGTGGAAAGCAGAAGTTTCTCCCCTGTGAGTAAAGCACACTGGAAGCATATCTACATTGGGGAATTGCACCGGAGAAGCTACACTGGTGCCAACATCCCTAATCTACACAAGCCTGAAATAACTTGTTCAGGGTCAGTGGTATAGCCAGGAATAGAACACGGGTGTCCAAACTTCCGGTCTGTTTGCTAAGTGCAAAACAGTTCATCCTTCCATTCCTGTAACAAATAAATTACATGAAAACTTATTACAAATCTGAATATTAAGTTGCACTAAAACACTTTCCTCCCTAGTTTTCTTGTCTTTTATACTAACAGTCTGTTTTATTAGCCCAAATACCGTAGATAGTTACCTGGATCTGTATGCTTGTGGTTTTATACAAGCCTTCATAACTGAAAAATCCCAAATCTTGGTGGTTTAAGTAATAAATAGTGCAAATTTCCTTCTATGGCTGCTAGTCACAGGCTACTGGAGGTGCTGCACCATGTCACCCTGTTCCAGGAGGGTATACTGCAGTACCTGAAGAGCAGTTCTTCATTGCTGGTTTTGTCTTGTACAGCTGTTCAAACTTGCTCCTCCTGCTGCAGGTGGAATCAGGGTCTAGCCAAACTAGTAACCACAGTGGTGGGTTTCTGTTAATGGTGGGTCTCTGTTAGTGGGTCACCTGTGGGTCTCTGTCAGTGGGTCACCTGTTACAAGCTAACACCTGTTTCCATCTGCTGACTTCTGAAGCGAAATGCATGTTCTATGTACAGAATACTTTATAATGGAGGAGCCAGTTGTTGCTCTGTCGCTAAACGTGAGTGTGTGTTAATGAAAGCAGGGATTTGCACACTCTTAGAATCTGAATTTATCTTTGGATATCTACTTTGGCTTATTATTGGAAAATAATAATGCAGGTTTTCATTATGTCCTATTTTTACTCTATGCTTAGACCCTTTAGGAGGGTCTTTGCATTGAAATTTTGCCTGTTTCCTGTGTTTTGTTTTGTTTTTTTGGGGGGGTGGGGTGCGGGGTGGGGACTTGAAATAAATTGGACAAGCAGTTTCTGATGTACTGAGTCTCTTTTTTTAAAAAGTTGTCTTTGGAAATTATTCAGGTACCTCTGTCATGTCACATCTCAAAAATGACTTGTCCTAGAAACTTCAGATTTGTTTGTTCAAGGTGTGAGAGAATCCTACTTAAATGGAAACACAACCCTTTGATTATACTCACAGCCATTACTCTGTGAGACCTGTCTGTTGCAAAGACACCTTCCATTTCCTGGCTTTTTACTCTTATCTTCTTTAGCCTTCCCTGCAGATGGTTTATTGCTTCTTAATTCTTTAAGCTGCTATTTATCCTGCTTACTGTAATCTTTCCCTTCAGTATTTTTTCTTGGTTCAATTTCAATGAAATCACATAACATCCAAAGAAAGATACTTCTGATTTAATCTTATTCCTAATCGATCCTTCAGTTAAGACATGTTTCTTTTGAAAAGGACAAGATATAATTGTTAGTCTGTTGTAAAATATTTCAGATTCTGATATAGTACTCTGAGTGGTTGTCTCCTGGGAGAGGGTTGGAGATGGAGGCTAGAATGCTTTTTAGTTTAAAACACAGTATAATCGAACCCGAGATGAATAAAAACATTCCTGTATTTTTAAAATCCAACAAAAGTATTTGAACCCTGCAGCACAACGTTGTGTTAGTATAGGAGCACTAGAAACGTGAAACCTGATGCAAACAAAAATAAGCCTCACTAATTTAATTACAAATCTTAATTTCCAAGATGCAAAGTTAGAGAGATCTCCATTTGTGGTAAACAGATAAAAAACATTATCTAGGAGATTGTTTAATAGAGGGATACTGCTCGTTTAATTTAACATTGTCCCTTCAAACTATTTGCTGTCTAAGCTTTACATCAGTTGAAAAAGGTACCTTTTTTTTAAAGACAAAAATTCCTACATGCAGATTGATGCTAGAGTTAACAGCCCTGTTTTCACTTTGCAGACTTTCTGCCATTAGAGCTATGCTGACTGGTGTGAATGAGGCATAAATTTAACTTTTTAAAGCGATGCTCTGTTCTTTGCTAGATTTCAAGAGGCATGATGTAAACAGAGTTATGGTTTATCACAGCTGAAGGCACACCTGATTATTGCACAAACTTCTGTTAAAAACTCCTTCATAGAAGATGTGGGACAATAGTGTAAACATCAAAGCCATGTGCTTCATTACCTTCCTATATTCTGCACAGGCCACATCAGTCTGTGTTTATTTGTTACAGCCTGAATGCATTCGTAGTATTTATGTATTTTTAATTTAAACTTTCCATAAACGTTTGTACAAGATCAGATAGAGCCTCTTCACAGTGTCAAATTTAGTGCCAGTGCATTGTGGTAAAGCTCTGTGAAGACTCGAGTTTATATTTGAGTGACAAGAGATTTGGGGTGCCCCACTTCAAACATCTTAAAAGGGGACTTGGTTTTTAGAGGGCCTGTGGTCAGCATTTTCTGAAAATCTGGCCCATTTAAGGTGTGTGAAGTGGAGCACTAAAACACTAGGTGCTCTTGAAAGCTTTCGCACAGGGGTTTAGTCATATTTCATAACTAGGTTCTCATTTTGTATTGGTGTAGTCTACACAGGAAATAAGCCCACTCAACACACAATTACATCACAGAAAATTTAGCTGTGTTAGATAAGACCTGAGTTGTTGTTATTTGACAAGGATGATGAATCTAGATATTGGTAACAATGGTGTATAGTGAATGGAAACTGATCTTTTCCATGGTTCCTCTGCAGATCTTTTTGTTTTTTTACAATTTATATGCATTCATTTGTCAAGTACCTTTGTGTGTCTTTTTATTTTATTTAAAGCTAAGGTTGAGATTTGTCTTACAAATCAGAGAATTTTGTCAAGGTCTCCACAGTCACCTTAAACTTCCTCATATATGACTCTGCAGAAACTCACTATTTTTGTGTAAATGAAGCCCAGAAATCCCTTTCTTTCTGAAGAAACATTTTGGGTGGCGGGGTTTAAACTATGAAAACTAACTGCAAAAGAGAAGCATAGTTAAGTGACACTGCCAAAAGCATGTTCTGCATTGACGTATTTTTCATCAGTTAACAGTGGAAAGAAACAAATTGTTCTCAAAACAAACATTGAAATGCATTTAATAAGAAACAAAGGTTCTAATTCAGAGTATATGATTAGGTTTATTTATATTGTAGCATCCTTACTCATTCTGATTCTGTATATTTTGTGCTTACTGTTTTTTCTCTGAAAGGACAGTCATTTAAACTGATTCGCTTGTTGTAGCAAACTTCTCTGCAACAGTAACAAGTGGCTTCTAAATAATTCAAAATAGTTGAATCAGCATTAAGTAAGCTTTAACAGTTCTCCATTGTGTGGTAGAAACGAAGCATGGATAAACCCAGATCACTTCGATAGAGATAAGAGAATGCCAAGTTTCACTTTGGGTGAGATGGTTTGAGCTGATACCTGTTTACTGTACCAGAAGCCTTTTTTCCTCCTCTGGGTATACCTGCCTCTGTTTCATGCTTCAGAGGTAAACACAATACCACATACATTTTTAAAAATTGATTGCTAGCTCTCTTTGCTGGTACGCTTTGCTACAGCACATTGAGAGCCCATTCTTCTGCTTCTGTGTATGTTCTTCAGGGCTCTTTCTGGAGAGCCTCTTTTTCAGGTAGCATTTTTTTTTTTTTTTTTTTTTTTTAAACACTGACTTGGCTACCCCTTTTGGAAATTTTTTTGACACTCTTCTCCCCTTCCAAACAACTCTAACAGAGAGATGATCCTTTAACAGGGGAACCAGGGAATTTCCCGTTTTAGGGTCTTGTCAATACACTGAAATGGAGTCTTAAGATCATAGGGATCTCTGCTATTTGGCCTGCTTAGCTCATCACACCTGTAGGCTCTCTCCTCTAATAGTATTGCTGGCAATGTAATCTGTGGAGCTTTAGGGGCCATTTTAAAGCAGAAGTTGGCTTTCCAGTTTTTCCACATCCACTTTATTCACTGCTTCACCTAGACTAGTAGCTCTGAACCTTTTCAGACTACTGTACTCCTTTCAAGACTGATTTATCATGTGTCCCTAAGTTTCATCTCGCTTACAAAATCAGACACAAAAACACAAGTGTCACAACTCTATTACTGAAGTATTGTTTACTTCCTCATTTTTATCATATAAACTAAATCAGTTGCATTATAAATATTATTGTTTTGGTGTATACAACATGGCTCAACAAAATTGGCACCCAGCTGGCACCCAGCTAGCGCCCAGCTTCATAGCCAGGCATCTATCTGGGAGGCAGGGCCCTTGCCACTGAAATGCTGCCAAATCCACAAAGTGCCATAAAGGCACCGGCAGTTTTAGTTTTGATGGCCAGAGGGTGCTCGCAGCAGAGCTAGGTGTCAGGCTGCAAACTCCAGGCATCATGGCAACCTGGTGCCCAGAGTTTGTCGAGCCCTGGTGTGCAGAGCAATATAAACAAGCCAATGTCTATGACATTTTAGTTTGTACTGACTTTGCTGGTGTTTATGTAGCTTATTGTAAAATTAGGCAAATAGCTGATGTGCCACCCTGGAAGATCTCTGTGTACCCACCAGAGGTAGGGGTGCCCCTGCTTGAGAACCACTCTTAGAGACAAAGCTGAGCATGGTTTCAAGACCCAAGTATCAGGTTAGTCAAATTGGAAGGAAATTGCCAATATGTGAGACTCCTTCTACCCCCTCCAACTGCTTCTACGATTCTGTTATAGAAGTCCTAAATCTAGTTTGTTGCTATCTTTCCCAGTCACTCTCTTCAGGGCTCAGCCAAGGATTTTCTCCTTTGAATCAGTACTACCCACAACTCAACCATGAAGTCCCAGGTAATTCTGTATTTAAGCAATGTTTTTGATTGAGGGACCCTCCTCTTTTCCAGTTCCTCAGGTAAAAATCTTCATGTCCACGTACCTCATAGAATACCAGACCTGTTCCTTGTCTTCCACCACCTGTCCCCAAATAAAGCTTTGAACGGATCTGGTGATCATGCCTTTCTTTTTAGACAGCTTAATCCTCCTAGCCCTCATTTCCTACCCAGACCATATCAGAGGTAAAGAGAGGCTTAAATAGCATCTGAGGACTTAGACTGTCGAGCTTATGCATGACAACGAACACATACCACCTCCATCGGTTTGGTTGTTGCCCTCCCCATCAAGAGTTGGATCCCACAGTTTTCCATTACACTATTTTCCTGATCCTGAAAGATGTCATCTTAATTTTCTCTTCTCCCTTAGTCTTATCAAGACATCATCCTCTCTATTGTGCCTGCTAAAACCTAAACAGTACCTTGGATGTGAGCATTACAGTTCCAGCAGCTACAACCTGTATAATGTTTTTTTTCCTCTCCATGGCTTATTAGTCAGCCAGGACAAATCTTCATTTGAAATATTTTGCCTAAAAATAGTGCTTCACCCAGATTTTTGGTGAAAGTTTGCAAAATCTTAGTGGCTAATAAGGTCATACATATACTGTATTTTATTCCTGTCACTCTTTTCAGGAGCTGTATTGTAACGTTCATTGACTAACAGCAGCATCTTATCTTTCTTTTATTCTTTTGAGTGGGTCTCTATTTTCTCGTTAAAGAACAAAATACAGAATCAGATTTCAACCCAGAGTAACAAGAGCATTTAATGCCATCTAAGATTGTCAAGCACAGGATTTTCTCCATAAAGACTCTTACAGAGAGAACAATGGAAATTTAAGTCTGCCTTGAATGTTTCAAACATTTGAACTGATTTTTGTGTTTAATAAGCATTTCAGAGGACTTTAATGGTGGTTGTTACAATGGGAAAAGGGAGCTTAACTTTACACAAAAGCCAAACCACTGTTTAGGGCTTTGCGGTTACAAGTGTTCTTAAACACTTAACTCCTTTGAGGCAGACAACCCTTATGAATATGCCAATGTTTAAAAGCTATGCCATGTATAAGTATGTGAGTTGCTCAAATTCAAATTGGTTCCAAAATTGTTCTTTCCTTCATCTCATCCAAGTCTGCTCCCAGCACTGTAAGATATTAACTTCACTGGATGCATGATCATTTTTATTTTTTGGTAGACTTGGAAGATCAAGATAGGACTGAAAGCCTTCTCTCCTCCATTACCTCATGAGCAGTCATGGCATCCATATTCTGCTAGCACAACTCTTTCTGTAACAATCTTGCATGGAGTCCCTGGTCCTTTCTAATTCAAACATCCTAGCGGGGAGAGTTGACAGCTACATCAGAAACAACTGCAAGAGAAGTGCCAATTTGAACTGCTTTCCCTGACTTTCTAAAGTTTGAGAGCATAATAAGAATGTAAGAATGGCCAAACTGGTTCATTCAGCATTACCAGTAGTTCATCTAGCCAGTATCCTGTCTTCTGACAGTGGTTGTGCCAGATGCTTCAGAAGAGGGCAGCTTATCAAGTGACCCATCCTGTTGTTCAGTCCCAGCTTCTGGCACTCAGAGGTTTAGAGGTACCTGTAGTAGGGGGTTAAATCCCTGACTATCTTGGCTAGTAACTTCTGAACAGTCCTCCATGAACCTATCTAATATTTTTTGAACCCAGGTTTTTGCTGGGGTGTTCTGTTATTTTTTTTTGTCGTGGTCCAAATTTTTGGACAAGGTATAATCAGGGTCCAGACTGCAGAGAAAATGCTAATTAAAAAAAAAAAAGGGTAAGATCGGAAGTATCTGGCCATCCAGATTTGGCCTGCAGTCTGCCAATTGAGTACCCTTGCTTTTGGCCTTCACGGCACCCCTAGCAATGAGTTCCACAGGTTGTCTGTACAGTGTGTGAAGAAGGTACTCTTTTGTTAATTTTAAACCTGCCTGTTAATTACGTTGGGTGACTTCTGGTTCTTATGTTATGTGCAGGGGTAAATAACACTTCCTATTCATATTATAGACATCTATCATATCACCCCGCCTCCCCCCTTTCAAATCCTCTTTTCTAGGCTGAATAGTCCCAGTCTTTTAAATCTCTCCTCATATGGAACATCTTTCCACCCCTAATATTTTTTGTTGCCTTTCTCTGTACTTTTTCCAATTGTAAGATTTTTTTGATGGAGCACTCAGTATTCAACATATAGGTGTAACATGGATTTGTATTGTGGCATTATGACATTTACTGTCTTATCTATCCCTTTCTTAATGGCTCCTAACATTGTTAGCTTTTGATTGCTACAGTACATTGAGCAGATACTGAGTACTTTTCATGACGATTCCAAGACCTTTACATGGTAACAGCTAATTTAGATTAAATCATTTTGTTTCTATGGTTGGAATTATGTTTTCCAAAATGTGTTACTTTGCGTTTATCAACATTGAATTTTATTTGCTATTTTGTTGCTCAATCATCCAATTTTGAGATCTCTTGAACTCTTTACAGTTAGTTTTGGATTTATAAAATTACTTAAGATATTTATTTATTCCTACTCCACATTTTTTTGGTCTTTTAGTCCGTTACTGATCCATGAGAGGAACTTCTCTCTTCTACATGACTCTCACTACTTTGCTTACAAGCTGTTGGTGAGGGACCTTTTCGGAGACTTTCTGAATGTCCACGTATACTGTATCCACTGGATTACCCTTGTCCTCATGTTTGTTGATTCTCCTCAAAGTATTCTAATAGATTGGTGAGGCATGATTTCCCTTTACAAAAGCAGTGTTGACTCTTCATCAGCATATCATGTTTGTCTGTAGCTGATAATTCCATTCTTTACTCTAGTTTAACCAATTTGTCTGATATGGATATTTGGCTTACTGGCCTGTAATTGCCAGGATCACTTCTGGAGCCTCTTTTATTACTACCTTCAACATTTTTTTTCTTAAAACCTCAAGCAACTGATATTGACTATGGAACAGAATTTTGAAAACACCAAAGGCAGTTAAGAAACCTAACTGCTACTGGTGCTTTTGAAAACCTACCCCATCATCCTTACTAATGGGTAGGTTATGGTTGAACTGATGCTAAGTTTAAAGGCTTCTTTCTTTAGCTGGTATGTGAGAAGATCTTGAAAATAATAGTTCATGATAAGCTATCCTCTTTGCTGAGTTGCCCCTGTACATGGCTTGATTTTAATTTTGTGTTGAACAAGTTCATGCTTTAAATTCCTAATCAGATGGTCTTCCAAAAATGAAGCCATTTTATTATGGGGAAAATGAAGAAAATTTGTCAGCAGTAAGGTAGTGGTTCATGCTTAATGGGTAGATAACAGAATTTATTAGCATAAGAAAATATTCCTTAAAAATTGATTCTTCTTTCCAGAGATGGTCCCTATAATATAAAGTAACAGACATCTCTGCTTGGTGCTATCATAGGTGCAGCCATCAGATCATTGTTTACATTGGTTCAGTTTATTTCTGGCTAACTGGTAACTTGTCTAATTCACTCTTCCACTGGCTATTCCCTTGGTGCTAACTCCATTTTAGTCCTTTTATAAAAGCTACTATATAACTTATGTTGTCTTCAGATTGTAGCCTCTTGTTTCAATAAAAGATAGTGGTTATTCAAGGACTTTAAAAAATGGGGAACTTGTTGAGAACTATGTTTAAAAAAAAAAATAGAAAAAATGCTGCACAGTCTGCTAGATCAATATCAATTTCAAAGCCACTCAGATTTTACAAATATAACATTATAATATGGCTTGTTTCATTATGGATGCCACGCTATCAGTGGAACACTGCTAAATTGCAGTATCTCACAGTGTTTTATTCAGAAGTAGTGAGTAGATGCTTTTTCCTTACCTCTTCAATAAACAAGAACAGCACATGCCTATCATATGAAGGGTAGTTTTTGTTTTGTGAGTTTGGAGTTGCAGCCGTAATTTGGATTTCTATCTCTTCTTAACCTTAGGAAGCCAGTAAGGCATCCAAGAAAGTAATATGTAGAAATACACCAAATGAACAAATAAAGAGAGTTCTTCGTCGAGTGGTGTCCCTGGGTACTCCATTCTAGGTGTCTGTTGCGCCTCCATGATGAGATTGGAGGTTCTTTTCGTAGTCATCACTTGGGCTGCGTGTGGACTGCTCATACACCATTGGTGCTCTGAGCCGTTTGCCTGCAGCCCGAGCCCCCAGAAGTTCCTTTTCAACCACCATCAGATAGAGATGCAGATCGCAGTCACTCCTTTTTCCTTTTTTTTAAGAAAAAGGGGGGGGGAGTGGGGGAGAAGAGAGAAGAGAGTTAGTAGTAGTACTAGAAGTAGTTTACTAGTGCCTTAGTTTAGGTTGTTTTGTTTTGTTTTTTTAAAAGAGAGAGAAAGAGAGACACTCTCTCTTCCCACCTGCCGTGGCTCGCAACATGCTGGGGTCTACGTAGGGCTTCAAAAGGTGCTCGCTATGCCGTGATGCTCTGCCCACATCAGATGGGCACTCACAATGCATGAGGTGCCTAGGTGAGGGGCATGTGGCTCAGACATGCCCTCACTGTAAAAGTTTGAAAACGAGGGCCAGGAAAGACAGAGCTTTGTTTAAAGATGCTCCTGTTAGAAAAGTTCCTCCGACCGGTATCGGACCCGGGGCAGGAGCCTCAGACTAAGCCAGACACACCAGTTGCTCGAAAAAGGGCATCAACCTCTCTCAGGAGCCCACCAATGAAAAGACATATGCCTGGAAGGCCAGTGGGATCACTTAAATCGCTCAGCTCCACGGCTGTTCTGGTACCTAAGGATCGGCAGATAGGTGCGGCATTGAGGTCTGACCATCCAAGGACCTCCTCCACAGCAAAACGCACGGCACTGGCCAGAGACTGCTTGGCATGGGCCGACGAGTGCAAAACGAGTGTTCAGCCCCAGAACCGCAAACGGCACTGGCAGCAGCTTCCCCGGTACTAGTGCCATCATTGGCACCGGTAGTTATGGGAGAGCATGGCCCTTTGGCACCGGGGGCCGCTCTATCAAGGCACAGCAATGACCAGATCGCAAGAGGGAGAAAACATAAAGAGAAGAGAGAGCATACTGAGCCATCTCCTGACTCCCCAGTGCCATACGGACTGGATAAGTCCCCTATGCAATCAAATCTCTCCAGCGAGGAAGAGGATGACATACATGCACCCTTCTTACCACAGCCATCACCGCCTAGATCCTCTGACTATAGATATAGAGGAGGGAAATATGACAACTACCCTTGATTCCTACCACCATGGATGGGTCCCCCCACATGGCGTTCCCAAACCAATGGTTCAAATGGAATACCTGGTCATCATAAATGGGATCACACAATAGACATCCCAGTTCATATAAGGAGTCATTATCTCTATCTGGCTCCTCGCAGGCATCACATGGACCACGATATGACTCACTGGATGATGCGCAGGCATCTGACCTGGAAGAGGATGCCATCCCACACAATATATCCACAGCACCAGAGGAAACAATTGTGTTGGTCACACCCCCGAAAGAGGTGACTCCAAACAGTTCTTGGAACCGTTCAAAAGGGTGGCACAGGATTTGGAGATTTCGCAAAATAGCCACAAACTCCTTAAGATCCTACATGCTACAACTCCATCCAGGATAGCACTGCCTATGAATGAGGTGATTATGGACTGTAGACGTAACCTGGCAGACTCCAGCAACCATTGCACCCACCTCAGTTAAGAATTGCGAACTATGCCACTCTCCTAGCAAACTATGATCACAATACTTGCTCAGAATTCACTGAGTTTGCTGACCTAATTCCAGATAACGGACAGGAACAGTTCCAATCCCTAATTGCCGAAGATCAACTAATATCTAGAACAGCACTCCAGGCTGCCTTGGATACTGCAGATACAGCAGCCAGAACCATGGCCATGGCCATTGATGCGAAGAGCATCTTGGCTACACTCAGCAGTGTTATCAAAGCAGTTACAATCCATATAAAGGACTTATCTTTTGATTACATCCAAGCTCTTCGGGGAAAAGACCAATGAGGTGATGCATACCATGAAAGACCCTTGAGCTATGCTTTGTACCCTTGGCATTTATGCACCTACAACAGCGAGAAGGTCACAATTTAGATATCAACCATATCAATACCAATGCTGTTTCCCTCAGTATATACAACAAAGACAACAGGACAGAAATAGGCAGAGACCCCAGAGAAGGCGCTCCAATCATAACCACCAACCTGCGCCTTAACCTTCTTCCTCTGCCTCGAGGCAGCAATTTTGAAGATTTGGTTGAGGGTGTGAACAACCCTTCCCTCTCAGCTTCCACAATCAACAAAATTCCCTTTGGTCATTGGCTGAAACCATTTATTCACAAATGGGAATCCATAACATCAGACAGATCGGTTCTGGAAATCATACGCAACCGTTACTCAATTCCTTTTTCTCCTATTTCCCACCTACTCAAACCCCTTCCCCGTCCCTCTTCAGGGATACACCTCACGTACAATTATTCCAAAAGGAAGTGGATTGACTTCTAGATCTTGGTACGATAGAACCAGTACCGCCAAGTTATAAGGGAAGAGGTTTTTATTCTTGTTTCCTAACACCGAAAAGAAAATGGGGAATGGAGACCTATTCTAGACATAAGAAGACTAAACAAATTTGTCTGAACCCACAAATTAAAGATGGTCACGTTATCAACCATCATATCGATGCTGGAATGAAGAGATTAGTTTTTATCCCTCGACCTAAAAGATGCTTACTTTTGCATAACAATACTTCTGGTTTACAGGACATTTCTACGCTTTGTGGTTGGTGACGACCACTACCAATACAAAGTACTTCCTTTCGGACTCTTAACTGCACCGAGGGTCCACGAGATGAGTCTACACATCACCGTGTTAGAACTCCGTGCTGTACGAAATGCCTGTATGCATTTCCTCCCCTTGATAAGGAACAAAACTGTAAAAATTAGGACAGACAACACCTCATGCATGCATTATATAAACAAACAAGGGGGAGCACGCCCCCAGACACTATGCGTATAGGCCGCAAGGCTCTGGGTCTGGTGCATCCGGTATGGTATCAATGTATCAGCCTCATACTTACCTGGATCCATGAATGTTACAGCAGATATGCTCAGCAGGTGACTTACACAAACTTGGAAGCTCAATGACCAAGTGGAAGCTAAATGACCAAGTCCTCCAGGAGGTGTTTCAAAAATGGGGTTATCTCTCTGTCGACCTGTTCGCCACTCAGGGAACCGGAAGTGCCATATATTCTGCTCTAGGGCCGGAGTAGGCGACGAATCTCTAGGGGATGCATTTCTCCTGAACTGGGGACAGCATTTAATGTACGCTTCCCACCTGTACCCCAACTCCACAAGACACTCTGGAAAGTCAAGGCCCTTGCTTGGCTGAGACAAACATGGTTCCCTTACTTCCTCCAAATGTCAATATTCTCTCACATACTGTTATTCCTTCATAAGAACCTTCTGTACCAAAACGACGGTCGAATTCTTCACCAGAATCTGCACATACTTCACTTCACGGCCTGGCGCGTTCATGATTCCAATCTGATGAACTGAAATGCTCAGAGGAAGTTAAAAACATATTACTTAACAGTAGAAAGCAAACCACGAGGAAGGCTTAACTTGCATAAATGGAAGAGATTCTCCATATGGTGCAAAGGGCAACAAATCCTTGCAGTTATAGCACCAGTCTGTAGCATCCTTAATTATGTTTTCAAACTTAAGAAATAAGGACTATTGAATATTCGATAAAAGTGCATTTAGCTGCCATTTCGGCATTCCACATAGGGAAGAAAGACAATTCCGTATTTACAGCCCCTATTGTAAAACACTTTTTCCGCGGCTTACAAAACGTGTTCCCAGATATAAGCCCACCAGCCATGCCTTGGGACTTAAATTTTGGTATTAAGGGCTTTAATGAATAAGCCATTCAAACTGATGGCTACATACTCACTGACTCACCTATTAAAGAAAATGGCATTCTTGGTGGCCATAATGTTGGCCAGGCGTGTGAGTAAGAGACGCTTTGATGGCCGAACCTCCATGTACAGTTTTTTCATAAAGACAGAGTAACATTTAAGACTACGTCCCAACTTCGTAGCCAAAATTAACATTTTCACAACAACCAAGAAATTAATTTATCTATCTTCTATCCAAAGCCTCATGATCTGCTCTCCTTCACACCCTAGATCAGGGGTCGGCAACCCGAAATATAAGAAGAGCCGTTTTTAAAAATTCCTTCTATAACCAAATGCTTTGAGAGCCAAAATAGGTGTAGCCTCCTGGTGGGGGGAGTTGGGAGCTGGGCCAAGGCACCTGCTGCAAGGTCCCCTGGTGAAGGAGCGGGGAGTCTGGAAGCAAGAACAGAAGTGTTGGAGGTGGGGAGTCTGGAGCCTGGTGCAGCTGCCCACAGGGTACCCAGTGGCAGGGGGCCTGGAGCAGACTGACCACAAGGTCCCCCTGGCGGGGAAGATCCAGAGCCGCAAGGGGATAGCCAAAGAGCCGCATGCGGCTCCGGAGCCACAGGTTGCAGACCCCTGCCCTAGATGTTCGCAGAGTGCTGGCGTTCTAGCTAGGTAGGACTAAACTGTTCAGGAAATCATCCATGCTATTCATATCAATAGCAGAACGCTCCAAGGGTACATCGATATCTTCCCAGAGACTGTCCGAGTGGATAAAAGATTGCATACCAACAGCATGTGTTATGAACAAACTGCCAACCCCAGGATGGGTTAGGGCACATTCAACACGAGTCATAGTGACGGCTATGGCCTTCCTGAAAAATGTGTCATTAAAGGACATATGCGCAGTGGCAATTTAATGAATGTGCGCAGTGAACTCCAAACAGTATGCCATTGACTGTTTGCACAGATCAGACACTACAGTAGGCAATGCTGTCCTATCTTCAGGGGAATGCACAAACTCCGCATCTGCCCTTCTTCCCATACAGGGAACTGCTCCATAGGCACCTAGAGCGGAGCACCCAGGGACACGATTCAACGAAGAATAGAAGGTTGCTCACTTTGCAGTAACCAGTGTTCTTCAAGACGTGTGTCCCTGGGTATGTTCCACTACCCCCCCTTCCTCCCCTCGGCTGCAGAGTTATGTGTAGGCTCCACAGTGGAGAAGGAACAGCTGGGGGCTCGGGCTGC